>BPLQ01011454.1:180608-264634 GCA_021605075.1 Caerostris darwini
GCCGTCTGACATTTATGAATTAGATGCAATTAAGCACATTTGTTACCAATATTTTGAAGATGTTTATATTATAGTGGGGTATATTTACTACACTGCATCAAAATGTTAAGTCGATACTGTTGATTTCGTTTATAAATTAATTAAAAAATAGCAGAAAGTTTAATATAATTTATAATTATAGTGATAAAAATAAATAATTTTATAAGTTTCGAAATATATATATGATTTTTTTAATAACAATTATAATAAAATATATTATATTTGTTCATAAAAATTAATAATGAATAAAATTATAAATATAATTATTGATGTAATAATAATAATAAATATAAATTTTAATAATTATAAATAAATAATAATGTATATATAAAATTTATATTGTATTTTTTACTGTAAATAAAAAATAAAAAAAAGATACAGTTAAAGCGATACAGTTGATTTCGTTTATTTATATAGAAATTAATTAAAAATTAGCAGAAAGCTTAATATATTTTTTTTACTCTTTCATATTTGATGAAAAATATAAATTTTAGAAGTTATGAAATATATATATATATATATATATATATATATGTTTTTTAATAACAGTTATAACAAAGTATATAGTTTTTGTTCATAGAAATTAAAAATGAATATTAAAAATAAAGATAATTTGTGGATGTAATAATAATAATAAATAAATAATAATACATAAATTTTTATACTGCTTTTTTTACTATAAAATAGAAAATATATATTTATAAGAAATAAATATAAATTTTAATGTATATACATTTTTTTGTTCTTATCCATCAATCGGCTATGTGTTCCAATTGCTATATACTCGTAATAAGAACAGCTCACCGACGGGTGATGGTTGAAGGAACTATTATGGTTAACTACCCTGCATTTGCGTGTCGCATAGATGAAACGTCCACCAGGCAGACATAAAATGAAGGCGTACACACATTTTAGCAATCGATATCCAGTTTTCTGGTTCCAAAAATAATAAATAAATTTGGAAGGAATAGCACAAGTGAATCTCTACCCATATCTCCTGTATATTATAGCGGCTGATGGCCAATTGGCCAGCGTTCTGGTCTCTGGTACCAAAGACTTCAGGTTCGATTCCTGGCAGTGACATGGTTGTTTTATTAGTGGTTCGGAATCTATGTCAAACTGTAGGTCCCTGTCTAATTAGCCTAAAGTGTGCAAAAAAGTACCGTAAAGCCACAAACCCTGTACATTAAAACCTCTTTCACACTAAAGGCGGATCACATCAAGGCGTAAAACAGCGTGACGTAAAGAGACCACCAATCGAAAGCCTAAAAACGCAACGCCTGACGCTCTTGTGATTAGTCAACGCTTCATGCTTCGTGGCTAAATGCCTTGGTGTGAATAGAGCTTAAGGCACGAAGTGGCTAAGCGTAAAGGCTCGTTCCCACCGAGGCGTAAGGCGGCGACGCGTCATGCGGTAGGAAAGAAAAATTTTTTCGAACTGTTCACAACGAAACGTCAGAAATCGCTTTACTCCTCGTGAAGTTCCAGTTGCTTCTACTAGATGGCAGATCTACTATTGGCTCAATCCAAGTCACAAGACGCGGCAAGCATTTGAGAGTTGAAAGTGGGTCAACTCGAAGCGGTGGATTTCAGCCGGTTTGAGGCGAACACGGTGAGGCTAGTGATTGGTCAACGCTTCACACCTCGGTGGAAACGAGCCTTTAAGCGTTAACTCAAAGTTTCATCATTTGACGCTTCGCCTTGTTACGCATTGATGTGAATTATACTTAAGGGTGAAAATCGCCACCAGAGAAACTGACTGCTGATGCGAAACGCTTATACACATTATCTCAACCATTATCGCAGCTCCTCGTTTCTGAAAGCAGTGTACGTCGACTATCATCAACGTTGACGATCGATGCTTGATGCTTTTACACACATTGTCCAATCGCCATTGAGTCTCCTTGTTAACGATGAAAATGACGATGCTGACGCCCGAGTGTGCACAAGATGGCCGTAGAGCGACAAACCAAATTCACAGTTATAGGGGCGACTGCTTCGGATACAAGTTGCAAATACAAAACAATACAATTTGTTACAAATTACCAAGCATTAAACAACAGCAACAGTGTACTGTACTCGAAATATCCATTTGCAATATTTTGTAGAATACATTTACTAAAATATGCGTTTACTTAAAAACATATTACGCTAGCAGAAAATACTGTTAAATAATCCATATTTTCAAACACATCATACTTATGTACAATGAGGCTTCAAACGTGATGTAATGCATGCAAATGAGTATTTCTTTCACAACATGACCATAGAGCGACAAACCAAATGCACAGTTATAGGGGCGAATGCTTCAAATACAAGTTACAAATACAATACAATTCATTACAAATTACCAAGCACACAACAACAACAGTGTACTGTACTCGGAATATCCATTTGAAATATTTTATAACATACATATACAATTCATTTACTAAGATTCATTTACATTTATGCTAAAAGAAGACTCTTAAATAATCCCTATTTTCAAATGCATCATGCTGATGTACTATAAAGCTTCGAAGGCCCGATGTAATACATGCAAAAAAGCATGCCGTGCACAACATGACCGTAGAGCGACAAACCAAATACACAGTTATAGGGCCGAATACTTCGAATATAAGTTGCAAATACAATACAATATAATACAATTCGTTACAAATTACCAAGCACTAAGCAACAGTATTGGTATATCCATTTCTGTACTCGGAATATATATTTGAAATACTTTATACCATACGTATACTAAAGTATGTATTCACTTAAAAATATACAACGCTAACAGAATACTGTTAAATAATCTATATTTTCAAATGTACCATACTATGGCTTCAGAACCGATGCGATGCATGCAAATGAATGGTTTTCATTTCCAATGGTATCTTCGCAGTACAGCCCCCTCCCTGCATTAACCAGATAGGCGAAAGGGCCTCTTATAATTAGCCCTGTAGCAATGAGCTCGCTGCATTAGGCGAGCGTCCTGCGGTCGGGCTGAGTAATAGTTGTGCTTCTCTAATTACGACTGCGGAATGATCTGTCACAAGTAATAGCTTCCGACGCATGAGCTTACTCATCTGAGGTAAATGGATGCATATTTCTTTCTTAAATATTTCCCGTTTCACTTTATTACCAGTGTAATACAAATGACTTGGAACATACTGATGACTCATTTAAGTCATGGGAGCAATTACGCTATCCATAAAACCAAACAAAAAAATTACCTGTATGTCTGTTATTCAAGAAATATGAAACCTTAACATTTTGAAGTTCCATGTGAATTTAGTAAGTGCATAACCGAAAATTATGTTTTTTGGTGGAATGCGTAAATTTGTTTGGGGGAATTTATGTATATATATGCATATGTACCAATATAGTGTGCTCACCGAATGCCTTCTGCAACATTCTATACGTTTCCACACACGAATATTCATTCCGCAAACGAAATTGGTTCAAGTTCTAATCCACTTGTAATCATTTCTTTCCGATATAGGAAAGATCACCAAATGAATTCTACAACATTCTATACGTTTCCATAAACAAAATTGAATGCAAGTTCTTTGCTCAATGAATTCGGACATTTCGAAATTCACCGGAAACTGTTTTAGCGTCTCACAAAGCCAAGCGTACCTGAAACACTAATGGATATGTTGATGTCAAATTTCACACAGATGTCAAGAACAGCACCAGCCACCTAAAATAGAATTCAAATTCTATGTGCCCGAGAAATTTAAATTGAAAGTTGGTCTCATTTTCTGGACGCAGTAGAATTTCCTTCGCTTACAACATATTTTTGTACAAATATCTTTTTATTCATTTACATTGTTTACTGGTAGACGATACAAATCTTTAAAGCCATCTTTGGAGATGTTTTTTCCGAATCTGGATGTAGTTTAGTATCCCTCCCCTCCAATGGCACAGTTGAATCTTCCATAGACACACAGTTATATGGCTGAAGGCTTCGAATACAAATTACGAAGAACTAAGCAACAGTTTGGCACTAACTCTACTCAGAATATCCCTTTGTAATATTTTGTAGCATACACATGCTACAGTAACTATGTATTTACTTAAAAATACACTGAAGTGACAAAAGTCATGGGATATCTCTTAATATCGTGTCGGCCCTCCTTTCGCCCGGCGAAGTGCAGCAACTCGACGTGGCATGGACTCAACAAGTCGTTGGAAGTCTTCTGCAGGAATATTGAGCCATGCTGTCTCGATAGACGTCCATAATTGTGAAAGCGTTGATGGTGCAGGATTTTGGGCACGAACAGACCTCTCGATGATGTCCCATAAATGCTCGATGGGATTCATGTCGGGCGATCTAGGTGGCCAGATCATTCGTTGGAATTGTCCAGAATGTTCTTCAAACCAATCGCGAACAGTTGTGGCCCGGTGACATGGCGCATTGTCATCCATAAAAATCCCATCGTTGTTTGGGTACATGAAGTCCATGAATGGCTGCAAGTGATCTCCAAGTAGCTGAACATAAGCATTTCCAGTCAATGTTCGGTCTAGTCGCACCAGAGGACCAAGTCCATGCCATGAAAAAACAGCCCACACCATTACGGAGCCACCACCAGCTTGAACAGTGCCTTGCTGACAGTTTGGGTCCATGGCTTCGTGGGGTCTGCGCCACACTCGAACCCTACCATCAGCTCTTACCAACTGAAATCGTGACTCATCGGACCAGGCCACGGTTTTCCATTCATCTAGGGACCAACCGATATGCTCACGTGCCCACGAGAGTCGCTGAAAGCGATGTCGATCTGTCAGTAAAGGCACTCGAGTCGGTCTTCTGCTGGAATAGCCTAAGAAAGCCAAATTTCTCCGCACAGTTCTAACAGACAAGTCCCTTGTACGTCCCACATTGATTTCTGCGGTTATTTGACGCAGTGTTGCTTGTCTGTTAGAATTTACAACTCTTTGCAGACGTCGCCGGTCTCGGTCGTTAAGTGCAAGCGGTCGACCACTGCGCTGTCCATGGTGGGATATTATGCCTGAAATTTCATACTCTCGGCACACTCTTGACGCAGTGGATCTGGGAATGTTGAATTCCCTAACGTTTTCCGAAATGGCATGACCAATGCGTCTAGCTCCAACTAATATTCCGCGTTCAAAGTCTGTTAATTCCCGTCGTGCGGTCATCATCACGTCAAAACCTCTTCACATGAATAACTTGAACAGAAATGAAAGCACTGCGCATTTATACCTGTTCTACGCGATGCTACTGCCATCTGAAAATTTGCATATTGCTATCCCATGACTTTTGTCACTTCAGTGTATACTATGCTAACAGAACAATGTTAAATAATCCATATTTTCAAATGCATCATACTTATGTGGCTTCAGAACCAATGCCTGCAAATAAATGGTTTTCGTTTCCAATGGTATCTTGGCAGTGCATCCTCCTCCCTGCATTAACCAGAAAGTGCCCGTTATAATTAGCCCTGTAGCAATACGCTTGCTCCATTTGGCGATCGCCCTGCGGTCCGGCTGAGTAATAGCTGTGCTTCTCTAATTACGAGCCACCGACCGCGGAACCATCTGTCATAAGTAATAACTTCCGACGCATGCGCCTACTCATCCGAGGCGCATATAAGCTCTTTCTTAAATATTTCGTGTATATATTTCGTTATATATGTTTGCAAATAGTTATTTACACACATATATTTTATTTACTTAAAATATATTCGTTTATATTTTGATATTTTATCCGCTTTAAACATATTCCTTTATATATATTTTATTCTTTTAAAACATATTCGTTTACAATTGTAATTTATTCGTTTACATTGTAAACGTAGATGTAGATGATATAAACCTTTTATGGCATCCTTGATTATGTACATTCCAAATTTCGATGTAATTTTATATACCTTCTCTCCATTGGCGCAGTTGGACCTTCTACTTATACATAGCGGCCTAGTGGCCAAACGGCTAGTGCTCTGGCGTTTGGTATCACAGGCTTCAGGTTCGAATCTTTAGCCCTCGTGTCCGAAAGATAGCCGTACAGCGACAAACCAAATCTACTTATGCATTGTTAAACCGGCGAATGCTTCGAATATAAGTTACAATACAATACAATACAATTCGTTACAAACTACAACAGATGTGCACTGTACTCGGAATAGTCATTGTAGCATACAAATATTAAAGTATGTATTTACTTAAAAATATACTATTCCAGCAGAATACTGTTAAATAATCCATATTTTCAAATGCATCATACTTATGTGGCTTCAGAACTGATGCAATGCATGGCAAATGAATGGTTTTCATTTCCAATGGTATCTTGGCAGTGCGGCTGAGTAATAGCTCTGCTTCTCTAATTACGAGCCATCGGTCATAAGTAATAGCTTCCGACGCATGCGCCTACTCGTCGGAGGTACATAGAAGTAATTTCTTAAATATTTCCTGGTTTAACTTTAATACTGGTGTAATACAAATGTGTAAGAACATACTGAGAACTAATTTAAGTCTCGGAAGCAATTTCACTACACATAAAACCAAACAAAAAATTACCTTTCTGTTCTGTTTTTCCAGAAATATAAAACTTTAACATTTAGAAGTCCCATGTGAATTTAGTAAGTGCATAATCAAAAATTATATTTTTGGTGGATTGCATATTATATTTATTTGGTGGAATTATATATATATATATATATAAACACACACACACACATATATATATATATTACATACATATATATATATACATATGCCTTCTGCAACATTCTATAGGTTTCCGTACTTGAATATTCAGCAAACAATTCCTTTGCTCAATGAATTCAGACATTTCAAAAATCGCCGGAATCCATTTTAGCGTCTCACAAAGCCAAGCGTAACTCAAACACTAATGAATATTTTGACGTCAATTTTCACACAAATGTCACGGATAGTGCTAGCAACCTAAAAAAAAAAACAAATAGAAATTCCATAAGCCCGGGGAATTTTAAATTGGAAATAGGTCTTAATTTTTGGATTCAGTAGTATTTCATTCGTTTAGAACATATTCTTGTACAAAAATATTTTATTCATTTAGATTGTGAGCGGTTGATGTTACAAACCCTTAATGCCTTTCTTGAAGATGTTCATTCCAAATTTCTAAGTGATTTAGTATGCTATCCCTCCATTGGCACAGTTGAATCTTTTACTTATGCACAGTTATAGGGGCGAATGCTTCAAATACAAATTCCGAAGCACTAAACGACAGCTGGAGTGTACTGTAGTATCAATATCCATTTGAAATATTAGGTAGCATACATATATTAAAATATGTATTTACTTTAAAACATACTATACTAGCAAAACAATGTTAAATAACCCATATTTTCAAATACATCCTACTTATGGCTTCAAAACGGATGCAATGCATGCAAATGAATAGTTTTCATTTCCAATCGTATCTTGGCAGTACAGCCCCCTCCCTGCATTAACCAGATAGGCGAAAGTGGCTGTTATAATTTGCCCTGTAGCAATGACCTTTCTACATTAGGCGCTGCGGTCTGGCTAAGTAATAGCTGTGCTTCTCTAATTACGAGCCACGACTGCCGAACGATCTGCCATAAGTAATAGCTTCCGAAGCATGCGCCTACTCATCTGAGGCGAATGGATGCATAGAACTTCTTAAATATTTCCCGTTTCGCCTTTATTAATAGTGTAATACAAATGACTGCGAACTCATTTAGGTCTCGGAAGAAATTTCACTAGAAATAAAGTCAAACAAAAAAAAAATTACATGTATGTCTCTGTCTTTCCAGAAATATAAAACTTTAACATTTGGAAGCCGCATGTGAATTTAGTAAGTGCATAGCTAAAAATTATATTTTTGGTGTATTACATATATTTATTTGGTGGAATTTATATATATATATGTATGTACCGATTTAATTTGCTCACCGAATGCCTTCTGCAACATTGTATACGTTTCCGCACACGAATATTCATTCCGCAAACAAAATTGTATACAAGTTTTATTCTCAATTCATTCATTTCTCATTTGAAAAATCGCCGAAATCAATTTTAGCGTTTCACAAAGCCAAGCGTAACTCGAATACTAATGAATATTATGACGACAAATTTCAGACAGATATCAAGGACAGTACCAGAAACCCAAAAAAGATAAAAAAAATTGAAATTCCATAAGCACCGGGAATTTTAAATTGAAAATTGGTTTTACTTTTTGGTCAGAGTAGCATTTCATTCGTTTACAGCATATTGTACACATATTGTTTGTACACATATATTTTATTTATTTACATTGTAAACTGTAGATGTTACAGACCTTCAATGCCATTCTTGGAGATGTTTATTCCAAATTTCGATGTGATTTAGTATGCCTTCCTTTCATTGGCACAGTTGAATCTTCTACTTATGCGCAGTTATAGGAGCGAATGCTTCAAATACATATTGCGTAACACTAAGCAACAGTTGGAGTGTATTGCACTAGAAATATCCATTTGCAATATTTTATAACATACATACACTAAAGTATGTATGTACTTAAAAATATACTATCCTAGCAGAATACTGTAAAATAATCTATGTTTCCAAATGTACCATACTTGTGCGGCTTCAATGCATGCAAAATGAATGGTTTTCATTTCCAATCGTATCTTGGCAGTGCAGTCCCCTCCGTTCATTAACCAGATAGGCGAAAGTGCCCGTTGTAATTAGCCCTGTAGCAATAAGCTCGCTACATTAGGCGTGAGTCCTGCGGTCCGGCTAAGTAATAGCTGTGCTTCTCTAATTACGAGCTACCAAGAGCGGGAGGATTTGTCATAAGTAATAGGTTCCGACGCATGCGCCTACTCCTGTGAGGTACTTATAAGTTCTTTCTGAAATATTTAACGGTTTCACTTCACTACTAGTGAGGGAGAAACATACTGAGGATTAATTTTAGACACGGAAGTAATTTGACTAGACCTAAAACCAAGCAAAAAAAAATACCTTTCTGCCTGTCTTTCCAGAAATATAAAATTAACTTTTATATTAGCAATTATTTGGAAGCAAAATTTTCCCCTTGTGAATTTAGTAAGTGCATAAAATTATATTTTTGGTGGATTATATATTATAATCATTTGGTGGAGTTTTTATATATCTATATATATAATATTTTTATTTAATTAAAAAAATAATTAATATTTTATCACTATCTTCTGTTGTGATGAAGCCCCCGTTATTAGAAGACTGATTTGATTCCCGGATGTTCTACAGTCATATGAATCCGAGACCTAGGGCTTAAAATGGATTCCTAACCCCTACAAATATCCATGGCACCGCCGGAACGATAAGAAATTATGTTGTTTGTTTCTTATCCCATTTGGTAGACATCTAGACCCAGCCGAAGAACCCGTATGGACGGATAGTGGAAGAAAAAGGGGGCAGCTCCTGTTGTGAGGAACCCCTTGTAGGTAGAAGTCTGACTTGGCACCGTGACGCTCTACAGCCATATGAGACCGGGAGCTACTATTTAAAGGGGATTCCGAACCACTACCAACATCCATGGCGCCGTTGAGACTCGAAGTCGAAATCTGTGAAACCGAGGGCCACTACGCTATTGAGGCCAGTTTTTTAATCGTTATTAGGTGTTTTGCCCCCAGGATTGAAACTCTTTTTAAATTAATATTTTTCACAATCGTCAGCTGACTTTCATACAGAAATGTGTTGGTTAGCAATTTTTCTTCTAATTTTGATGTGATATGAAAACGCATCAACTTTTAAAAACCGAGTTATGCCTGGTGATTAATTCGATTTACTTCCACAATGCAAACATTTCCCTCATAATACAGTCATGGCACCTCATTTGATTTATGGAGATGCCAACGTGATCTATCACACTGCAAACAGGGAATTTGCTCTCAATTTGACACATGATTAATCACGCTTATTATGACGTGGATTAAAGAATTTCCCCAAATCAACTTGAATTTCTTTTATCAAAAAGACTTTTTATTTTCATCAAATGAAAAAAAGGTACTTTTTTTTCCTTTAGAAGTGACATATCTGAAGTACGGATGAATTAAACAGGATAGTTTGTCGATTAGCCATATATAGATTTTGAATTAATTTAGAATCGTATTATTCATGATAGAATTTGTGCTGTACATAGAATATTGGCAAATTTCCATTATTATATTGTTTACAAAAATTATATTGTGTAATCAGAGTATTTTAAATAATTTTCTAACATATATTTCTTATTAAATAATTTCATTTTTATTTGCCGTCGAAATGCAATGCTTAATCGTTATAATAGTTTATTTAGAAACACTGACATAAACCTGATTGCCAAGTATCACAAGTTTCGAGTTCGAGTCCCGGTGGTGCCATGGATGTTTGTAGTGGCTCGGAATCCACTTTAAACCGTATCTCCCGGTATAATAGGATAGTAGAGGGGTGTGGGGGGTAGTGTTACTCGCGTCTGTAACCTATCTTCAACCTACACGTGCCCCCCTGAGTACTAAATGAGTAACACCGGTGGTATGATAATTATGATTGTATAGAGCCTGAATGGCCTAGTCGCTAGGCTTCTGGCCCTTGGTATCCCAGATTCCGGGTTCGAATCCCGGCGGATCCGTGGGTATTTGTTGTGGTTCGGAATCCTCTTTAAGCCATAGATCTCGGTCTCATGATCGTAAAGTGTGACAGAGCCCAATCAAGACTTCTCACCCACATCATTCCCAAACTGTATAGGTACAACTCAGCTCTAGGCACAGTGATGTGGTGTGGTGTGGTGTATCAGTAGTAGTAGTAATAGTAGTGGTGGTCTAATAGGACTGTAGAACGTTAGGCGTAGGGGTGACGGCCCTACCCTGTAAGACATTTGCGTCAAGGAGCTAAGTCAGCTTTATAACTACAAGTGCTCATCACCACAGAAGCTGCCTTCTTTTCCCCTCAACCATGAGACAATATTGTTCGTGGACTTGGTGTAGATTTCTACCAAGCGAGATAAGAAATAACAACAAGAACAGGATTGTATAGTTATGTTAATTATGATTGTATAGTTATGATAATTATGATTGTTTATTATTACAATGATAGTAATATACATGTTATTAATTAGTACAAAGCAAAGAGTATTTCTATTTTACATTTAGTTTTCGTGTATATTTCTATTTAGTATATTGCAGCCAAATGAAATAATTACTGTAATGAGTAAAATCTATTAGAAACCCTTAATTAATTTAAATTAAACAAATATCTTGAATTGTACTCGTCAGTAATATAATATTATTCATAAAATTATATATATTATTTTATTCCACAACTACATAGGCTCTGTTTAGATACACTATGTAGTACTTGGCATCTGCTATGCTAACATAACTTTAGCATTCCCGACTTATCTTCTATACAATGTAGAAATTATTCGTTTAACATTATTAACACAGCGGAAAACTTCAACACGTCATTAAAAAGACTATAAGCTCGGGATACGCCAGGAGAATATCAATTTATTTGCCCCAAACACGTGAATAATGAAGTTGTGAGCTGCATATTTAGGCGCGTAAATAGTATGGATTATCTGCTGTTTCTTCGCCTTACACCTTCATTGGATTGGGGATGCACACTGACTGCTATTTAAAGTATTGGTGAATGTCTGGCGCCCGGTGTCACAGGTTTCGGGTTTGAATCTCGACGGTGCCATGGTCGTTTATAGTGATACGGAAACCACTTTAAGCCGTAGGCCCTTGTCCAATATGACTATAGAACGTTAGGCGTAGGGTTGATAACCCTACCACATAAAAAAGTTAGTGTGAAGGAGCCAAGTCAGACTTCTAGCTACGGGTGCTCCATCGCAACAGAAGCGACCCCACACTTTCCCTTCAATCATGAATCCATACGGGTTCGTGGACTTGGTCTAGATGTCTACCAAGTGGGATAAGAAACAATAACAATATGATTATAAATTATTATGATAATTATGGTTGATTAGTTATGATAATTATGATTTTATAGTTGTGATAATTATAATTTTATAGTTGTGATAATTATGATTGTTCATTATTATGATAATTATGATATTAATAATATATTGATACTGTATATTATTATGATAATCATGATTGTATATTAGTACAAAAGTTATTTCTTTTTCACAGCAACCAAAAGGAACAATTACTGTAAGCAGTAAAATCTGTTAGAAACGCTTAACTAATTTAAATTAAACAAAAATCTTGAAATGTACTCGTCAGTAAAATAATATTATTCATAAAATTATACATAATATTTTATTCCAAAACTACATAGACTTTATTTAGATACACTATGTAGTACTTGGCATCTGCTATGCTATCATAACTTTAGCATTCCCGACTTACCTTCTATACAATGTAGAAATTATTCGTTTATCATTATTAACACACCGGAAAACTTCAACGCGTCATTAGAAAGACTATAAGCTCTAGGATACGCCGGGAGAATATCAATTTATTTGCCCCAAACACATGAATAATGAAGCTGTGAGCTGCATATTTTGGCGCATAAATAGTATGGATTATCTGCTCTTTCTTGGGCTTACTCCTTTATTGGATAGGAAATGCGCACTGACTGCTATTTAAAGCACTGGTAATTGAATTATAAATAAGTATTTCAGGAGAAAAAGATTGGGTGGAAAATTTATTCATAAAGTCATCATACTTCATTCAATATTAATTAATTATATACGTCAGATATTGCTAAGAAATAAAAGTTTACATACAAATCATTTCATTTAATAATTTATATATATAATGTAATATATATATATATATATATGAGGTACTCTACCATCAATCTTAATTAAAGTTTGAAATTCATCAGATAATTAAAAAAGTACTTATCTTAAGTTATCTTAGGGATATCTGTCAGTAATTTTCTATTTTAAAATTAGCTATTAAAATTATTTTACTGGAATTATTGATAGCGTTTTCAAAAAGAAAATAAAAGAAATATCCTGGAAGAATTAAATATTTTATTTGGCTGTTTATGATAGTAAAAAAATAGATTTCTTAGAAAAACTTCTGGTAGAAAAAAATTGTACTTATCTTATTTTTTATTAATAATATCTTATCATAAGTTATCTTAAAAATATCTGTCAGTTATATTCTATTTTAAAATTAGTTATTAAAATAATTTTATTAAAATCATTGATAGCATTTTTAAAAATCGCATTTTAAAGAAAAACTTTTCTTTAAGAATTAAAAAAAAAATTGGATTTGGCTGTTTTTGATGGTAAAAAATTAGATTTTAAAAGAATACTTACATAATTTCATCCTACGAAACACAAATAAACTCACTTTTAAATAAACTATACTATCAGGCGATCATACCTTACATATGTTTTGTAGTTAAATTAAAAACAGACTGATTGTTGCCTATTGGTGTTAGTAAGAAATAAGTAAACACCTTCTTAGGATATACCACTACTACTAATACTACATCACAGCACTGTGCTACGTTTTTTACATATCGAATAAAATAAGCAATAAACATTAATTTAATTTAAAAGGAATCTGTGTTGTTGAATGATGTTTTAAATAAACATCTTTATTCATCATTAAATAATCGCCACGCTTATATTCTATTTCATATTTTTTTTTTTTTTTTTGTATTCATACGTGCATATATAAATATTTACATTACATTTTTAATAGCTAAATCATAGCGAAAATATAATAATCTTATTATTTCATATCGATAATTTAAATTATAACATGTATTCGTATTATTATATTATTTTAATTTTTAAATTACAAATTTAGGAGAATAAGGAATGACAATATTATTACGAAATAACTCCATTTTAATTGATGTTCAATAATTAGGATGTGCATATTAAGAATTCTACTGCAAATATAATTATTAGTAGCTTAATAAAGACGTCTAATAATCCTATTTGAATGAACTGCATTTCTGCAATCGCATTTCATTCGGGAGAATAGAGCCTGTTCATTTCTATTATGATTGGAATCTAATCAGGTAGACAGAACACAAGGCCCCATGAATACATATGAACATTATAGAATATCTAACAATACATTTAATAGAGATGTTTAAAATATATTTAAGTAGATAGAGTGGTATAAATCGCATCAGTCACAACAAAATAAAATAGTGTTTAATCTTTTAGACGATTTTTCAAATAATAATTTAAAATTACATTGTAATTATCAATGTATGTTTAAGCATATTATGTCAACATATGTATCTTAAACATATGTATGTTTATGTGATATCAATTTAATGACATTTAGTTATTTATTATTACGTTAAATTGCGTTAAGAGTCAATTTGACGGCATTTTTTTCAATTCCTTCTATTAATTCACACTCACCCTATATATGTCTTGTTCAAATTTTCAATGATTAAAAAAATACTTTTTATTCATCCACTCAAGTTCAAATACATTTTTTAGAACTTGTAGTGGATGTCACTTGGTGTTAATACAGTTTTTTTCAAATATTAATTAATTCATTAAATTTAATTAATTAATTTTAGTTTTTTTTAAATTTAAGTTACATGCATCTAATAATAGATGGCGTCAGATGTAAGAGGAAAATTTCAACTTTATTTGTAAAGGATTTTTCTGCAATAGAGTGAAAAAAAAGTAGCAATTGACTTTAATTTTTTTTTTTATATTACTTGTATAATAATATATTTTTTGAAAATAATCTGAACGAAATAAAAAACAAAAACAAAAAAATAATAATAATAAATATATATATATTCCATTTAGCAATTGAACAATCTTAAAACAAATTCCATTTCTTCAGTCTAAAGGAAATAATATCATATTAATTTTACTGGTTTTTTTTCCCTTTGAACATTGTGTCAGAAAATGAACGAAATAATGAACTTATGAACGAATGAATGAATAAAATGAAATGAACGAATGATGGTCCTTTCATCGAAATTCTATCGTTATATTAAATGATTGATTCAGTGATTAATCAGGGATAATAGTGTAGAAAGTGTAATTTACAGTTTGAGAAATTCCTGGATTTCACATTAAGAGATCAAACTTAAAGTAAAAACATACAGATTGTATTGTTTTAAATATGATGGAAATTAAAAACGTGGAAATTCAATTAAAAATAAATGATGCAATAAATGTTTGAGTTTTGTTTTTCACATTTTATATGCAATTCTTAATATTCATTTATTTAAAAAAGATCACCATTGTAATAAAATAAATAACATTTTAATAATAATAAAATGAATTGAAAAAATAGTTTTTAGGTGTATTGCTAATGTTAGGATATATGTTGTTAAGAATTTTACTGCATGTTAGGACAAAAGGGTTGAACTTAATTTAACATGCTTTAGTCAAATAAAAAGCAATTTAATTAAATGAAACAATTATTTATTTTAAAATTAAAAAGTTAGGTTAAAATATTCTTATGAAAATTTTGTAGTATTAATGTAATTATAAATTATAATGTAATTGTAAATTATGTAGTCATTTTTAAAACATTGTTGAAAATAAAAAAAATTGAAATTTTTGAAATTTCAAATTTTAAAATTGGCTTGGCTTTCTTATAAAATTTAATTGTGTATTTGATGGATTGTATAGCATTATGTACAGTTAGAAAAAAGGTGGTTAACAATATATATTGACTCGTACAAAAAATATTTTTCAATACAATTTTTATCATTAGGTCACTATTATCCAACCGTTTCGTGAAATTATTAACATGTACTGTTCAAATCTATACTATATGGGAATATATACTATAGGAATGTTCACTATATGCTTGGTAAATGATTTTGGATGTCTAAGTTAAATAGCCTTCAGATATGTACATTACGCAATACATCTTTACTATGCTAAATATGTGGGACCCTACCTTGTTCAATACTTGCTCTATCTGATAATTCACAAATATGCTTGATACCTAAATAGTTTACTCTCTGATTTGTGATGTTTACATTTAGAACTGGAATGCTCATAGTTGGATAAATCCTCTCTCTATTGAAACTATTATAAAACTGGTTTAGTTAGAAGTGGCTTGATGGCCAATTGGCTAGTGCTCTGGCTTTTGATACGACAGGCTTCAAGTTCGTATCCTGGCGGTGTCATGGATGTTTGTCAGTGGTTTGGAATACACATTAAATTGTAGGTTCCGGTCTAATTAGTCCAAAGTGTGCACCAAATGACTGTAGAACGACAAACCAAACCAATCAATAATTAACAATGATGTTAAAAATGTTTTATATTGTTCGACATTGCTAATTACAAAATCTGCTCTAGAACCTATCTCTGTTCGAAAACCTATCAACATGAAAATTTATATAGTTCGCTTACAAGGCTCCAAATTTAAGTTTATATATAATACATCGGGCTATGATAAATTATAATTTACGTACTCAGTGAAGCACAACATAAAACTCTTGACATAAGGAGATTTATGAAATTATAAATAATTAAAAAACTGAATTTACGTCATCACTGCATTTAATGAGCTAAGCAGAATTTTATAAAACTAAGTTATAAAAACAGAATTGCCACTAAAGTATTTGAAAAAAATGCTGTAAAATGCCAGCCACAAGAATGCTGTTGAACGAAGGAACACTGCACGTCGTTATTGAAAAAAGGAATCTTCAGTATGTGTTAAGTAATTTGTGTTGTTATTGTTCCAGTTAATATAGTTCCATGACTGTAAATTAATTTTGATGTTATAAATTTGATGATTAAGCAAAGGTGAATTAAAAAAAATTATTTTTTGCACTGAAATTGCGAAAATTCACGAGAAAAGTGACTTTATTGTTCAACAACTGTCTACTATTCAACTGCTACGAAACAACTGGACATTTTTTTAATAAACTTTGTTGTGGAAGACTAAGAATTTTAAATGATCGAGAGTTCTATCAAGGATAAGATAAGTGATGCTAAATTCGAAATTATCCACTAACCACCACTGTAGATATATTCACTGGGGTCAAAAAGACTCTATTTCTTTTTTTTTAGCTGAAATTTCTAGAATTTTCACCATATTTGTAGACGGTTTTCTCTTTATTTCCCTGGGTGGTCACATAAAAGAAGAAAACCACAAGAAAAAAAAGAAGAAATTCCATTTTGACACAGGTGGTTTTTTTTTCCTCCTTTATCGTCATGCGAGTACTAACGCTTTCAAGATTAAACATAGAGACAGCGTATGAGCTCGAGCAACAGACTGAGGGATAGTTTTGAGAGTGTTCTCAGGTGAAAGTAACTATTATTGTGAAATTATAGAATTTCTAAACGTGAAAACATAAAACAGAATGGAAAGTAAATCTTGTAAAATTCAGATTTGACAAATGAAAATTATAATAATGAGAAAGATGGGGAAAATAATACCTCCTAATAAGAGTACAAACAAAATTTGTCAATATTGTGCCACATCAATATCATTTACAGATCTGTTACCGGTTTTCTAATCGCTTACGGATATTTTATATGTATGCAGATCAAATTTATAAGTTAAGAATTATTTTCAAAATACTCTTTTAAATACCAAATTTTTGCGTCCAAACAGTAATTTATAATGAGAATATTTTAGTTCATTATTCAAATGACTTTAAATATAGCTATACTAATATGTTTTTTTAAAATTGTTAAGTAATTAACGTAAGTAGCAAATATAAAATTATACACTTAAATTTGAATAAGATCTGTAATTGAGAGAAATATTTCTGATGAAAATTAATCAAAGAATGTTTGCTGGAATCCTTTTTAATATTATTATTATTTTGTGAAACTTTATACCCAATGAAACCCATTCCGAATTGAATAGCAAATCGAATTTAAATTCTTCTTTGAATCGTATCTACCTAGAAGTCCGTTTAAAATTGTTCCATTCTGTTTGATATTTCCATTTATATGGAATTTTTTTCTACTCTTTGTAGTCTCCTGAGTTTCAAAGAAAAATTATGCACGCTGTATTGATGATTTAAGAAATGCGATTCCATGTGAAATTCTTTTTGATGTGGGCAGTTTGATGTAAAGTTAAGGGATTTACATCTCCTTCGAAGTGATTACAAAACACGTAAATACAATCTGATTTTATTCTTTACTGCAAAGTTAAAATATTAGGTATTGAAATTGGGATTTTTCAGTTGATTGCTGAGAAGCTTTCTCACGATGTCTTAATGACAATGTGTATTGCGTCTCACAAAGCGTACTCAATATTCCGTAACTGTATTCCGTAATTCAATATTTAATATTCCGTAATTCAATATTTTACATGTGCAATATATATTCCACGTCCAATATTTTTATAACTCATTGTATGTTTATTAATTAATTTGCATATTTATTTGTATTTCATTTTAATTCATAATAAAATAATAAAGAAATAGAGGTAACATTTGCATGTTTACCTCTATTTCATTTTTTTAATTATTTTTTATATAAATTCGTATATAAATTGTAAAAAAATAAATAAAATTGTAAAAGTATATATAGCTTTTTTAATTCATTTGTATATTTGCTTGTAATAAGTTTCTGTATCGATCTTCTGTATAGCATACAACGTAATACAAAGTCCTGTGTATGTCGGGTATATGCATAACAAATACGCTGTGTTTGATAATACGTAGAGGGAAAGGGGTGTTGAATTTATCCTTTTTTGAAGACGATAATCCTTTAAACTTTTCAGGAAAAATGAGAATGCAACGCAATCTTTCCCTATCTTGTTTAACACTGATTCTGAAAAAAAAAAAAAAAAACTTTCCCCTTTCTTGATGATTGACCAGAGTATTGCATTTATGTAACTAAACACATATTTTGATGAAGCAGTGCTGGAATTACATACATTTACCTACTCAAATATTAGAAGCAAATTTTAATCAATACCTTTTTTAATAATATCATTCACCAATATGGTAGTTAACTACATTCAAAGACTTGTACTACTGTTATATGCATTCTCGTAAAAATGAATCACCTCATTTTCTTTAATCTAACATCCACAGCATTCGAAGAGAAGCATTCGAATTTTTAGTGTACGAAGTTGGGGTGATACCTTTGTGGCCTGATCTAGAGATGGCACCATCAATTTAATATCACACTGGCAGTCTATAGATCTATCCTTTACCAGAGCCTACTTAAAATTTCAAGACAAACGCTTCGTTTGTATACGTTTGACAGTTTTTTAAGCTAGACGTATACATGAAAATGGGCAAATTGGAAAAGAAAAAGAAAATGTAGTTGCTATAAAATATTTCCATTTGAAAGGTTTGACCCCTATTCAAATCAAGCAAGGAATGAACTCGACACTAAAAGACTGTTCTCCATTTTTTTAAATCGGTATGTTTCTGAATTTATAAAAGGTCGTACAAGCATAAAAGACGAACCTCTCTTCGGACGCCGAGTGGAGAAAAAACTAGAAATTATAGGAAAGATCCTTAAATATGCATTAATGCAGACGATAGATTAAAAACGACTTAGATAACTGAAATTATTAAAATAGGACAAGAACCTGTAGGTAATATTTTTCACAACATTTTGGGAATGTAAATGATGTAAAGATTTCAATATGAAATCTATTCCATTTGAGAATTTAGCGTTTTATAATAAACTTTTATGTCGAATCATGACCATGGATGAGACTTATATCCCATCACTGAACACCTGAAGGTTGACAAAAGTCAAAGTAATGGACATAAGCTAATGAAATAGCCAACAAAATTAGTTTTCTTGGATACAAAAGGTATAATATTCTTTGATTACCTCGAAAAGGATAAAATCATCAACTGTGAACACTACGCAAATGTGTTGTTGAGTTTGAAAGAAGCTAAGGTAAAACAAACACATTAAGTGAAACACATGACACCATTTCACAATGACAATGTTACAACACATTCATCAATCATAGCAATGGCTAAGATCAACGAACTAAATGCTTGCTTACCCACAGTATTTGCCAGATTTAGCACCTAGCGGCTATCATCTATTTTTTAACCTCAAGAAATAACTTAGTGGAAAACGATGTGCGAGCATTGAACATATTATTGATGCTGTCATTGGCTATATTAAGGAGCTCAACGGCTTATCATAAAAAAAAAAAATATTAAATTAGATCACAATGAATAGTGCACTAATCTTAGTGGCTATTGTGTTTAAAAATAAAGACAAAACAACATTTAAAACTGTTTAAGGTGAAATTATGAAAAACTGTTTTATTTATGAAAAACGTTTTTAACTGGCCTTATAAAGACTTTTTTTTGCTGGCTTATAAAGACTTCCCAATCCGATCCTCGTTACAGCATAGGGTGCTCTTTTCAAATTGCAGACATACCAACGATTTCATTCTTGGTTGAGACAATGATATCCATTTTTGTACATAAGTGATTATACACAAGGAATAATAAAATTTCCTTACAATAAATTATTTTATTTGTGACAATGACAATTCAATAATTTTATTTGAATTAACATTTTTCAAATAAAAATTATTCAATGAGATAATATTTTCTTTCATATAAAAGCCCCATCTTTATATCCAGTTAATAACATATTTATTAATTTTATCCATCCCATAAAATGGTGTCATTATTAAACCATAATCGTTTCCAAAATGTAATCATTAAAAATTGTATTTCTCCTTTTATTGTTCTTGGTTTTCCTCGAATTCTATTGCTAATATTTGAATAACGTTAATGGCCCAGGATTGGTTTTACTTCCTTCCCAATTTCTTTTTCTTTCGCGTTATTTATCTCACAGAAAAGAGTCGTTAAAATGATGTTGATGAGGTTGCATTTGGTACATTTATTTGGGTGATTTTATTCTTTCTTTTGTTAATTAAATAGGGCAATTATTAAAAAGAGCCAGATCAACGTATTACTTTTTTTAATGCTTATGTAAAAATATGACAAAATAATAATGTCAGAACAATTGGAAATTCACTACTGTGCCCACAAAGTAAGACCAATTATTTTTTTTCAAAAACTCTTTATTTATTCTTCCAAATTTATTTCGTCTCCTTCAAAGTAATACCTTCCGGACACAATGCACTTATGCCAACTTTTTTTTCCAATCCACAGTACATGCTAAAATTTCATCGGTAGGGATGGCCTTCAAAGCGCACGGCGAATCAAAGCAAAACGGTGTCCCCGGAGTGGTCTTTTGAGTTTAGGGAATAGCCAGAACTCACACAGTGTGAATACGGGGGTTGTGGAACAATATGGCGATAATTATAGTACGATATTTGTGGCGAAAAAGTCACGAACAATCCATGCAGTGTGAGTTAATGCATTCAGGGTTTTCGGTACCAATCGAGATTTGCCGCGATTGAGGCCCAAAATGGAATTGACCACCTATTTTGAAATTTGAACATCATCAACAAGGTCTCTAATTGTAAATAGACGGTTTGCAAGCACCAAATCTTTAATTTTTAGGAGGTTGAGGTTGTTGGTCTAACAGAGGCTTCTTCGTCTTCAACGCATTCTCTGCCTTCTTTGAACTGTTTATACCACTTGTAAACATTTCTTTCCGATATAAGAATGCTCACCGAATGCCTTCTGCAACATTATATATGTTTCGGCAAACAAAATTAAATGCAAATTCTTTGCTCAATTAATTCAGACATTTCAAAAATGGCCGGAATCAGTTTTAACGTCTCACAAAACCAAGCGTAACTCACACACTATTGAATATTTTGACGTGAAATTTCACACAGATGTCAAGGACAGTGCTAACAACCTAAAACAGAAAAAAAAATTGAAATTCCTTAAGCCCCGGGAATTTTAAATTTTAAATTGGGCTTACTTTTGGGGCACAGTAGTATAATACCGAAATTCGAATCTTTTCATGGTATAACATAAATTTTTATGTGCCCATATAAAAATAGAATCAATATAATTCATTGTGAGAAAATAAAGGTTTATGGAGAATAATTGGAAAAATATTTTATTCAAAAAATGTTGTAGCACAGAATTTTGTTAAAATTCATTTAAAAGCACAAAAGAACTAAAAAAGATAAAAATAATTTATGTACGCGCTTTTGTTGATTTCCATTTTTTTTTTTGAAATAGAAAAAAGAATTTATTCATCGTATTTAAAAAAGCAATTAAAAAATTCACCGAAAAAAATTAGTGATTAATAATTTCAATTCTCAGAATTAATGAACTTCTTTTGGTAGAAAATTAATGCACTATGTATTGATAAAAACGAAGTTTTCGGAAGTGATTAATAAAAATGACTTTCTTAGTGAAACACATTGAGAGACTTTTATGCAAGCAATTATACTAAGTAAAAAAAGTGAATTTTAAACTGGTGAAAAAATATAATTCCTCAGACATCAAAAAATATAAATTCTTGTAACTTAAATAAAAACAAGTAAAGACAGTAAATAAAAGAGAGTAAATAAAAAAAAATATATTATCCATTAACTTTAACTGGCTAGTTATTATTCATTTAGTTAGCCTACATATTTTAATTTTCAGTGTAAAAGGTAAAATTCACTGAACTATAAAAATTAGAAAAGATTAAGCCAAACAAAGTATTAAATTATCTAGTGTTGAGCAAAAGGGCTTTGAAAACTTATACCTTTTCAAAACAAGAGTCAAATCAATTATCAGTCTAAAAAGTCTTAGCTGGTGTAGCTGGAGCACCTTTCCTACGGATTCATAAACTGCCTTATATATTATTACCTTATTCTCTGTAAATATTGACATTGTCAGCAGTGTATTAAGTCTAAGATGAGATTATATATTGGTTGCACATTACATATTTGTGTTCAATATTTTAAGTATTTAATATTTTTTTAATATTAATTTAAGTAAGTTTAATATTTTAGACCTTTCGTTGTTGAAGAGTGTTACACATCTTTATTTGTATTTACCAAAACATTTTAACATTTTTTGTATATTATGGTAACATCTTATAGCAATCAAAAGTAGTAAAGTAGTTCTGGAGATATTCGATAAAAAATTATCTTAATTTTGAGCACAAATATAAAATGACACGATTTTTGTAATGATGAAATACAAAATAACGACTGTAAATGAGATTCATTTCATGCATATTAAGTTTCAAAAATAAAATTATAATTATATCATCGAAATCTGCAAAATTTCAGGAATTTAAACTTTCAATTACCATTTTTTTTTGTTTTGTTTTAATGAATTTATTATAAAGCAAAAATTCGATTTTTGGCCGTGGCATATATGTCTGTTAGTAGCTCGGAATCCACTTTAAACTGTAGTCCCGGTCTGTTTAACCCTCGTATGCGCAAGATGACCTTAGAGCGACAAACCAAACTCTAATGCAAGAGTACAAAATAATCGCTACGGTAAACATCCTTTTTAAACATGTTATATTTTCAAGAATAAAATTAAAAGCAACCCTCTATCTGCATAACTAGATTGGAAAACAACGCTATTATTTCAAATAATGTTTGTTACAAACTATACTATCTTGAATCATATACCTCCCGTTCCCTTTATCAGAAAGGCACTGCATTCTCCTTGCGAATTACCCTGCTTCCTGGCTCAAGCAGGAATCAAACCTTTGGCTAATGATTGAATTCAACAATCTTGTCTGTTGCAAAAGATTAAACGTGTGGAACAACAATAGCCATCGGTGCTCCTTCGCCACCCATTCCTGGATGGATTCGATCATTCTCCAGGCCAGAGTTATAGGGACAACAAGGGAGAATTAATTAAGGCAGATGCATCAGTAAATGGCCGCGGCTAATTATTCTGTGGCATAGAATCAACTGAGAAATTAGTGAATCAATTAGATTCGTTGCGCATATTAATGTTTGTCTGGAGTGGTTCGCGTTGAATCGTTCATAAAAAAAAAGGTTCAAACAGACGGGTAATGAGTCGGTAATTTATTCTGTTTGAAAATCGAATTTACAAATTGCTAATGATACGTTACAGAGTATTTGGGTTTTTGAAAAAGGCTTTTAGTGTTTGTTACACATTTGATTAAATATTTTTTTAGGCTCGAAATTTGTAACTATACATCACAACTCGTTAATAAGTGTTTTAATTATTTGATACTCAAAACCAAAGATAATTTTATTATTATTGTCTATTTAAAATAAATTATGGATTTAAATAGAAATATATTTAAAAAATAAATATTTGACTTTGAAACTAACATATTTTTTTTTCTTATGTAGCTTAACATACAACATTAAATTTATTGGTTCTTATTTATTTATTGAAGTGCAGTCTAATACAGGATGATTATAATCAAAGTCCCACTTTCATATTGCTGTAAAAAAAGAACAACTGATCACAATGAGTTCAAATTTAAACTTAAGATACTTGGAGAACGAGGAAACGGCATGGCAACAAAAAAGTTTCATAGCGTAATAATAGATGGCACTGTAAGCGGCATAAAGAAAGCGAATTCAGCAGCCAGTGATATTTTAAATAGAAATAACAACGTATTTGGCGTGAGTTGCACATTAAAACAACTGTAGTGTTCAATGTGCTTGATTATTTCGGGTTTTTTTTATATCATCTTCATTTTATTTTAATGAATTTATTATAATGCGAAAGCGCCAAATAATCGTTAAGATATAAACATTCGTTTCAAACACATTAATTATAGAATCCAAGAATAAAATAAAAAGCAACCCTCTATCTACGTAACTAGATTGGAAAACAACGCTATTATTCCAAATAACATTTGCTACTTTCCTAAATCATATACCTGCCGTTCCCTTTAACAGGTAGGCTTTCCTGGCGAATGCAGGAAACAAACCTTTGGCCAATGATTGAATTCAACAATCTTGTCTGTTGCAAAAGATTAAACGTGCGGAACAACAATAACCATCGGTGCTCATTCGCCGCCCATTCTGGGATGGATTCGATCATTCTCCGGGCCAGAGGTATGGTATAGGGACAATGAGGGAAAATTAATTAAGGCGGATGCATCAGTAAATGGCCGCGGATAATTATTTTGTGGCGGAGAATCAACTGAGAAATTAGTGAATCAATTAGATTCGTTGCGCAATATTAATGTTTGCCTGTAAGGCGACGGAGTGATTCGCGTTGAGTCGTTCAGGAAAAAAAAATATCGGTTCAAACAGGGGGTAATGAGTCAGTAATTTATTCTGTTTTGAAAATCTAATCTACAAATTGCTAATGATACGTAACAGAGTATTTGGGTTTTTGAAAAAAGGCTTTCAATGTTGTCCATTTGATTAACTAATTTTTCAGGCTCAAAATTTGTAATTATATAAAACAACTCACTGACTAATGTATTAATTATTTAATTTTCAAAACCAAAGATAATTTTATGATCGTCGATTTAAAATAAACAATAGATTTAAATAGAAATATATTTGAAAATTAAATGGCTTAGAAATTAACACAGAATATTTTTTTTTTGGTTAATATACAACATTAAATGTATTGGTTCTTATTTATTTATTGAAGTGCAGTCTAATTCACAATGGTTATAATTAAACTCCCACATTCAAACTGCTGTAAAAAAAGAACCACTCATCACAATGAATTCAACTTTGAACTGAAATAACTTGAAGGAGGGGAAAACGGTACGGGCTCAAAAGATTTCAAAGTGTATTATGAGATGGCACTATAAGCGGCATAAAGAAAGTGAATTCGCCTGCCAGTGATATTTTGAATCGAAATGACAACGTATTTGGCATGAGTTGCACATTAAACCAACTGTACTGTTCAACGTAATTTATTGTTTCGGTTTTTTTGAGGGATAAAATGACTTTCAAGTCATTCAACAGTTGTTACGTTGTTAGTAGAAAGTCCATCAACCACGGCAAGGTCATATAATTTGGATGGAAAAATAGATGGAACTTTTTTCATATTTTTTTATTCCATACCATTTCCCATTCTTCAAGTATATTCAGTTCAAATTTGAACTCATAGTGACGAGTGGTCCTTTTTTTACAGAGTTTTGAAAGTGCGACTTTATTTATAATCACTCTGTTTAATTTTAACTTGCACGGCTAATTCTTCAATGATATGTAATTTCTGAATTTCAAAAAGTTTGTATTTTCTAAATGTATGTAGTCTTTCTTTTGTCATTTATTATAAAATTATAACGAAAATTTATTTGAATTTTACAATTTTTTATATATTCCTGGTTTTCAGCTAAATTTCAAATTCTTAAACTGATTGCTGAAGAAATAAAAAAAAATAAATAAAAGTGTTCAATGAAAAACTAAATTATTTTATTTTCTTTTAAAAAAACACACTCTTCTCTGAAAATTAAAAAAAAAAAAATTAACAAAAAATTTAAACAAGAAAACAAAAACAAAAATAAAATAAAATAAAATAAAAACAAGCGAAGTTACAAAAAAACAAGTTACTTTTCAAGGAATACATTTAAGTTACTTAAAAAAGATTATCACCTTCTTCAACAGATAATCTAAGACTATACTACTAATGATGCATATGAAAAGCAAATCGGTCATTAAATGTTAATACTACTATTTTTTTCTCTCTATAGAAAATTTCCTAGAATATTATATTCGCTTATTTAAAAGTCATTTACATCAGAAATATTTAAGTAAAAAAAAAATTAGCTCATTAATCGCCATTTAAAAGTTCATTACTTCATAAGAAATGTTACCTGGTTATGAAATAAGACAGCATATTTGAAAAAAAAAATTGATCATCCTCGAACTTCGAAAAAAAAAAAAGTCATCATTAATGATGTACATTTTCCCATAAATCATTTCAAAAATGACAATTTTATATTTAGTCATTCGAAAACGTAATGTTCCATTTTCGCAAGTGATTAGATTTTTAGCAATTAGTCATTCACATAAAAAAAAATGATAATTTTTTCTCCTACTTTAAAACGACTCCTTGATTTTGAACTGTTACTTCACTTTCGAAATAGATTGATTTCTAATTACACGCTAAGACTAACGATTTTGAAGTAAGCCTTCTAAACTGTATTCTTTTAAGTCATTAGTACAGTCATTAACTGGTAATGGTCTCCTAAAACAACTATCTTCATAGTTTTGATGCTTTCCTGTAGTAAATCACAATTGAAAAATTTCATAATGCCATACTACTGAAGAGAGATTAGGAGATAACTAAGAAATACTTAATAAAACAACAATAAAAGTGTGTCTGTTTTTTAAAGTTTAATATAAAACTGAAAATTCTGAAGATTCTTATAAATTTCCAACGAATTATTTATTCAATTATTAGTTCATTAATTCGGAATCCAAGATACTTTATGAGGAACTTTTCGAGAATATCAAATTTATCGAATTACTTTTAATGATGTTGTTGTTCTAATGCAGCTGGCAATATAGAGACAGTTAATCTTTAATGCCATGAGCAAAGGATGCACTGCTGTTACTCATTTAGCACTACCCAAGCGACACGTGCAGTTTGAGGATATGCCACGGACGCGAGTAACAATACCTCCATAATGCTCTGCTGTCCTATTAGACCGGAACCTACAGTTTAAAGTGGATTCCGAACCACTACAAACATCCATGGTACCGCCGGGACTTGAACCCGAAATTTAAGGTATCGAGCGCCAGAGAAATATGTTGTTGTTCTAATGCACCTGGCAATACAGAGACAGTTAATCTTCATGTCATAAACAAAGGCTGCACCGCAGTTACTCATTTAGCATTATCCAGGGGGCCCGTGTAGATTGAGGATATGCCACGGACGTGAGATGATTTATTCCTTTTTCTACTTGATTTGTAGACACTTAAACTTATGTTAACTTAAACAATAAGCTTTTTTAATGCTTCGATGGCTGTATAAATTCTTTCTTTATTTTCTTCATGTAAAACTCAAATTTAAATTTATGTACCTTTCAGAATATCACGGGTAGGGTACTTCGACAAATGACAAGGGATATGGTCAATACAAGGGAATAAAAAGTTATTGATCATGAATATAACTCTGCGCTTTTGTAATTTTTATTTTTTCCTGAATCTTAACTATTGGAAAGTAACTGCTTCATTAAAAGTTTAAAAAATGTTCTCCCACAAAATTTTTTTTAAAAAAATCTAAAAATTAGTTAATGATTAAAGGTTAAAACAATTGAAATCAATAGAAGTCTCGTTAAATTAAGATCACCTTTTAATTCCTCACTGTGCTTTCCTGAGTGAATACAGCTCAAATTTATATGTTCTATTTTCCATCAACAATTCTACTTGGATATGTACACAAAGGTTATATTTGCATTATAATTATTTTTAACAAACCGATTACAAAGACGATTTATCATAATAAGCGCCAAAAAATACAAATACGAAAAAGTAAGCAGCAGAAATTTATAAATTAATATTGATCATGCATTGAAGAATCGAATCCGAAATAGCAGCACAAAAACTACAAACTTAATAGAAGACATTCATAAATTTCGGTTAACATTTAAATTTTAAATAAAACTTCGACCTACATTTTGTGACATTTAATGACCTTTGACGTAATATACGTCTTGTGTTACTCTTCTAGAAGATTTTTATTTGTTCAAGAGATCAAAAGGCTTTGTTTTATCTTTAAAATTATTGTCAGAATTTTTCACCTCATACCATTTGTTATAATGAAGTCATCATCGCATTGTTAAGTGTATAGATAAATATAAAACTTTTGTCATAACAGTTTTAGTGAATCGATATGGCGAGACTTTATTGAATACTTATATCTGCAAATATATAACTAATAAATATGAAATTATAAATTTTTATTTTTTGCATAAAAAATGAATAAGCCTTTGTTTGTAAAAACATTATAAAGTTTAGTTTTCGTATGCGATTAATATGAAACCAGAATTTTTAACGATAGCAATTTAAAATAAATCACATTTTCAAGAAACAAGAAATATTTTGTATTTCTGGTTTTAAAAACTGCCTCCTACTAAATTCATCTGAGATGTTTTCATGTGCCTGTTATTCATTCGTGAATCTCAAGAATAAATATTTTCAATAAGAAAGATTGATTTATATTTCCTTTCTTATTCATCTTTAAGCTTTTAAAATTCGTCATCGAATTCTTTCAATCTCGTTAAATGAAATTAGTTACCATCTGAAGCATTTATTGTTAATTAACAAGTTAAAGCATATATCAACCATATTGTATATTTTTCCGCCCGAGAGATTTATCACTCTTTTACAAGATATATTTTTTTTATCATGACCAAAGCAGTGGAAACCAATGTATTAAAAAAATACATTATGTGTACTAAAAATACATGTTATACAAAAAGTAACTACCGCAATTGAAAGAAAAAAGTTAACTTTGATTTTAAAATAATATTCTGGCGAATGTAGAACAAATTCTGCCTGTTTTATTGATGAGCTTACAATTACGAGTTCGCAGAATATTAAAATTATATCCTGCGAACTCATGATGCGCGCATCTTAGAACACCTAATATAATAGGTTCTATGTTTCACTTTAAGAGACCTCAGTGACGCAGTGACCATCCCTAGATACGAACAGTTGATTGTCGACAGCTGAGCAAACCAGACTATTACTTGAAGCTGTTAGCGATTTTGGTTCCACTTACACCTGCAAACCTTTTTTTTTTTTTTTTTTTCTGGAATGAAATTGACCATACACAAAACACGCTCAAACATAACGGCGCAACGCCCATTACGATGTGCAAATACCCACATTGAGATCGATTTGCAAAAGCTAAGTGAAAAAGTACAGAAACACATATCGTGCTAGTCAAATAAATATTTTTTTAATGATTTCATTTTTGTATTTCGTTTATATTTATATATTTTTTTATATTTTTTATATATTTTTCTACATTTCATTTTTACTGTTATATATTTCTTTACAACGTCTGTTTAGTATCATTATTATTATATTATCTATGTTTACATGTAAGAATAAAGGTAAACACAAAAATAATTATGTTATGCTACATTATGTTTCAAAATCTAAGTAGGTCCAAATCTAATACGGAGATATATGATTTTATATGCGGCCGCGAAGTTATGGTGCATTTCCAAAGTGGGCCGCAAGATCATTTGGGTTGACCACCCCTGGTTTCGTTTGTTTTTTTGTGATAATATGTAAAATGTTGGAAAATTTGGGATATATATGAAAGAACTATTGAATACACACATATAATGTTTTTAAGTAATTCATCTCCAAAAATTTGAAATGAAAATCTGATCAAAACGTAAATATATTTACATCACAACCATGCTTTTTTGTTTAATATAATATCTTCATCATGTTTAAGCAAGAAACCAATCTTTATTTCATCAATCATTTCTTATATCAGCATCATCATATAAAAACTAATAAAAATATTTATACAACAGTTAATTAATATTAATGGCTATTAAGTGTAGACAGAGTTAAGGGAGCATGAAACGATGAGTCTCTCAGTATGTGTCGTCTGGGAATTTTCAAACGAGAAATCAACTTCTGCATAGAACGATATCTAACAAATCAATTATAAAGATTTTTAACGTTAACACATGAAGTAAAAAAATGGTACAGAAAAGAAAAATGGGTACAATTTTAAATTTTGTTTGTGTATTTTGGATTTAATGTATGTATGAGAATCAAAGTTAAAAAGAAATGATGCAAGTATAAATTACAAGAGAAATACAGAATATTAAAATGAATTTTTTTGATATTTTTTCCAATTTATTTTTAAAGTTTTTTTATTTATTTAAGGTGCAGAAAACACAAATGGTATAATTTAAACTAATTGTTTTGTGAGTGTAATTTAGATACACACGAATCAAAGTTAAAATAAATGATGCAAATATAAATCACATGCGAAATACAGAATAACAAAATGAATTTTACTGATTTTTCTTAAAATTTTATTTTATATTTTATTTATTTAAAGTACACAATGGTTCAGAAAACAAAAATGGGTAGAATTTAAACTGGTTTTTTTTGTGAGTGTAATTTAGATTTAATGTATACATACAAATCAGAGTTAAAAGAAATAATGGAATCACAAGAGAAATAGAGAATAATAACAAGGAATTTTTCTGATGTTTTTTCTTATTTTTTCTTTTTCTTTTAATGTGTTATTTATTTATGCATATTTTTCTCATACACATTTATTTACAAGATTTATAAAAGGCGTCATTTAAAACTTTCTCGTTTAATAAATGTTATTTCAGGAGAAAAACAAAGAGTAAATTTAAACATCCATTTAAAAATTCAATGTTTTATTTAAAAAGATTTTTGACATATAATAAGTATTAATGTGATTCTTATTCCAAATTAAGAAAATTACAGCAAAAAAAGTTTTTCTGTGGAAAAAAAAAAATTGAAAGCTTTTTGGACATTTATTAATATTCAAATTTATATTGAGAGATATTAGTTAATATGAAATTATCATAATATTCAGCAATATTTAATAAAGTAACGGGCCTGACGGCCGAGTGGCTGGCGCTCAGTTGCTCGGTGTCACAGATTTCGGGTTCGAGTCCCGGCGGTGCCATAGATGTTTGTAGTGGTTTTGAATCCACTTTAAACAGTAGGTCCCGATCTAACAGGATCGTAGAGCATTGCGGGGGTATTGTTACTTCGCGTTCGTAGTGTATCTTCAAGATACACGCACCTACTAGGTAGTGCTAAGTGAATAACGCCGGTGCAGCGCTTGCCTTAAGGCGTCAAAGACAACTGTCTATGTGTTTGCCAGCTGCATTAAAAAAAATTATTTATGTAGTCAGAAATCTAAAAATTCAGCAATTTGTTCTGAATTAGTAAAAAGCATGAAAAAATTATTGTATCACAACATATTTATTAAAAAATTTTAACGCATTTTATATTATTCATACAAAGTATTAGTATGCTTATTATTATTACTAAATCAAATAGCTAACTATTTATAACATAACATTTAGTTATGAATAAAGAATTATTTCAAATGTTTCTCGTTATTGAGATTTAAAATAAGTGAGCATGGATCTAAACATCTATTAATACATTACTATTAAATCGAGTAATACGCGAACACTAATTTCAAAAATCGTAAAGACAGTTCAATTTACAATAGCTGTCCAACTAATAAACTCAACTTAAATATTAATATTAAATTAGATCGTTATTTCAACACATCTCTGGAATATATATCTTGACATGGTACCTTTAACCTGTTAATTTCGTAGCAATGAAATATTTAGAGGCATCAAATATTTATGTAGGAGGTTTAAAAACACAGCATCAACGTGGAAAATAAATTTGAGTCGTTGACTTTCAAGTCATCCCATAAGCACTTTAAATTGTCTTAAGCTTATAAATTGTCAACACTTATCATTGGCAAGATGCTTCAAAGGAACGATCAGCAAATAAAATTCTGCAACTATGAATACATAAGAAAAGCTCCTTTTAATGACTGAATCTCAGAAGGAACATATATCTCAAATGAATGCAAATTTCGTTTGCATGAAAAGTGTGTGGTTTTGAATAAATAATGCGGAATTTTGAATAAATTATTAAAATTACATTTATTGGAACTGAAGTTGTCAGAAAGCGAATTAGATCGTTTTGTACAGTAAAAGCGTACTCAATTTATCCGGAAATATTGAGAAATTGAGTTTGAGTTGAACCTGACAGTTAAAAAAACTGTTAAAATAATTTAATTTACAATACTTTATCGAGTGATATGCTTCATTTATGAGCACTGCAGTTCCTCGTAAGATATCCAATGTTAAATGAATTTAATATTTCAATACATGTTGAAAACATTGAGTTTAGCTGATGAATTGCTTTTCCTTAGTTATTTAATGTAGAACTTAGATATTTCTTTGATTAAAGATAATTGAATGCTTATTCTAAATTTAACTTAGCAGATTAGATTTGTTCCATGATACTTAACATATACATTTCATTATAACTTTTATCAATTTATTATATAGATTTTATCATTTTATTATAACTTGAAATATGCATTAATTATAAAATATACACTTTATTTTACTATGGTTTTAAAATAAACATTTTATTAATATACGTTTAGCTTTCCTTGTGCCAGTAAAGTTTTAAATTTTAATTTAAAAAAGAGCGAAGTTCAAATTCATAAAATATCAAAAGACATGTAACAAAATTTAATTCTCAGATACATTTTTTTCTAATTTTAAACACACACAGAAGTTTATAAAGTTGTGTGTTTTTTGCCATATTTTAAGCAACACGTAATATCAAAATTAAGAGAAAAAAAATTTAAATTAATAAAATAAATTAAATTTTAAAATGGCTTATAAATATTATACCAGAACTTAATGAAAATAAATTGCATATAAATATTCATTAAAACTTTTTAATTAATTTATATGTCATAAGAAATGTTTTTTTTTTCAAATTTTCGTAGTGTTACAAAATAAATGAGACGCAAATTTTAAACATAAAATGCACAAATAAAACTATTATTTAAATCGCTGTCAATTTTATCAAACATTTTATTTTAGCAAATATCGTGAAATTGTGTCTAAATTGGTGATATTGCAGTATAATAAACTGAAATATATCATTAGCTGATTTACAGCCAAGAATTACGATATTTAAATTGACTGTTTTGATGATTTAATTATTGATACAATTAAAAATCTGTATACATTTATTTGTGGTATGATGTTACTATTTAATCAATATAGCTCTAAATCTTTTTTTAAAAACATGTTTTATAAAAGATCAACTGTTAGAAAAGAATAAACAGAAACACTAGACAACATCTTTAACCCTATTAACCAACAAATTATCCAGGGACTACTTGTTTCTATGGTAACAGCTTTGAAATTTCCGAAAAATGATAACGTAGAAACAAATAATTATTTTTCTTTTGAAAATCGATTTATAAAGTTCGTATTAGGAATTATCAAATCAAAGGTTTTGTCATATGTTTTTATTTTTGTATGAAAAATAATACTATTTCTAAACTTATTTGATAAAAGCAAAATTTAGTAAGAAGCAAAAGCTATGATTGACAGTAAGTATTTATGAAACAATTTATAAAATGCATTTAACAGACATTTTAAAACATTTTATAACATAAATTTCTAAGCATTTTATAACAGATATTTTTATTACAAAAGATATTTTAGGTAGATGTAAAATATTCTGTTTCAAGAAAATGTAGACATCGATAGTTAATTTTTTTCAAGAACCTGCCAAATTTATTAGTAAGTAATTTATTGTTATAGTAAGTAATTTATTGTATAGTAGTAATTTTATTGTATTAGTAAGTAATTTTTATATCTTGTTCCTTAAAAATTAATTTGTTATTTTTTTATAGTTCAGAGATTCTTAAAACCATAAATCCTATTCCGTAACATTTTGTTTTATGAGGGAAATGCATATCGTAATTAAAAAAAATAATATTGGTATTTCAAAATTTTGTTTCATTATTTTTGCAGACTAATGCATTTATTGATTTTGGAGTCATTTTTAATATACAAAGAAATAAATAGACATTTATTTTATATACACTCATGTCCATAAATTAAGGATAATTCAGAATCACACAGAAATTGAACTATAAAATAAAAATTTCACCTGTAGAATTATCACACACATCTTGAAGAAGAATATGCAAATTACAGGAAACCACCAGATGGCGCGGATACTAAGTCGCAATGACGAGAGTGTTACAGAGGGGTATATAAGGAATTATTCTTGGTTCCAGAACTGACCTGCATGTTCAGAGTGTAACGATGACAGGCCACATCTATCGGGATGTCATTCTGGAACATCATGTACGTTTGTTTCGGGGCGCCATAGGAGCTGAATTTCTGTTTATGGATGACAACGCCCGTCCTTACCGTGCAAACATTGTAGACGAATGCCGTCAATTGTTGGATATCACCCGTAGGGATTGACCAGCATGCTCACCGAACTTGAAACCAATAGAGCATGTGTGGGATATGCTTGGCCGACGAATTGCAGCCCGTCAACCCCCTCCCAACTGTCAACCGGAACTTCGGAGGGCATTGCTTGATGAGTGGTGTAATATTCCTCAAGATCAGATTGATAATTTGATACCCAGCATGCCTGGGCATTGTAAGGCCTGTATTGCATCATCTGGGAGACATACTCCATATTAACCATCATACTAACCATGTTATACTGTTTTTTGTAAATAGGTTCTTTTATGAAATTTGCTCCAGAGAGTAAAAATCGCAATTTTTATTAATTATGTCAAACATATAGCAACTTTTTTTGCTCTTTACCTTTTATTTAATTAATAGATTTTACAAATAAGTCAAATTTGTTTTGCTTCTGTCTCTTTCTTTGCCTGAACTTCATTATCCTTAATTTATGGACATGAGTGTACATTAGGCTAAGTGTTTCGATGCTTATTCTACATTTATATTTATATTTTTAACCAAAAAATTAAGATAAACTATAAAACATATGTCAATAAAATATAAGTGATATTTTTCAGCATAACCTAAACTAACCTATCTGAAAGAAATTAAACTCCTTGAGACTAACGTTTAAAAAAACCCACCAGACATTCGTTATAATGATTGAGATTACAGTTACTAACAAGAATAGAAATAAAAGAGTAGAAATCTTCTATTTCTATTCTTCTTGTAATTGAGGTAAATCATTGCAATATGGACATTCCTTTTAGAATGTACATTGACTCGTGTTTACTTCTTTTAGAGGAAAAATGTCGAATAAATATCTGCTTATAATTATTGTCCAAGTCTCGAAAATACTTATACAATAACTATAATAGTTTAACTATAGTTAACAATAATAATGTCTTTTATTATAATAATAAGTGTTTTATTAATTAATTTTCAAAATAATGGTGAAAAATAATTTTCAAAATATTTGATGGAAAAAAAATTGTTTATTGTTATTGAAAATTGAGCTTTAATTTTTATCATGATATAAATTCGTTATGATTGTTTAACATTTATTTATTATTATTTTTTTTTAATTGGTGTATTTTAAACCAGTATTAAATCGAATATATAGTGTTGTCGGTTGTTTATTCAGCTGGATCTGAGTGTGGTTAATGTGAGACACAGGTTTGAAAACGCACAGCTTTATTTACACGCGCATAAACACCACGTACACATACAATTAAAGATACACAATATTTAACACATTTAAAGATATATACTTATACATTCGTGGAAGGATTCCACTTTTAAGTCAAAAATAAAGCTATTTCCTCTCGGGATGAGAGATTTTAAACTAAATGTCTCTCAATAGCAGCGCCGGTTTCCCTGTAAGTTCTCTCGGGTGAGAGTCTCGAGGCCTACTGACCATTTCTCCCGAACGAATTTCTCGCCAATTCAGATAATATTTATGATTTTAATACTTAAGTTCATTTTCCAAAATCTATTTAAATTATTATTTTTATTTTAAAATTATTTTTTTTAAATTTTACTGATAAGAAATATTTCGTGCTCAGCGTTCATCCTATCAGCTTTTCACTAGAGTCATGCTCCTCTCGCTATAACAACTCCTCTCGTGTTATTATTTATACAACCATTGAATTAAATTTATGAAATAGACATTGATATTTTAAGACATAGAGCAAAATAATATGGAAAATCAAAATAATAACAAATATATATGCATTAAATTCACTACTCTAATATATTTCCATTTCTATTATGAAACTTAAAAAAAAGGGCTTAGTTTTAATGTTTCACTAAAATATAGAAACAATCCTATAAGCTACTTTGCGAAATACATAATACCGCACGACAAGAAATAGAAATATTGTCCAATAATGTAAGTGGATGCACCCTAATTATGCCTCAAAGATATTTTCAAAATAGTCAACGGAATATGAGTGCTAATGTTCTGGGTCTTGTTATTAATATTTATGATACTTTCCCTTAAAGATTTGAAACTATAAACTAAACTACTCGTTGAAGAAGAAAAAATATACTTACACGGACCTTTCTGATTCTAAGTTACTTACAAATCATTATTTATTAAAATATGCTTCGGTAGGCAAAATGAATTTTGTGTTTCTCTGCATTGCATCTTTATGTATTTTTAAAAGTTTGTATGTTCAAAATAGTCATTCGTGAGCATTCTGTAAGGGAACATAATAAGAGTAAAGACTGTATCTTTCAATTAGTATTATTTATATATTAAATATTAATGAAAGTATTTATATCTATCTTCATTTGTTACAAATGTAAATTATTTCACGCTTTTGTGCGACTTATAAAATATTATATATACATATTAATATATAAATAACATTGCATTTGGTGCAAAAAAGAACATTATTGGTATTTTAATACTGTAATTCAAAATTCTAAGCATGTATAATAATGTATATTGCTATAGAATTCTACGTACAAGGCGATTATAAATAAAGTCCCACTTTCAAAATGCTGTAAAAAATAACAAAATCAAATTTAAACTGAAGTTCCTTGAAGAACGGGGAAACGGTATGCCATGAAAAAAAGTTCAACCGATTTTTTAAATCCAATTTGGTATGGCATTGGCGTGGTGGGAAGTAAGACTTGGAAATCATTTTTTCCGTACATTTAACACTACTGTTGATTTAATGTGCAACTCATGACAAATATTTTGTGATTTCGATACAAAATGCCACTGGCTGCCGAATTCACTTTCTTTATGACGCTTAAAGCGAAATGAATTAATACACTTTGAAACTACCCCTTTCTTCAAGTACCTTCAGTTCAAATTTGAACTCGATGTGATGAGTGGTTCTTTTTTTACAAAATTTAGAAAGTGAGACTTTAGTTATAATAACGCTGACAATTAATTAACGAGACAATTAATTATATTATGCATTGTGATATGTGACAACAAATGCATACCATTGTAAAGTGAGGGAATTGAAAAGTAAATTACAAATCACTTGATGTGTTTGCAGAGTATGCTTGTATCTTTCCCTTTCTGAACTGCAATCCCCTTGATGAAAATTGGTGCCTGTTCAGACGAGAGAAATAAACGTTCATCTAATTTTTTATTTCCAAAGTAGCATAGCCTGTCTGCCGGATGATATTGATAAAAAAAATTTAACGCTCTGCGAAATGGCGAAAATTGCCTAATAAGGAGAACGACAGTCACATTATTTTGTACTTAATAGCTGCGCTACCTTGATCTTAAAAAAGCAGATGGTGTGGGTCTGAAGTACCACATGCAGCGTTCTAAAATAAATAAATAAAATAAACAAACAAATTTCATTTGCATCTTACAAAGGTTAACTCTTTTTCAAGGTTGCCAGCAGAAGAGCACTACAGCCTCAAGCACTAAAAACGCAAATATAGATTTTTCGAATTCTTCAAACTGCTTCAGAAACTCTTACAACCCATCTCCTCCGCTTTGCGCTAATACCATAATATTGATCAAATACTTCCTAAATAAATAAATTAAACTTTTTAATGTAAAAATAAAAAATAAAAAAAGTTCTTGGAAAAAAAAAAATTACTTTTACCCGAAGACAGTTACATTAAATCAGTAAACCAATTAACGGAAAAAAGAGATATTTTTTTTCCCCAGAAAAATTTCTAAATGAATTTCATTTGCATATTTTCAACGAAACTTTTTCAAGGCTACCATAAGAGCTCACCAATCCTCGCTGCCAGCACTAAAAACGCAAACATAGATTTTTCGAATTGCTTCAAAAACTCTTACAAACCATCTCTGTCTGCTGCTTTGCGTGGAAGACACTTGAAAATCGGAAATGAAAAACGTAAAAGTTTTCTCATGCAGCAAAATGTTTTCATGAATGATTAATCCACATGAAAGAAAAAGAGATTTAATCTGGTTTGTAAGCCAGGCTGTCTAGACAATATTTGCATTGCTTAGGGCGTTACATGCTCTTGTAAAAAAAAAAAAAAAAAAAAAAAAAAAAAAAAAAAAAAAAAACCCTTTTATTTTAGCTTTACTACTCAGTGTTTTCCTTTTTTTTTTGCGAGTTTGAGCTATTTTAATGTGTAACTTTTCCCGCTTATGGCAACATTTTCCCCAGATTTAAGAACTTAACCCTGAGAATTTTTGATTTTTTTTTTACTCTGCCATTTTGATTTCTTTTAGAAACATCATTCCTCCTTCTATTCGAAACAAACAAATGCAAATGCACTGTTATCCCTTCAATGCAGGGGGTTGAGCATAATCCAGGGTTTGTGTTCGTTTGAAGAGAGAAGAGAATAATAAATAAAAAAAATGAAAATAAAAAAAAATAATAAAACCTTGAAAAATCAGAACAAAAGTCACTAGACGCTTTTGGGCGCTAGGGGACAGAAACGTTGAAATGAAATGTATTGATTTAATTTCGAAAGAGTTTGGGTAAACTTCGAATGATAATGTTTTAGATTTTCTTTTTCTTTTTATTGCTTATTTTCTTTTTTTTTTTTTTGCGAGCGCTGCATGTGGTACTTCAACCAAACAACCACTGCTTTTTTAAAATCAAAGTAGCGCAGATAGTAGTACGAAGTACGTAGATCAAAGTAGTACAAAAGAATGTGAATGTCGTTCTGTTTATAAGACAATTTTCGCCATTTCGCAAAGCGTTAAATTTGTTATGTCAATATCATCCGGCACAATTTCTGTGCTATTTTGGAAATAAAATTTGGAAAAGCGTTTATTTTTTTGAACTGGGACAGATTTTTCATCAAGGTCATTGCAGTTCAAAAAGGGAAAGATACAAGCATTTTCTGCAAACGCATTTAAGTGGTTTGTAATTTACTTTTCAGTTTAACCTTTTTTTTTTTTTTTTTTTTTCTTTTCAGTCAGAAAGTGTGCATATATAAAAGAGTTAAATTACTTTATGTAGGCAAAAGTTAATGTACGGAATTATCACATTTATGTATATATGTATATATATATATATATATATATATATTTATTTATTTGTTATTTGTCTGTAAGTAAGTTAAACAAGGTCTGCTATACAAGTTTATGAATTACATTAAAAAAATAATATAATGGCATTGATCGAGCCTGAATGGTCGAGTGGCCAGCGCTCTGGCGCTCGGTAACACAGGTTTCTTGTTCGAGTCCAAACGGTGCCTTGGATGTTTGTAGTGGTTCGGAATCCCCATTAAACTGTAGTTCCCGGTCTGTTTAACCTGAACTATGCACAAGATTACCATAGAGCGACAAACCAAACCACGACATTGATCAAATACTTTATGAATAAATAAATTAAAATTTTTAATGTTAAAAAATACTAAACAAAAGTTTTTTAAAAAAAAATTACTTTTACTCGAAGATTTTCTAAACGAATTTCATTTGCATCTTTTCAACGAAACTTTTTCAAGGTTACCAGAAGATCTCAGCAATCCTCGCTGACCGAAGCACTAAAAACGCAAATATAGATTTTTCAAATTCTTCAAACTGCTTCAAATCTCTTACAAACCATCTCTGTCTGCTGCTTTGCGTGGAAGACACTTGAAAATCGGAAATAAAAAACGTAAAAGTTTTCTCCTGCAGCAAAATGCATTCATGAATGATTAATCCACATAAAAGAAATGAACTTTAAACTGATTTTAAAGCAAGGTTGACTTATTAACAGTTGCACAGCTTAGGGCGTTATATACTCTGGTTAAATAATAGACTTTTTTTCAGTTTCACTACTCAGATTTTACTTTTTAATCCGAGTTTGAGCTATTTAATGTGTAACTTTTTCCTCTAATTTCAACATTTTCCCAGATTTAAGAGCTTAACACGAAGTTTTTTCTTTTTTTTTAACTCTGCCATTTCGATTTCTTTTAAAAACATCAGTCCTCTTCCAGCAAAACAAACAAATGCAAATGTACTGTCATCCCTTCCCTGCAGGGGGTTGGACACGCTCTATGGTGTGTCTCGTTTGAAGAGAGAAGAAGAAATAATAAATAAAATGTGAAAAAAAAAATAAATAAACAGTGAAAATTCAGAACAAAAGTCACCAGACGCTTTTGGGAAGCAGGGGGACAAAAACCTTGAAATGAAATATGTTGATTTAATTTCGAAAGAGTTTGGGTAAACTTCGAATGAAAATGTTTTAGATTTCTTTTCTTTTTATTGTTTATTTTATTTATTTATTTATTTATTTTGCGAACGCTGCAACGCTTTCAACCCCACACCATCTGCCTTTTTAAGATCAAAGTAGCGCAGCGGTTAAGTACAAAAGAATGTGACTGTCGTTCTCCTTATAAGATAATTTTCGCCATTTCGCAGAGCGTTAAACTTGTTTCGTCAATATCATCCGGCGGAATGGCTATGCAATTTTGGAAATAAAAATTTGGAAGGCGTTCATTTTATTTTTTCTCGGCTGAACCGGGACAAATTTTTCATCAAGTTGATTGGAGTTCAAAAAGGCATAGATACAACCATTTTATGCGAACACATTAAGTCTGTAAGTAAGTTAATCAAGGTCTGATATGCAAGTTAATACCTTTAACTTATGAAAAAAAATATTTTCTACATTGATTTTAAGTAAATGAACTACACTTTAAAAATAATACCATGATATTCATCAAATACTTCCTCAATAAATAAATTAAACTTTTTAATGTAAAAAATATAAACAAAAAAGCTTTTTGAAAAAAAAAAATTTTACACAAAGACAGATAAAACTAAAACAGTAAACTCAATTAACGGAAAAAAGAGATATTCATTTTTTTTCCCAGGAAAAATCTCTAAACGAATTTAATTTCATCTTTTCAACGAACGTTTCAAGGTTTCCAGAATGAGAACTCAGCAATAATCGCTACCTGAAGCACTAAAAACGCAAACATAGATTTTTCGAATTCTTCAAACTGCTTACAAACCATCTCTGTCTGCTGCTTTGCGTGGAAGACACTTGAAAATCGGAAATGAAAAACGTAAAATTTTTCTCCTGCAGCAAAATGCATTCATGAATGATTAATCTACATAAAAGAAAGTGGTTTTAATCTGATTTGAAAGCTAGGTTGTCTAGTTAACAGTTACAGACCTTAGGGCATTATGTATTCTGGTGCAAAAAAAAAAAAAAAAAAAAAAACATTATTTTTAGTTTTACTTCTCAGTGTTTTCCTTTTTAATGCGAGTTTGAGCTATTTTAGTGTGTAACTTTTTCCGCTTATGGCAAAAATTTTCCCAGATTTAAGAGCTTAACTCTAAGAGTTTTTGATTTTTTTTCCCTCCGCCATTTTGATTTCTTTTAAAAACGTCATCGTTCCTTCTAGCCGGACAAATAAATGCAAATTCACTGGCATCCCTCACGTGCAGGGGCATGCCTCAGTGTGTGTTCGCTTGAAGAGAGAAGAACATAATAAATAAAAAAAATGAAAATAAAAAAATAATAAAACACTGAAAAATCAGAACAAAAGTCACCAGACGCTTTTGGGCGCTAGGGGACAGAAACTTTGAAATGAAAAGTGTTGATTTAATTTCGAAAGAGTTTGGGTAAACTTCGAATGAAAATGTTTTAGATTTTATTTTTATTTTTATTGCTTATTTTCTTCTTTTTTTTGAGAGCGCTACATGTGGTACTTCAACACATCCCCCTCAGCTTTTTGAAGATCAAAATATCGCAGCTGTTAAGTACAAAAGAATGCGACTGTCGTTATCCTTATAAGACAATTTTCAGCATTTCGCAGAGCGTTAAATTTGTTTCAATATCATCCTGAAGAATGGCTTTGCTCTTTTGGAAATAAAAATTTGGAAGGGAGTTTATTTTTTTTTCTTTGCCTGAACTGCGCAGATTTTTCATCAAGGTGATTGCAGTTCAAAAAGGGAAGATACAAGCATTTTCTGCAAACGCGATAAGTCTGTAAGTACGTTAAACAATGTCTGATATGCAATTCAATGCCTCTGAGTGAGGAAAAAATTATTTTGTATTTTTATTTTAAGAAAGTGAAATACATTTAAAAAATAATACCATGAAATTGATCAAATACTTCGTGAATAAATAAATTAAACTTTTTAATGTAAAAAAAATAAACAAATGTTTTTGGGGAAAAAATATTACTTTTACATGAAGCAATTAAAACTAAAACAGTAAACTCAATTAAAGGATAAAAGAGATTTTTTTCCCCAGGAAAAAATTTATAAACGAATTTCATCTGCATCCTTTCAACGAACTTTTTGATGGTTACCAGCAGAAGAGCTATGCAATCCTCGCTGCCCGAAGCCCTAAAAACGCAAATATAGATTTTTCGAATTTTTCAAACTGCTTCAGAAATTTACAAACCATCTCTGTCTACTTCTGCGTGGAAGGCACTTGAAAATCGGAAATGAAAAACGTAAAAGTTTTCTCTCCTGCAACAAAATGTATTTATGAATGATTAATCCACATAAAAGAAAAGGGGTTTAATCTTATTTGAACGGCAGGATGTCTAGTTAAAAGTAGCAGCGCTTAGGGCGTTATAGACTCTGGTCCAAAAAAAAAAAAAAAAAAAAAAAAAAATTATTTTAGTTTTACTCTTAGTTTTACTGTTTTTTTCCTTTAATGCGAGTTTGAGCTATTTTAGTGCGTAACTTTTTCCGCTTATGGCAACATTTTTCCTAGTTTTAAGAGCTTAACCTAAGAGTTTTTGAATTTTTTTTTATACTCCATCATTTTGATCTCTTTTAAAAACATCATCCCTCCTTCTAGTCGAAACAAACAAATGCCAATGTCATCCCTTCAATGCTGGGGGTTGAGCATGTTTTAGGGGTGTTCGTTTGAAGAGAGAAGAAAATAATAAATAAAAAAGTCAACAAAAAATAAATAAACAGCTGAAAAATTAGAATAAAAGTCACCAGACGCTTTAGGGAAGCAGGGGGACAGAAAACCTTGAAATGAAATGTGTTGTTTTAATTTCGAAAGAGTTTGGGTAAACTTCGAATGAAAATGTTTTAGATTTTCTTTTTTATCTTGATTGTGCCTTTTATTTATTTTTTCTTGTTTTGCGAGCGCTGGATGTGGTACTTCAACCTCTGCTTTTTGAAGATCAAAGTAGCGCAGCTGTTAAGTACAAAAGAATGTGACTGTCGATCTCCTTACAAGACAATTTCCGGTATTTCGCAGAGCGTTAAATTTGTTTTGTCAATATCATCCGGAAGAATGACTGTGCTATTTTGAAAATAAAGATTTGGATGAGTGTTTATTTCTTTGAACTGGGGCAGATTTTTCGTCAAGGTGATTGCAGGTCAAAAAGTGAAAGATACAAGCATTTTCTCCAAACACATTAAGTCTGTAAGTAAGTAAGACAAGGTTTCATATGCAAGTAAATGCCTCCAAGTCATGAACAAAATATTTCCTGCATTGATTTTAAGTAAATAAATTATATTTAAAAAATAATACCACGATATTGATAAAATATTTTCTGAATAAATAAATTAACCTTTTTAATGTAAAAAAAAAGAAAAGTTGTTGGAAAAAAATTACTTTTACACGAAGACAGTTAAATTAAAACAGTAAACTTAATTAATGGAAAAAAGAGACATTTTTTATATTTTTTTCCGGAAAATTTGCTAAACGAATTTCATTTGCATCTTTTCAACGAAACTTTTTCAAGGTTACCAGAATAAGAGCCCAGCAATCCTCGCTGCCTGAAGCACTAAAAACGCAAATATAGATTTTTCGAATTCTGCAAACTGCTTCAGAAACTCTTTACGAACCATCTCTGCCAGTTTGCGTGGAAGACACTTGAAAATAGGAAATGAAAAACGTAAAAGTTTTCTCCTGCGAGCAAAATGTATTCATGAATGATTAATCCACATAAAAGAAAAGAAAAGTAATCTGATTTGAGAGCCAGGTTGTCTAGTTAATATTTGCATAGCTTAGGGCGTTATATACTCTTGTAAAAAAAAAAAAAAAAAACTTTTATTTTAGTTTTAATACTCAGTGTTTTCCTTTTTATTGCGAGTTTAAGCTATTTTAGTGTGTAACTTTTTCCGCGTATGGCAACATTTTCCTCAGATTTAATAACTTAACCCTGAGAGTTTTTGAGTTTTTTTTTTTACTCTGCCATTTTGATTTCTTTTAGAAACATCATTCCTCCTTCTATTCGAAACAAACAAATGCAAATGCACTGTTATCCCTTCAATGCAGGGGGTTGAGCATAATCCAGGGTTTGTGTTCGTTTGAAGAGAGAAGAGAATAATAAATAAAAAAAAGGAAAATAAAAAAAATAACAAAACACTGAAAAATCAGATCAAAAGTCACCGGACGCTTTTGGGCGCTAGGGGACAGAAACCTTGAAATGAAATGTGTTGATTTAATTACGAAACAGTTTGGGTAAACTTCGAATAAAAATGTTTTAGATTTTCTTTTTCTTTTTATTGCTTATTTTCTTCTTATTTTCTATTCTTTTCTTTCTTTTTTTTCTCTTTTTTCTCTTCCTTGCTTATTTTTTCCTCTTTTTTGTGAGCGCTGCATGTGGTATTTCAAAAACACCCTCTGCTTCTTTAAGATCAAAGTAGCGCAGCTGTTAAGTACAAAAGAATGTGAATGTCATTCTCCTTATAAGACAATTTTCGCCCTTTCGCAGAGCGTTAAATTTGTTTTGTCAATATCATCCGGCACAGTGGCTGTGCTATTTTGGAAATAAAAATTTGGAAAAGCGTTTATTTTTTTGAGCTAGGACAGATTTTTCATCAAGGTGATTGCAGTTCAAAAAGGGCAAAGATATAAGCAATGTCTGCAAACACATTTAAGTGGTTTGTAATTTACTTTTCAGTTTAACGTTCTCTTTCTTTTTTTTATTTTCAGTTTAACGTTCTCTTTCTTTTTTTTATTTTCAGTTAGAAAGTGTGCGTATATAAAAGAGTTAAATTACTTTATGTAGGCAAAACTTAATGTACGGAATTATCACATTTATGTATATATGTATATATATATATATTTATTTATTTGTTTGTTTGTTATTTGTCTGTAAGTAAGTTAAACAAGGTTTACTATACAAGTTAATGAATTACATTAAAAAAATAATATAATGGCATTGATCGAGCCTGAATGGTAGAGTGGCTAGCGCTCTGGCGCTCGGTAACACAGGTTTCTTGTTCGAGTCCCAACGGTGCCTTGGGTGTTTGTAGTGGTTCGGAATCCACATTAAACTGTAGTTTCCGGTTTGTTTAACCTAAAGTATGCACAAGATGACCATAGATCTACAAACCAAACCCCGACATTGATAAAATATTTTATGAATAAATAAATTAAACTTTTTAATTTTAAAAAATAATAAACAAAAGTTTTTGGGAAAAAATTAATTTTACTCGAAGATTTTCTAAACGAATTTCATTTGCATCTGTGCAACGCAACGTTTTCAAGGTTACCAGAAGATCTCAGCAATCCTCGCTGCCCGAAGCACCAAAACCGAAAAAAAAGATTTTACGAATTCTTCAAACTGCTTCAGAAACTCTTACAAACCATCTCTTTCTGCTGTTTTGCGTGGAAGACACTTGAAAATCGGAAAATGAAAAACGTAAAAGTTTATCTCCTGCAGCAAAATGTATTCATGAGGGATTAATCCACATAAAAGAAAAAGATGTTTAATCTGATTTGAAAGCCAGGTTGTCTAGTTAACAGTTGCAGAATTTAGGGCGTTATATACTCTGATTTAAAAAAAAAAAAACATTTTTTTTTAGTTTTACTACTCAGTTTTTCCTTTTTAATGCCAGTTTGAGCTATTTTAGCGTGTACCTTTTTCTGCTTATGGCAAAATTTTCCAAAGATTTAAGAGCTTAACCCTAAGAGTTTTTGATTTTTTTTTTTTAAACATCATCCCTCTTCTAGTCGAAACAAACAAATGCAAAACAAATGCAAATTCACTGTCATCCCTTCCCTGCAGGAGGATGGGTATACTTCAGGATTCGTACGTTTTGAAGAGAGAAGAAAATAATAAATAAAAATGTGAAAAAATAAAAAAAAAATAAACAACTGAAAAATCTGAACAAAAGTCTGCAGACGCTTTTGGGAGCACGGGACAGAAACCCTGAAATGAAATTTGTTGATTTAATTTCGAAAGTGTTTGTTAAAACTTCGAATGAAAATGTTTTAGATTTCAGTATTTATTTTTATTGTTTCTTTTATTTATTTTTTATTTTTTGCGAGCCCTGTACGTGGTACTTCAACCCCACACCCTCTGTTTTTTTGAGATCAAAGTAGCGCAGCTGTTAAGCACAAAAGAATGTGACTGCCGTTCTCCTTATAAGACAATTTTCGCCATTTCGTAAAGCGTTAAATTTTTTTGACAATACTATAAGGCAGAATGTCTGTGCTATTTTGGAAATAAAAATTTGGAAGAGCCGTTTATTTTTTTGAACTGGGACAGATTGTTCATGAAGGTGATTGCAGTTCAAAAAGGGAAAGACACAAACATTTTCTGTAAACACTTTAAGTCTGCAAGTAAGTTAAACGATATTAAACAAATACTTTCTGAATAAATACGTTTAATTAAGTTTTAAGTTTTTAATGTAAAAATAAAATATACAATAGTTTTGGAAAAAAAATTACTTTTACACGAAGACAGTTAAACTATAACGGTAAACTCAATTAACGGAAAAAAAAGATATTTATTTTTTTCCAGGAATTTCTTTTCAATGAACTTTTTCAAGGTTACCATAAGAGCTCTGCTGCCTGAAGCACTAAAAACGCAAATATAGATTTTTCGATTTCTTCAAACTGCTTCAGAAACTCTTACAAACCATTTCTGTCTGCTGCTTTGCGTGGAAGACACTTGAAAATCGGAAAAGAAAAATATAAAAGTTTTCTCCTGGAGCAAAATGTATTCATGGATGAATAATCCACATAAAAGAAAAGTTGTTTAATCTGATTTGAAAGCCAGGTTGTCTAGTTAGCAGTTGCAGAACCTAGGGCGATATAGACCTGGTTAAAAAAACAATTTTTTTTTTTAGTTTTGCTCCTCAGGGTGAGTTTGAGCTATTTTAGTGTGTAACTTTTATTACTGCTGTGTAACCGCTTATGACAACATTTTCCCCAGATTTAAGGGCCTAACTCGAAGTTTTTGAATTTTTTTTTTCTATTGCCATTTTGATTTCTTTTAAAAGCATCATCCCTTCTTCTAGCGAAACAAACAAATGCAAAACAAATGCAAATACACTGTCATCCCTTCCCTTCAGGGGGATTGGGCACTCTTCAGGGTGTGTTCGTTTGAAGAGAAAAAAATAATAAATGAAAAGTGAAAAATAATATATATATATATATATAAATATTTTTCCAATGGCAGATTATGAACAGTTACAGAACAACGAAAAATAAAAAAGAACAGAGAAAACATGCTGCAACAGAGTTCGTTAATCTAACATATCTCTAGCCTCCCAATGTCACTCGGCGAGAAAAGTCTTGTACAGAGCAGAACAGTGAAGTGGATGAGTGGAGTCCATAGCCTCTCCCGAGGTGCACAGAGTGCATATCGAGGAAGGAACAATTTTGGATCTGTAAAGATGTTTACACAGGCAGTCATGTCCAGTGGCTAGTCGGAAATGAGCGACTGCTTTACGCCTTGGAACCCTTACATAAATTTGGGATGGCATTCTTCCAGGACTTTTGGGAAACATGGTTATAGAGGTCTTCTTGAGCGCGAACTTTAATTGATCTTTTGATGAGATTTTTGATAGAGTGGAAGGGTATAGGACAAGATATTTTTTGTGTGATTAAAGCCCCCCTTTTAGCCAGAAAGTCGGCTTTCTCATTGACTGGAACCCCACAGAGGGCAGGAACCCACTGGAGGACAATAGTTTTTTCAAGTGATGCCAGGTTTTCAAGATGATAACGGCAATCCAATATGTCTTGGGTTTTAGGATTATTGTTAGAAATAAAAGCAAATAGAGCAGCTCTAGAATCGCAGAGGATAACAATAAAAAATATAAACACTGAAAAATCAGAACAAAAGTCACCAGACGCTTTTGGGCTCAAGGGGACAGAAACCTTGAAATGAAATGTGTTGATTTAATTTCGAAAGAGTTTAGGTAAACTTCGAATGAAAATGTTTAAGATTTTATTTTTATTTTTATTGTTTCTTTTATTTAATTATTTATTTATTTTTTGCATGTGGTACTTAAACCACACACCCTCACGCAGCTGTTAAGTACAAAAGAATGTGAATGTCGTTCTTCTTATAAGACAATTTTCGCCATTTCGCAGAGCGTTAAATTTGTTTCGTCAATATCATACCGGGAGAATTACTGTGCTATTTTGGAAATAAAAATTTGGGAAGACACTTATTTATTTTTTTTCTTGTCTGAACTGGGACAGATTTTTAATCAAGATGATAGCAGTTCGAAAAGGGAAAGATACCCGGATTTTCTGCAAACAAATTAAGTCTGTAAGTAAGTTAAGCAAGGTCTGATATGCATGTTAATACCTCTAAGAAAAGAAAAAAAAATTTGATTTTAAGTAATTGAATTACATTGAAAAATAATAATACGATATTGATCAAATATTTTCTGAATAAATAAATTAAACTTTTAATGTAAAAAAAATAATAAACAAAAGTTTTTTTGAAAAAAAAAAGTACTTTTACACGAAGACAATTAAATTGAAACAGTAAACTAAATTAACGGAAGAAAGATATACTTATTTTTTTCCCAGGAAAAAATTTCTACTATTTCATTTGCTTCTTTTCAAAGAACTTTTTCAAGGTTACCAGAATAAGAGCTCTGCCGCCCGAAGCACTAAAAACGCAAATATAGATTTTTCGAATACTTCAAGTGCTTCAGAAACTCTTACAAACCATCTTTGTCTGTTGCTTTGCGTGGAACACACTTGAAATTCGGAAATGAAAAACGTAAAAGCTTTCTCCTGCGAGCAAAATATATTCATGAATGATTAATCCACATAAAAAAAAAGAAAAGTAATCTGATTTGAGAGCCAGGTTGTCTAGTTAATATTTGCATAGCTTAGGGCGTTATATACTCTTGTAAAAAAAATAAATAAATAAAATAAAAAATAAATAAATAAAAAAAAAAATTTTATTTTAGCTTTACTACTCAGTTTTTTCTTTTTAATGCGAGTTTAAGCTATTTTAGTGTGTAACTTTTTCCGCTTATGGCAACATTTTCCCCCAAATTTAAGAGCTTTACCCTTAAACGTTTTTGCTTTTTTTTTTTTTTTTTTTTTTTTTTTTTTGCTTTGCCATTTAGATTTCTTTTAAAAACATCATCCCTCCTTCTAGCGAAACAGACAAATGCAAAACAAATGCGCTGTCATCCCTTCCCTGCAGGGGGTTGGGCATGCTACAGTGTGTGTTCGTTTGAAGACAAAAGAAAATAATGAATAAAAAGTGAAAAAAGAAAATATAGAAAACACTGAAAAATCAGAACAAAAGTCACCAGAGGCTTTTGGAGAACAGGGGAACAGAAACCTTGAAATGAAATGTGTTGATTTAATTTCGAAAGAGTTTGGGTAAATTTCGAATGAAAATACTTTAGATTTTCTTTTTCTTTTTATTGCTTATTTTCTTTTTCTTCTTATTTTTTTTTTTTTTTATTTTTTTTTATTTTTTATTTTTTTGCGAGCGCTGCATGTGGTACTTCAACCCCACACCCTCTCTGCTTTTTTAAGATCAAAGTATCACAGCTGTTAAGTACAAAAGAATGGGGCTGTCGTTCTCCTTATAAGACAAGTTTCACCATTTCGCTGAGCGTTAAATTTGTTTTGTCAATATCATCCAGCAGAATAGCTGTGCTATTTTGGGAATAAAAATTTGGAAGGGCGTTTATTTATTTATTTATTTTGCCTGAACTGGGCAGATTTTTCATCAAGGTGATTGCAGTTCAAAGAGGGAAAGATACAAGCATTTTCCACAAGCACATTAAGTATGTAAGTAAGTTAAACAAGCTCTGATATGCAAGTTAATGCCTCTAAGTGATGAACAAAATATTTTCTTAATTGATTTTAAGTAAATAAATTGCATTAAAAAATTATACCACGATATAGATAAAATATTTCCTGAATAAATAAATTAAACTTTTTAATGTAAAAAAATAATCAAAAGCTTTTGGAAAAAAATTACTTTTTCACGAAGACAGTTAAACTAAAACAGTAACAATACCATTTGTTACAATATACAATAAAATACACTATCATTTGTTACAAATGTCCATTACATTACTCTTTTTAACGAGTTGTAAATGACATATATAAATGTATATATTAATCCAAAATCGATGGTTTCATGCAAAAGAAGACATTGTTGATATTTTACATTATTTAATGCGCTAATTCAAAGTTCTAATCATGTATAATGCTATAAATATCAAAATAAATAAAAATACATTTAATTATGTTGTGCATTGCTGATATGTGACTATATATATATATATATACATATATATATATATCATTGTGATAATTCCATACATTAATTTTTCCCAACATAAATTATATCAACACTTTTATAAATGCGTACTTTCAAACGGAAGAAAAAGAAAGAAAACGTTAAACTAAAAAGTAAATTACAAACCACTTAAATGTGTTTGCAGAAAGTGTTTGTATCTTATCCTTTTTGAATTGCAATCACCTTGATGAAAAATCTATCCCAATTCAAAAAAAATAAACGCCTTTCCAAATTTTTATTTCCAAAATAGCACAGCCATTCTCCCGGATGATATTGGCAAAACAAATTTAACGCTCTGTGAAATGGCGAAAATTTTCGTCTAAGGAGAACGACAGTCACATTGTTTTGTGCTCAACAGCTGCGCTACTTTGATCTTCAAAAAGTAGAAGGTGTGGGGATGAAGTACAACATGCAGAGCTCTCAAAAAAAATAATAAAAGAATGAAAAATAAACAATAAAAATAAAAAAATAAATACTAAAATCTAAAACATTTTCATTCGAAGTTTACTCAAACTCTTTCGAAATTAAATCAACACATTTCGGTTCAGGGTTTTCTGTCACCATGCTCCCCAAAAGCGTCTGGTGACTTTTGTTCTGATTTTTCAGTGTTTTTATTTATTTTTTTTTTTATTTTTTCACTTTTTTATTTATTTGTTTTTTTTTTTTTTCACTTTTTTATTTATTATTTTCTTTTCTCTTCAAACGAACGTTCTCTGGAGCATGCCCATCCCCCTGCAGGGAAGTGAGGACAGTGCATTTGCATTTGTTTTGCATTTGTTTGTGTCGCTAGAAGGTGGCATACTATTTTTAAAAGAAATCAAAATGACGGAGTGAAAAAAAAATCAAAAACTCTTAGGGTTAAGTTCTTAAATCTGGGGAAAATGTTGCCATAAGCGGAAAAAGTTACACACTAAAATAGCTCAAACTCACATTAAAGAGGAAAAACTGAGTAGTAAATCTAAAAATATTTTTTTTTTGTACAAGAGTGTATAACGCCCTAGGTTATGCAACTGTTAACTAGACAACTTGGCTTTCAAATCAGATTAAACCCCTTTACTGTTCTTGAATTAATCATTCATGAATATACATTTTGCTGCAGGAGGAAAAATTTTAAAGTTTTTCATTTCCGATTTTCAAGTGTCTTCCACGCAAAGCGGCAGACAGAAATGGTTTGTAAGAGTTTCTGAAGCAGTTTGAAGAATTCGAAAACTCTACATTTGCGTTTTTAGTGCTTCAGGCAGCAGAGCTCTTATGGTAACCTTGAAAAAGTTTCGTTGGAAATGCAAATGAAATTCGTTTAGAAATTTTTCCTGCGGAAAAAAATAAATATCTCTTTTTTCCGTTAATTGAGTTTACTGTTTCAGTTTTTAACTTTCGTGTAAAAGCTATCTTTGTTTATTTTATTTTCACATTAAAAAGTATAATTTATTTATTGTGTAAGTATTTGATCAATATCATGGTATTACCTTTTAAATGTCATTCACTTATTCAAAATCAATTTCAAAAATATTTTTTTCACCATTTAAAGGCATTAACTTGCATATCAGAACTTGATTAAATTCGATTTAATTTTGATTAAATACAATAAAAAATACGTTGAATCAGTAATTGAAAGTCATAGAGTTGGGATTTTTATTGCCTATCTGAATAAAGTAAAATTCTACTTCAGAATTAGGTTATGAAATATTTATTCTTTTTCCTAGTAGGCAAATAAATTCTTACAAACACAATATGGAATTATAACAAATATTAAAATATATATATATATATATATATATATTTATTTATATACATATAATTATGATAATTCCATACATTCATTTTTCCCAACAGAAATTACGATAAAACTTTCATACTGAATATCATAAAAAAAAAAAAAAAAAAAAAAAAAAAAAACGTTAAACGGAAAATTAAGTTATAAACCACTTAACGTCTTTTCAGAAAATGCTTGTATCTTTTCCCTGTTTGAGCTGCAATCACCTTGATGAAAAATCTGTCCCGGTTCAGACAAGAAAAAAAAAAATAAGCTCCATTCCAAATTTTTATTTCCAAAATAGCCCAGCCATTTTCCCGGATAATATTGCCAAAACAAATTTAACGTTTTATGTATTGTCGAAAATTGTCTTATAAGGAGAACGACAGTCACATTCTTTTGTACTTAACAGCTTTTTTACTTTGATCTTAAAAAAGTAGAGGGTGTGGGATGAAGTATCACATGCAGCTCTCGCAAAGAAAAGAAGTAAATAATGAAAATAACAATAAAATCTTAAAACATTTTCATTCGAAGTTTACCCAAACTCTTTCGAAATTAAATCAACACATTTCGTTTCAAGGTTTTTGTCCCCCTGCTCCCCAAAAACGTCTGGTGACTTTTGTTCTGATTTTTCAGTTGTTTATTTATTCATTATTTTTTTTTTAAAGTTTTTTCTTTATTATTTTCTTTTCTCTTCAGAACGAACACACCATTAAACATGCCCAACCCCCTGCAGGGAAGTGATGACAGTGTATTTGCATTTGTTTGCTTCGACTAGAAGGAGGGATGATGTTTTTAAAAGAAATCAAAATGGGGAGTAAAAAAAAAAAAAAAAAATCAAAAACGCTTAGGGTTAAGCTCTTAAATCTGAGGAAAATGTTGCCATAAGCGGAAAAAGTTACATAGTAAAATAGCTCAAACTCCCATTAAAATGGAAAAAACTGAACACTAAAACTAAAAAAAAAAGGTTTTTTTTTGAACCAGAGTCTATACCGCCCTAGGTTATGTAACTGTTAACTAGACAACCTGGCTTTCAAATCAGATTAAAGCCTTTTTCTTTTATGTGAATTAATCATTCATGAATACATTTTGCTGCAGGAGAAAAACTTTTAATGTTTTTCATTTCCGATTTTCAAGTGTTCTTCCACGCAAAAGCAGCAGACAGAAATGGTTTGTAAGAGTTTTTGAAGCAGTTTGAAGAATTCGAAAAATCTATATTTGCGTTTTTAGTGCTTCAGGCAGCGAGGATTACAAAGCTCTTATTCTGGTAACCTTGGAAAAGTTCGTTGGAAGACGCAAATGAAATTCGTTGAGAAATGTTTCCTGGAAAAAAAATTAATATCTCTTTTATTCCTTTAATTGAGTTTACTGTTTTAGTTTAACTGTGTTGATGTAAAAGCAATTTTCTTCCAAAAACTTTTATTTATTTATTTTTGTACATTAAAAAGTTTAATCTATTTATTCAGGAAGTATTTGATTAAGATCATGAATTCCTTAAATGTAATTCATTTACTCAGAATCAATTATGAAAATATTTTTTTCCGGCATTAACTTGCATATCAGACCTTGATTAAATTCAATTAAATGTTGATTGAAGTGCAATGAAAAATTATTTTGAATCATTAATTTAAAATCATAGAGATGGAATGTTTATTTTCTGTCTGAATAAGGCAAGATTCTTCTTTAGAATTAAGTTATGAAATATTTACTCTTTTTTTGTCACAAATAAATTCCTACAAGCACAGTAAACATATGAAATTGAAGTGAAATTAATTCTTTCTTTTACTATCATTTTAAAATATAAGAAAATGTAAACAGTTCCGAGTGACACATTAATATACTTGAATTTTTAGTCATTAATCTTATTTAATACTGCCTATTAAAAAAAGTAGGACTTGATGGCTGAGTGACTAGCGCTCTGGCATTCAGTGCCACAGGTTCGAAATCCACTTTAAGCCGTAGGTGTCGGTGTAGTGGGCTGTAGAACATTTGGCGTAGGGCTGACAATCCTGCCGGTAAAATGTCAAAGTCACGGAGCCAAGTCAAACTTATACCTACCTTTATTCCCGTTTCCCTCCTTCCATGAGACCCTATGGGTTGATGGCCTTGGTGTAGATGTCTACCAAGTGTGATAAGAAACAACCAATAATCTGACAAAATCTGACAACCCTACCCCGTAAAAAGTAAACATATCATGTCTAGAAATCTGCCAGTAGTCAGAGGGCCTTGGCCCAACATGGGATTGCTATACCACTGATGATGATTAAAAAAGTGAAAAAATTATACTCGATTTAATATATGAAAAGATTTCATGATTATTGCTTATTTATTTCATTAAAATGTTTTGTAACTTTTTATTAAGGTTTTTTATTTCAAAATGTATAATTGTATTCTTATTTTTAAGTAGCATGTAAAAGTAGCGATTTCTTAAGCTTTAAAAACAATTTTTTTAAATTTCTGATAAACAGATTTCTAATCAATAAAATCACTGAGAAAAAGCAATGTAAAACATAATTAATTAATAAATTAATCAATAATTTACAGAAAAAAAATGTCGAAATAATCAGTTTTATTCAATAATTTTAAAACATTTCATTTTACTTTTATTCAATTTAGCTGAGAAAATCCCTGTCTTCAATAAATAAAAAATCATAAAAGTAAGAATAACAAAGTATTTTATAATGGAGTGAAAAAAAAAATTGCAGAAAAAAAATGTTAAATCTTATTAATTAAGTCCATTTCACGAAAATAAAGTTCTCAAAAATTATCACTTTTTTTTCTGGAAACATTCAATCTTCATTAAATCTGAAAATCCATTTTTTATCGTTTAAATGGATTTTTTGTGAAGGTTGCTTCTTTGATTTGGGGGATTTTATTTTTGAAGAGAGATACTGTTTAATTCACATGAAAAAAAAATGTTTCGTGAGCTCAGAACTTTGTATTTAATTGAGGATTAGAATTTATAGAAAATTATTTATGGTTATTAGTTTAAAAGAAATAATTTCAATTTGAAAACAAATTTGCATAAAGTTACTTTATAACAATCAAAGGATGATCATATTACTGTGCCCAAAAAGTAAGAACAATTATTTTTTTTAAAAAAAACTCTTTATTTATTCTTCCAAATTTATTTCATCGCCTTCAAAGTAATCCCTTCCGGACACAATGCACTTATGCCAACTTTTTTTTACAATCCTCAATTCATACTAAAAAGTCATTGGCAGGGATGGCCTTCAAAGAGCGCGACGATTCACGTTGAATTTATGATTGTTGACTCAAAACGGTATCCCTGGAGTGATATTTTGAGTTTAGAGAATAGCCAGAAGTTGCACGGTGTGAATACGGCGGTTATGGAACGATATGATTTTCATTTTTGGCAAAAAAGTCACGTAGGATTAATACAGTGTGAGCTGCTGCATTTAGTGTTTTCGGTACCAATCGAGATTTGACGCGTTTGATTCCGAAAATGAAATTGACCGATCCTTTTGAAAATGCATCCTCAGCAGCAAGATCTCTAATTGTAAATCGACGGTTTGCAAGTACCATATCCTTAATTTTATGGACGTGAGCTTCGTCGGTTGAGATTAATGGTCGACAGCAGGCTCTTCGTCTTCAACGGGTTCTCTGCCATCTTTGAATTTTTTATACAATTTTTAAACATTTCTTTCCGATATAGAAATGCTCACTGAAAATCTTTTGCAACATTCTATACGTTTCCGCAAACAAAATTGAATGCAAGTTTTTTGCTCAATTAATCCAGACATTCCACAAATCGCCGTAATCAGTGTTAGCGTCTCACAAAGCCAAGCGTAACTCAGACACTAATGAATATTTTGACGTGAAATTTTACACAGATGTCAAGGGCAGTGCCAGCAACATAAAAAGAGGAAATTTCATAAGCCCTTGGGATTTTAAATTTAAAATTGGTCTTACTTTTTGGAAATAAATCAATGCCAAATAAATCTTTAATTGGTAATTTCTAAAGAAATAGTAGTTATAAATTTGTTCATTAGTTTGTAATTTTTTCGACATCATAAACAGTAATTTAGAAATAAAACAGCAAATTAATTGTGTTTAATCTATTACTCTAAAAAATTGTTTTTCGGTATTTTATAATTTGTTCTAGATAGAAAACTGTAATTATATTTTTATATTTAATTACTGTATTTAATTGAGGCTTAATATTTATAAAAAAATGTATAAATGAATAATTTCAATTTGAAAAGAAATTTGAATAAATTTTCTTTTTAACAATTACAGGAGGATCGTATATAAGCAAATTTGAAAAAAAATTTCAAGTAAAACTTTAATTGGTAATTTCTAAAGAAATAGTATCTATAAATGTATTCGCTATTTTCTAATTTATTCGACATCAAAAAAAATAATTAAGAAAAATAAATCATAAGACCCTGGTTAACGAAAAAGTTCCTATATTTTTTAGAGAGATTAACGGATTCTTATATAATTCGATTTCTATCATTCAGCTTTAGAAAAAGTTCTAAAAATTATAGACTTTTAAGCGGCAATATACGGTTCTTATTTTTGCAAATAATATTTCGTCTTACTAGAATATTAATATGTACTTATAGTTGTAAATAATGCATACTGAGTTTTGCAAATAATCTGTACTAATTTTGAAAATATATATTTTTTTTTTACTAGAATATTAATGCATACTTATTATTGCAAAAGATACATACTGATTTTTGCTCACGGTATACTGTGCTTTACAAGGTAATTAAAAATGCAAAAATTGTGTGTTATCCTATTGAAAAAAGAGTAGAATTTATTAAAGCAGAATAGTTGATTTGCATTACGAATTGATAAATAAAGTGGACAAAAAATTGAATGATCAAAAAGGCGTTCTGATGCCTGACTCGTGGCAACGTCAGCAGCTAGTGTGCGGAAGGACCGAGGATCGAATTTGGTTGTTGCGTTGTCGTAGTACTTGTTTATTAATATTTTTTTTTCTAATGTAGCTAATTTTATAATTTTCAAATACATAGACAGCTGTCTTTATGCCATAAGCAAAGGCTGCGCTGACGTTACTCACTTAGCACTACCCAGGGAGCGCGTGTAACTTGAAGATAAGCTACGGACGGTGTGTAGCACTACCTCCGCAACGATCTACGCTTCTATTTGACCGGGACCTATGATTTAATGTGGATTCCGAACAACTACAAGCATCCATGGTACCACCGATGCTCGATACCTGTGATACCGAGCGCCAGCCACTCGACCATCAGACCCCTTTGTCAATTATTATAACATAAGTAAAAGAGTCTTGCATCGATAGTCAGGCTACTTGGTGCGAGTTTCCCGCGTTTTATAGCATACGAAACGCAAGTGATGGGCAGTTACCCCTAAAAGTTCTTTCGGTAAGCATTTTCGTCTCCTGGACTGTTCATGGAATACATAAGTGGTACGCGAGGTCACGGATGTTCAACAAACAAGAAAGAAAGTGTTTTGATTGGATGAGATTAATATAAAATATATCTGCTCGATAACAAATGTATTTTTTGCACTAGGCTTTAATAAAATTTTGTTTATCTTAAGAAGACTATAAAAAGCTCAGAATATGAAGTTATTCCAAAAGTAACCGACTTCTCCTCACCAGTTTTGCACCCCGGAGGACGCTGTATATATTGCATTTATCTAAGATCTATAGAATGGAAAGTATTCATTTAAATAAAATGAGTTTCATTTTACATTAAAATCGGTGAAATTTGGGATTCAATTACTAAATACAGCAAAATTCATCGTTATTCCTAACTTAGAATGATGAATTATGTATTCAAAATTCCTAAAGTTCTCACATTAGAATAGATATCTAAACAATCTATATATTTTTTTCAAATAATACATGCAAAGCAGAAACAGACATTTAGAAATTTTATAACATTTGGCAAGCATTTCTGAATATTTTATGTGTTATTCAACTGAATTTTAATGCATGAAATCGAATTCAGTTTCGTTTGTTCGAATCGAACTCTCCACACATCCAATGGAACTCACACACATAAGTAATTACAAATACCGCATCTAATGGGAAGAAATCTATTTTACTATGCAGAGCTGCAAAATTTCCATTATAATAAATATCGCATTATAATAATTTTTTTTTCTTTTTTCCTCACAGCCTGTGAAAGCGAGGTCTAAAATGACAGGCCGTTTGTCCATTTTAAATAATACCCACTAAATAAACATTAGAATTTTGCGCGGAGAAACCACGCCGAGAAATGGAAATTTATTTCTAGGAAAGTGTAAAACGAGGTGCCTGGGAATGAATGAATAATTCGGAATTTCCATTTTCGGTGTTTGAGATTTCATTGCGACACAATAGGACAGACATGTGACAATTCACCCTGGGGTGACAATTTAATATAGTGTTGAATGGGTGCTGTTGGTGTGTTTCAAAAATAAGCAAGCAGTTGATTCGATTTATTTTTTTAAATATTTTGTAATCTACTCTGGATTCGAGATTAAATTAAGTTATGCGCATTTGGCTATTGAAGAAATATTTCTTCATTTAAATAAAGCATTCATTGATAAGAGTGTCTATAAAGGGCTGCGCCAGTAAAGAAGGTTTATTAAGCAAGTTTATACAGTTAGGATTTTGTGTTCGAGACTCACGCATTCACATACGGTATACTGTGCTTTGTATGGTAATTAGAAATGCAACAATTTTGTGTTATCATATTGAAAAAAAGTAAAATTTATTAAGGCAGAATAATTGATTGGCATTTCAAATTGATAAGCAAAGTGGACATAAATCAACTTCTAAAGCGTTTTGTTACCTGACTCGTGGCCTAGCGGCAACGTGCACAGGTAGCGTGCAGAAGGAGCTACGATCGAATTCGATTATGGCGTTGTTGTAGTACTTGTCGATTATTATACTACAAGTAAAAGCGTTTTTCATCAATAGTATATGGTGTGAGTTTCCCACGTTTTAAGACATACAATATGCAAATGAGGGATAGTAACCCCTAAAAAGTCTCTCATAAGCCATTGTCCTTCCCTCATTACCAATCGATGGGCTGTTCGTGGAATACATAAGTGGTGCAAGTGGGCGCGGATGTTCAACAAACAAGAAGGGAATCGTTTTGATTGGATGTGATTAATATAAAATATATCTGCTCAGCGGGAAATGTACTACTAGGTCAACTTTTACTTAAATGTATTACTACTTTTAGCAGTAAATGTACTACTAGGTCAACTACCACTTAAATGTATTGCTACTTTAGCAGTAAATGTACTACTTTTTACTAGGTTTGAATCAAACTTTGTTTATCTTAAGAAAACCATAAGAAGACTGAATATGTTATTAATTCCAAAAGTAACTCCTCCGCACCCATTGTGTACCCTGAAGGACGCTGTATATGCTGATTTTATTTATGTCCTAACTCTTAAGATCTATAAGAAATTAAAGCCTTCGTTTAAATAAAACAAGTTTCATTTTAAAGTAAAATCGGTGAAATTTGATATTCAATTACTAAATACAGCAAAATTCATCGTTATTCCAGACATAGAATAATGAAATATGTATTCAAAATTCCTAAAGTTCTTACATTAGAATAGATATCTAAACAATCTATTTTTTTTTCAAATAATGCATGCAAAGCAGAAACAGACATTTAGAAATTTTATAACATTTTGCAAGCATTTCTGAATATTTTACGTGTTCTTCAATTGAATTTTAATACATGAAATCGGATTCAGTTTCGTTTGTTCGAATTGTACAATCCACACATCCAATGGAACTCACACACATAAGTAATTACAAATACCGCATCTAATGGGAAGAAATCTATTTTACTATGCAGAGCTGCAAAATTTCCATAATAATAAATATCGCATTATAATAATTTTTTTCTTTTTCCTCACAGCCTGTGAAAGCGAGGTCTAAAATGACAGGTCGCTTGTCCGTTTTAAATAATACCCGCTAAATACACATTAGAATTTTGCGCGGAGAAACCACGCCGAGAAATGGAAATTTATTTCTAGGAAAGTGTAAAACGAGAAGCCTGGGAATGAATGAATAATTCGGAATTTCCATTTTCGGTGTTCGAGATTTCATTGCGATACAATAGGGCAGACATGTGACAATTCGCCCTGGGATGACAATTTAATATACTGTTGAATGAAGTTGGACGCTGTTGGTGTGTTTCAGAAATAAGTAAGCAGTTGATTCGTTTTTTTTTTTTTAAATATTTTGTAATCTACTCTAGATTCGAGATTAAATTAAATTATGCGAATCTGGCTATTGAAGAAATATTTTTTCATTTAAATAAAGCATCCATTGATAAGAGAGTTTATGGGAGAGCGAAAAATGAAATAGATTAAAACAAAAGTAAATATGAAATTTAATAAAAACGTTTAAAGAATAATAAACTATTTTAATAAAAAATATCAAACAGAAATTTAAAAAAAAAGTAAGTCAAATAAACATTTTAAATCTTTAAATTTTAAGAGTATAAAACACGGAAATCATCAGGATTCGATTTGACTTTAAATATCCCATACGGTAGGTAATTTTGACAAAATAGTATTGTAGTCCCCCATCATGCCAAACAAAAACATATGCGTCTTCCAGACGTAAAAATCGTGCCAGGCAAACAATTTATTTCGAAGAATACAAATCAAAAAAAATATTCGTTACAGTTACTATTAGAAAATGTCAAGATTTTACAACAGAAAAAGGAATGAAATGGCAGAAGACATTCGTCATATCATACACGAGTTTAACCAGTAAGATGACAATGTTAAATATGATAAATGAAATGATAGTTTTCTGTAAAAAAAGGCAGTTAAGAAGCAATTGGCAATCATCTTGCACAGGGGTGACCAACACATATGATCCTGCGGGCCACTTTGAAAATGCATCCTAACTCTGTGGCCCGCATATAAAATTATATATCCCCCTATTAGATTTAAATCCACTGTAGACATTTTTTTGCAGATGAGTTATTATTGAGTTATTAAATTGAAACACAATGAGTTATTATTTTTGTGTTTACTATTATTCTTACATGGAAACATAGATATTGTGTTTGTCCAATTTCATTTAAAAAAGCAACGATTCGTAGGTGTATTTAACCAAAAGCACTACCAACTTCAACTAAGAGTCTTTTTTTCTCTGCTATGAACAATGAATTGGGCGTTTCAAGGAATGGTCACTTAAAGTGAAACATAGAACCTGTTATATTAGATGTTCCAAGATGCGTGCACCTCATGAGTTCGCAGTATATAATTTAATTATTCGGTGAACTCATAACTGTAAACTCATCAATAAAACAGGCAAATCTGTTAAAATTCGCAAGAATATTATTTAAAAATGAAAATTAATTTTTTATCATCATTTCGACAGTTCATTTTTGAACATATGGATGCAAACATAATTTATTTTTTAATACATTTGTTTACACTACTTTGGCCATTATAAAATAAATATATTTTGTAAAAGTGTGACAAGTCCCAAGGGCCGCGGGTTGGCCATCCCTAATCTTGTCAATGCGTGAGGTGGAGTCGTGTTCATTGTAAATCAATAGACCCTAAAAGCCATAGGTTGGGTTTTAATAAAAGGTGCGAATCCCTGGATGCCGCTCCGGAGGATTTTATCACAGACATCAACCCCAGTAAAGCTATATTTATTGCATTTCAAGTGGTGAAAGAATTCAAGTCAAAAGTTATTGGCTCAGATTTAGGAGTCTTAATTACATATAAAAGTTAGAGTTTTAATTCTATTGATGCGAAATTGATTTCCAAAATCGTATGCGATTTGATGGCCCATTGGCTAGCGCACTGGATCTGTCTTTTGGCTCCCGGTTCGAATCCTGGCGGTGGCATGGATGTTTGTGAGTGGTTCGGAACCATCTTCAAATTGTAGGTCCCGGTCTGTTTAGCCTTCGTGTGCAGTACAGCGACAAATCAAACTAATCCAAAATGTTATAAAACACATAAATCTTCCACCAGGCAGCCTGACCATCAACGCAAGATGCTTTAAACACATTATTAAATTCGTCACCGAGTCTCTTTGTTTATAAAAGCAACTAATACAACAAAGCCACCATGAGATTCAAACTTCAGTCTTCCTGCAGGCTAATTGTTCACTATGCTACTGGGCTACGAGTGTGCTTCATGTTTGTTCTGGTGGAAAGGCGTATTAAATCGTCGAGCCAGAAGGTATTTCTGTTGGTTTGGAGGTAAAGAGGAGGAGAGTGTAAATCCTCATCATATTTTGGTTGGTTTGTTCAAAATTGTGATGTCACAATGTGAGTGAAATTTGTCAGCTCTCTTTGTGGATCTTGGGTAACGCTGCGTCTGATACACGTCAGCCTTTCCAGTTATCTAGGACATGTCAAAAGCGCTCTAAAAAAAGGAAAAGAGTTTTTATCTATATCGGATTTTGTTAGAACATCTAGGGCATGCCAAACGTGCTCTAAAATGGAAAAGAGTTATTCTCTATATCGGAATTTATTCCTCATAAATATATGTCATGACCTAAGAGTCTTGACAAATAGATATTTCGAAAACATTTAAATCAAATTTCTACACATATTAACTATGCTGTTTTCTTTTTTTTTTAAGAAAGGAAAAATTATTATGTGCTTTAATGAGACATGTTTTTGCTTTATTTTTATAATTTATAAAAACTAATATATTATATATATATATATAATAAAAAAAAAATTTAAAAAAATTGAAATATATCTATATATATATATATAGATATATTTCAATTTTTTTTTCTTTTTTAGGTTGCTGGCACTGTCCTTGACATTTGCATGGAATTTGACGTCAGAATATTCATTAGCTTTTGAGTTACGCTTGGTTATGTGAGACGCTAAAACTGATTCCGGCGATTTTTGAAATGACTGAACTAAATGAGCACGGCACATGCATTATAGTTTGTTTGCGGAAACGGAATGTTGTAGAAGGCATTCAGTGAGCATTCCTCTTTCGGAAAGAAATGTTTAGAAGTGGAATAAACAGTTCAAAGAAGTCAGAGAACGCGTTAAAGACGGAGAGCTCTCTGGTGGACCTTCAGCCTCAAATGAGATTTGAAAACGAGAAACAAAGCAAGATTTGGTGCTTGCAAACTGCCGATTTACAATCAGAGAGACCTTGCTGTTGATGTTGGAATTTCAAAAAGGTCTCTTCGTCTTCAACGCGTTCTCTGCCTTCTTTGAACTGTTTATTCCGCTTCTAAACATTTCTTTCCGAAAGAGGAATGCTCACCGAATGCCTTCTACAACATTCCGTTTCCGCAAACAAACTGTAATGCATGTTGCTTGCTCATTTAGTTCAGTCATTTCAAAAATCGCCGGAATCCCTTTTAGCGTCTCACAAAGCCAAGCGTCACTCAAACACTAATGAATATTTTCACGTCAAATTTCCCACAGATGTCAAGGACAGTGCTAGCAACCTAAAAAAGAAAAAAATTGACTTACCATATGCCCAGGAAATTTAAATTAAAAATGGGTCTTACTTTTTGGACACAGTAGTATATCATAATCTAAATGTGCTGATAAATAGGTATTTCGAAAACATTTAAATCAAATTAATACTTATTTTAATTAGGAAGGTTTTTTTTTTTTTTGCTTTTTTAAGAAAGGAAATATGATTATGGGTTTCAATAAGATTTATTTTTGCTTTATATTTATAATTTACATAATTAAAAAAGTCATAATTAAATATATACAGACGTTAATGCACAAAAATTATCTTTATATTTTCTGAAAATGCACTTTTGAAATTAAAACTATTAGATTTTTTTAATCTTTTTTAATAAAACTGACTTATTAATTAATGTTTCCACTAATTAATAAATATTCTCCCCCAGAATTTGAAATTATTATTACCAGTACATTATAAATTTAACTTTTATATTTGTTGTATATAAAATATTTTACTTATTTTCATGAAGATAAAAAATAAAATTTAAAAAAACCCCTTTATTTTCTCAGAGGTAAAAAGTTTTTCTAAGGTGAAGTTCCAAATTATGATACAAACAAAAAAAAACCCGTTCCTTATTAATTGATCCTTTCTAAAATAATCCGAAAAGAAAACTGAATGTAATTTTTTTTTTATCTTTAAAACAAACAGAGCCGTTTTTTTCTTCTGTTGTTTAGCTTCAATCAACATTTTAAAGCGGGACCAAAAAAAATGTCATATTTTAATTAAAGTAAATGTTTAGAGAATTTCAAAAAAAGAAAAAAAAAAAGAAAATAATAATTCATTAGTTTATATTTTTTTAAGTACTTTTCTAACTCGTAAAAAATAACGGAAATGTTAATTAATGATGAGGAAAACAATATATACATTCAATTAAAAAACTAACAAATCCAGAGATGGTGGAAGTAAATTTTTTTATTTTGTTTTGAAGGATAGAATAAAAACTTTGGAATAAAAAAGTTTACTACAACACAGTTTTTAAAACGACCCCTTCATTATTCAACTAATGCCTGTCCATGTTGTTCTTTCTTATTAATTTTTCCGAAAGCAGAACGTTACATTCAAGGGTAATCAATGCAAATCTTTCATTCATTAATTTAAGCCTAATTTAGAAGAAAATATTTGCTAAAAAATTAAATCATAACATATTTTCTATGATTTATTCCAGAAAACACAAACCATATAAAAAGAGATTTTGTTGAAGTTACAAAATATATCTATGAATAATTTATCCTTGCGCAAAAGTTTAAAGCATATTTATAGCATTTTTACAAAAACAAAGATTTGGAAATTATCTGTAGAAATTCATTAAATTAATTATTCACAGTTGTTTTTAAATATTATCTCAATGATAATGATCAATTTGATAAATTTCAATACTGTATTACATAAAAATGATATTTGAATTGAATATAAGATTTTAGATAAAATATAAGATATAATAAATATAAGAAGAAAATATTAGTTAAAAAATTCAGATATATGTATTCTGAAAATATCATATCATATATCAAATTCTATGAATAATTTTTCCCATACACAAAAAGTACTAATAATTTCAGATTAAGTTAAAAAAAATTTTAACTTTTAATTTGGTATTTATAACATTTTAACGAAAAGAAAGATTTGGAAATTGTCTGTAGAAATTAATTAAATGAATTGTTCACAGTTTTTTTTAAATCTTATCTCAGTGTTTTTACAATTAAAACAATGATAAATATTGGTTCATGTAAAATGGGCCGGGTGGCCGAGTGATTGGAGCTCTGGAGCTCGATGCCACATGTTTCGGTTTCGAGGTGGTGCCATGGATGTGTGTAGTGGCTCGGAATCCATTTTAAACAGTAAGCCTTGGTCTAATATGACTGTTGAGCGTCGGAATGACAACCCTACCCCGTAAAAATTAAAACTTCTCCTGTCTTGAAATCTGCCAAGTAGACAGGTGGCCTTGTCCCACCATGGGGCTGTTGTGCCACTCATGATGACGATAAGGTCATATGCAAAATATGTGTTGGAGATCTTATTTAATATAAAATGGAAAATTCTTAACAACTTTGAAAAAAAAAGTTGCACATTTCGGAAGTCATAAAAATATATATGTTTAAATTATTTTGTTGCTTAAATCAATTTCACATTATTTTCCTTTGTTAAATTATATCAAATTTTTAAAATTTAATTTAATTTGATTTATTTCTTTAAATATATATGTAGTTGTATTAAATTTTATTATATGCATTATAAGTCAAATCATTCATTTTTATCTCACAAAAAGATCAAGAATTAATTAAATATTTTTAACACTGATATATTTCAAGAAATAAGACATGCAAATTGCATATGTACCAAAGTAAAACTGTTCAGAGAATGCCCAAGACTAAAAAGAAACGCATTTAAAAACTTGCGAGGTGTCACAAAGCAGAGGTTCATTTATTAAGGGCTATACTATACATAAATATATGCCTTATAATATATAAAGGCAAAAATTTTTAAAAATATATTTATTTGTTTTTGTCTTTATATAAAGAATATAAAATAATTGCAAAACTTAATAAAGATTAAGAAACATTTTGATATTTCTTGAAAATTAAGTATTCTCAATTTCATGGTTAGACTTGTACATAGTGGCAAACAAAAATTCTTTTAGCATTCATGTTCCATACATGATTTATTAAAACCAAATAAGGTAACAATGAAAACCAAGGAAGTCGTCAAGTATTGTCAAAAAATCATGTTTAAGGAATATAATTGATATAAATAAGAAATATAATTGTTATAAGAAATTAATTGAAAGGTATCTACAGTTTTATTTTCTGACTTTGTAAGGATATTGTTTCTAAAATAGCCCAAATACATCCGTTAAATAATCATAATACCTAAAATTCGACAGAAACTGAGAATATAACGGACAATTGCTTATATTGTGTCGTTGACGATAAACAATGTGCTGCTCTGCATTGCAGCTTTCGAAGGGGCATTCCAAAAGCGAAGATCCAGTTATCATGAATTGCGCGAATAATATCTAGACAAGTCTTATCCATTCTGACATTGATGATTCTTGTGCATATACATCTGTAAAACATCTCATTAATAGTATAGGTTAATTGAAATCACGACAATGGATGTCTATATAGAGCTAGTGAATGAACATATCTGTTTGCAAACAAAGCATACTACTTGCGTAAGTTCGTCTACTTGCAAACATATACAATATCTCCTTGCAAACAAAGCAGATATTGTCTATTGCCGCAGGATTCTTATTATTATGCAGCTGTTGTAAGACAGATTACAATCACCATTAACTGGCTAGTTTCCTTTTTTGGATTCTACTGTTCGTAGTCTTCAAATACGTTCTGTTTAATATGTGCTGCCATTTGATGGTATTAGTAATCATTGTGTATCATACGTCTTCCTATAAACGAAATATTGTAACTGCGTATAAACGAAAATTAGTCAGCACCAAATGACAATGGGCTGTTAATAATTGTGTCTGTTGGTTATACAATGTTGTAGTTTCTTATCCCACTTGGTAGGCAACTAGACCAAGCCCACGAACCCGTAGGAACTCAAAGGATGAAGGGAAAGGGGGAAGCTTGTGTTGTGATGGAGCACGCTTAGGTAGAAATCTGACTTGGCTCCGTGACGCTCTACAGTCATATGAGACCGGGACCTACTGTTTAAATTGAATGACGAACCTCTACAACATCCATGGCACCGCCGGGATAGAGCAGGTGATAGTACTTCCATCCTGGAGAAGAATAGTTCGAAGTCCAGCAAATTGAGAACTGGAAGTTTTCAGCTTTCACAATAAATCAGTGTACTTCTATTGGATAAACACTGAATATTAATAGAGTAAAATGCCCTTTTTTAACTTGGAAATTTGATTGCAGATTTGCATATCTAGGACATTACTCATAAAAGTGTGATGCATCCCCCATTGCTGCTGTCAACTCAGTAGCCCATTTTGCACTATTCTCAATAAAATTACAGCTTCACCATATTATCTTTACTAATAACAGGTTTTATCAAACTACTACTAGTCTGTGTGGTGAACTATTCACACCATAAATACTGTTACCTATAAAAATATCAATACTTTCTTATTATGGATTTTTTTTTTACTTTGTGTCAGAGTTAAAATTCTACATTAATTGAATGCACCCTGCATAAGTAATGGAATATTTAATCTCTTGCATTGTGATGAATAACCCACAGGGAAGATTTTCAGCCTGCCCGATAAATCTTTCTTGGTGTTGAAGTTTATCTGAACAACGATGTAGTGCTTAAGCGTTATTAATTTCACGCTTGCATTATTCAAGTTAATGAACAATCGATTCAGTTTGTTAACAGTACAATATACGAGTTTAAAAATTGCTGCAGTCTGTACTTTTAGAACTTCCAATTAGAAATTTTTTTATCAGAGTGTATCTGAAATAAAACTTAAGATTCATTAAAAAATGGTGGTGTATGTTTGTATTGGTTTTTGCTTGCACAAATTATTTCGCAAGAAAAATTATCCTTTACTTATTGTCTTTGTAATTTAATAATAGCGCTGTGTACGTTTTTTATTTTTTTTTTTTTAAAAAAAAAAAAAAAAAAAAAATTGACTTTTAAATTTAGAATGTCTAAATTGAAATAATTCATATTGAAGAATTGTAAATGATAAGAAACCTAAACCATCTAGCCAATAAAAATAGGTAAAGAATGACAAAAATAAAGACACCTATCTATATAAAAATAAAAATAAAAAATATATTGAAAATATTGAATTTTATTTTTAACCCATTTCATGTTTAGTAATTGAACCAAATTCAATAAGTTCAAAGGCCTAGTATTGGTCAATATGTTAAAATTTGAAATAAAAGCATTTTTTTTAATAATGAAGGAAAAAGTTATATTTTATTTAATATTTGTAAATTTATAAAACACTTTTTGTCATTTGCATTATAAAGAACTGATTATATATTGATGAAAATTATTTCATTAATAATTTACTTAAACTCTGAAAAATATAGGAATTATATGCATAATTTTTAGAAAATAACATCATCATTATATTGCAGTTATTTTTTGTAATAGATTTGAAATTAATTTTTTAAACCCTTAATTCCCTTTGCATATCTCAGGTATGCATAGTTTTGTGTAGTCCGCGGTAATTAAGTTATCACTATGACTTGGTCACAGGCCTACAGAATAAAAACTTGCAACAAATTACTTTATCCTTTCATCAATTTAGTTCTGAGATAGACAGACCCTTAAAACAAACTCCTTTCAACTGATAAAACGTGGAACATACTCGTTTCATCACGGGGCCTGAATGGCCGAGTGGCTAGAGCTCTGGCGCTCGGTACCACAGGTTTCGGGTTCGGGTCCCGGCGGTGCCATGGTTGTTTGTAGTGGTTCGGAATCCACTTTAGAAAGTAGGTCCCGGTCTAATAGGATCGTAGAGCGTTGCGGGGGCATTGTTACTCCGCGTCCGTGGCTTATCTTCAAGTTACACGTGCCCCCTGGGTAATGAATGCAAAGTGAGTACGTCAGTACAGCACTTGCCTTAAGGCATCTATGACCAAGCTGTCTGTGTTTGCCAAATGCATTAGAAAGAAACTTGTTTCATCACCCATCCCATTGGACTTGCCCCGTGCAGTTTTTGCAGCAAATTTCCGTCTCTCGACAGGACATGATTTTCTTGATAAACATTTGCACCGCATGGGTGTATCATGATTATTCGCATTGGTGTATATTGGTATTGGTGTATCTACGTATGATGATCTGTCCTCTGCGCTCGTCAGGTGAAGCCATTGACTTTTTGCAATTGACGACATGCACTGCACTCGATTTTATGACTTTTAACTCTGACAACTTTAGGAAGGCTAAATTTTATGGGGCTGCTAGAGTTCTTATGGCGGATAATGCTACAGTTTGACGTAGGAAAATAATATTTAATACTGACACGCATACTTATGTAATAAGTGTTATCAATTATTTAAGATGCTCTGTCAATTTCTTATTCGACTGCTTAGAATTGTTTTTTTTCTCCAATATATGTTAATCAAAAAACGGTGTGTCCAAAACCCCATTTCTTTGTTTAGCGTAATTCCAAATTAATAATGTTGTCATGACAATTCCAATAAATATCATAAGAAAAACTGCGTATCTGTCCCTCCAAAAAAGGCACATTATTGGAAAAATTGTATCTTATAGTTTGCAAAAAATAGAAAAAACTTGAATTAAAACAGTTTCATAATATTTAAATGTTAAATTTATACTAAACTAAAGCTTCATTAAAATCTGACAATATTTTTAAAAAAAATTATTATCTTTTAAGTAAGATTGTGTGTCGATCTGGTTTCAATAAACAAATGTGATAAGTGTTATCAATTATTCAAGATGTTTTGTCAATTCATTATACTCCTGCTTAGAAATGTTTGCTCTCCAATATATGTTGATTCAATACGACTTATCCAAAACCTCATCTGTTTTGTTTACCGTCATTTCAAATTAATAATATTGCCATGACGTTTCAAAGGAATATCATAAGTAAAACTACTTATCTGTTCAACCTAAAAAATTCAAATTATTGGAAAAATGTTTTTTTACAGCTTGCAAATAATAGAGAAAAAAACTTGAATTAAAATAACTTCATAACATTTAAATATTAATTTTATACTAAACTAAAGCTTCATCGAAATCTGACAATATAAAAGAAATACCTATCTTTAAACAGTTAATTTTACTAACTAACTTTTTATTTTACTACTTACAATAAACGAAGAATAAAATACATTTCTTAACAATGTATAATTATGGTGGTAACTAGGCATGTCTCGGCAGTCTCCGGAGGAAGCAAAATGTAGTTAAAAATTAGCCAACCTTTCTAATTGACTACAAAGTCCCAGCTAACCCAAAAGTGGCAGCAGGTAATAAAGTCATAAAAATCGGGCAATTTTAAATAGGCGAACGCTAATTAATTATCTTCGAGAATTGCTCCATTCAACCGAAATAAATTGGAAACTATCCTTGCAGACAACATAATCGAGAAATAATGACAGTTTTCAATTTTCCTATTTAAACATGGGAGATTGAGGCGGGGGCCATGAAGACAATAAACAGTGGGCCCCAGATACTCTCTCTCGTTAAACATGAATACTTTACACCAAATAAACTGGTAACAAACGACAGCGAGTAGCTAAGGACGCTGGCATCGATTATGTCAGAAACTAATTTCAGAGCGACGTCACTTGCAAAGCGCGGAGTTGCCCAGCCATGCATGCAAATTAAGTTTTGCAGAAATATAATTCTGCTTGTTTATTCAGAGATTTACTTCAGTTTCCGCATCATTGCGCTGGGCTGCATCGCTCATTTGTGCGCAGGTAGGAAGAGATAAGGTGAGACGAACAGTGTCGAGTCAGCCGATCAGAAGTGGTGGGGCCACCGAGTTGACTTGATTTAATTATTGCCGAGACAGCCCGTTCGTCTCAAAATATGTAGACGCCCTAGATGTATGTCACAGATGTATTTATATATCTGGAACATATTCCATTTCTGTGAGCAATATTTCACAGGCATGCACACCAAATAATTTCCCAGGAATTTTTATCACAGACGTACTTGTTTACTTTTTAATAGTTTGGTTTGGTTTGTCCCTTTACGGTCATTTAGGCTAATTAACTCTTTACTGAAGTATAATTTTTTAAAAAGTGCCTGCTTTGCCTACATGACTTTTTAAAACATTTCTGGTAAATATTAAACTTTAAACTAAACGAGAAAAGATTATCTTGATTTTGTTTCAGTCAATCAGAACTTTAAGAAGGCAGTCAGGAAAATCAAATAACTTGACGGAATTATCACCTTTCCACCAGTCATACTTGTTTACTTTTTAATGATTTGGTTTGGTTTGCCCCTCTACTGTCCTTTTTTTGTACACTTTAGGCTAATTAACTTTTTAATGAAGTATAATTCTAAAAAATTTTTGCTTTGTCCTCGTGACTTTGAAGATGAAAACATATGCATGTCAAAGATATATTAATCCTTTCTGGAACATATTACATTTCAGCAAATCGTTTCCACAAGATTTCACAGACTTGAAAATAAAATAACGTGACGGAATTATCGCCTTTTCATTAGTCGTACTTGTTTCCTTTTTAATGATTTGTTTTCGCTTGTCGCTCTACTGTTATTTTTGCACACTTTAAAAAAACCAAATAACTTGCGTTTAATATCCGTTATCGCTTGTAAAAAATAGAAAAAAAAATCAATTAAAATAGTTTCATAATATTTAAATTTAATTTTACACTAAACAAAAGCTTCACAAAAATCTGACAACAATAAAAAAAAATAATTATCTTTAAAATAAGATGGTGTGTCGATCTGTTTTCAATAAAGAAAATACATTTCTTAACAATGTATAATTATGCCGGTAACTTGTCTTGTCTTGGTAGTCTCCAAGAGTAAGCTAAACATAGTTAAAAATTAGCCAACCTTTCTAATTGACTACAAAGTCTCAGCTAACCGAAAAGTGGCAACAGGTAATAAAGTCATATAAATCGGGCCATTTTAAACAGTCGAACGCTAATTAATTATCTTCGAGAATTGCTTCATTCAACCGAGATAAATTGGAAACTATCCTTGCAGACAACATAATCGAGAAATAAGGACAGTTTTCAATTTTCCTCTTTTAAACATGGAGATTAGGGCGAGGGTGAGAGTAGGGCGAGGACTACGAACACGATAAAACAGTGGCCTCCAGAACTCTCTCGTTAAACATGAATACTTTACAACCAATAAACTGGTAACAAACTACAGCAAGTAGCTCAGGAATGCCGGCATCGATTATGTCAGAAACTAATTTCGGAGCGAAGTCACTTACAAAGCGTGGAGTTGCCCAGCCATGCATGCAAATTAAGTTTTGCACAAATATAATTTTGCTTGTTTATTCAGAGATTTACTTCAGTTTCCGCATCATTGCGCGGGCTGCATCGTTGATTTTTGCGCAGGTAGGAAGAGATAAGGTAAGACGAACAGCGTCGAGTCAGCCGATCAGAAGTGGTGGGGGCGACCGAGTTCACTTGATTTAATTATTGCCGAGACAGCTTGTTCTTCTAAAAGACGTAGAAAACATATATCCATGTCACAGTTGTATTTATCTATCTGGAACTTATTCTATTTCAGCAAACAAGATTTCTCTGACTTGAAAACCACATAAATTGACAGGAATTTTTATCACTGTCATACGTATTTACTTTTAATGATTTGGTTTGGTATCTCTAAATATTAGTGATGGTAAATATAATAATAATAATAATACATATATATATATCTCATATATATAGTCGGTAAATATAATACGCGGTCATTTTTTGCACACGTTAGGCTTATTAACTCTTTAATGAAGTATAATTTTAAAAAATGTTTAAAATGTTAAAAATGTTGCTTTTTCGTCGAAGACTTTGAAGATGAAAACATGTATGCTTATCATAGATATATTTATCTATCTGGAACAAATTCCATTTCTACATATCTTTCACGCAAGATTATGTCAGACGAAAGTAACTTGAGGGGAATTTTTATCCCATTTCATCAGTCATACTTGTTTACATTTTAATAATTTGGTTTGGTTTGCCGCTCTATGATCATTTTTTGCACAGTTTAAAAATACAAAATAACTTGCGTTATATATCCGTTATCGCTTGCAAAAAAAGTAGAAGAAAAATTGAATTAAAACATTTTTATAATATTTAAATGGTAATTTTATACAAAGCTAAAGCTTCGTCAAAATCTGATAATATTAAAAAAATTCTTATATTTTAAACATGATGTTGGTTTCAATAAATGAAGTATAAAATACATTTCTAAACAATGTATAATTATGGTGGTAACTAGACTTGCCTTGGCAGTCTCCGGATGAAGCTAAATATAGTTAAAAATTAGACAACCTTCCTAATTGACTACAAAGTCCCAGCTAACCCAAAAGTGGCAACAGGTAATAAAGTCATAAAAATCGGGCAATTTTAAACCGGCGAGTGCTAATTAATTATCTTCGCGAATTGCTTCATTCAACCGAGATAAATTGGAAATTATCGTTGCAGACAACATAATCGAGAAATAATGACAGTTTTCAATTTTCCTCTTTGAAACATGGGAGATTGAGGCGTGGGTAAGAGTAGGGCGGGGGCTACGAAGACGATAAAACAGTGGCCCCCAGAACTCTCTCTCGTTAAACATGAATACTTTACACCCAATAAACTGGTAACAAACGACAGTGAGTAGCTCACGAACGCTGGCATCGATTATGTCAGAAACTAATTTCAGAGCGACGTCACTTGCAAAGCGTGGAGTTGCCCAGCCATGCATGCAAATTAAATTGTGCAGAAATATAATTCTGCTTGTTTATTCAAAGATTTACTTCAGTTTCCGCATCATTGCGCGGGCTGCATCGCTGATTTTTGCGCAGGTAGAAAAGAGATAAGGTGAGACGAACGGTGTCGAGTCAGCCGATCAGAAGTGGTGGGGCCACAGAGTTCACCTGATTTTAATTATTGCCGGGACAGCCCGTTCTTCTCAAAAGATGTAGAAAATATATATGCATGTCACAGACGTATTTATCTATCTGGAACCTTTTCCATTTCAACAAATACAAGATTTCACAGACATGCAAACCAAAATACTTGACAGGAATTTTTATCATTTTACCATTCATACTTGTTTACTTTTCATTGATTTAGTTTGGTTTGTCACTCTAAATATTGGTGATGGTAAATATAAAAATTATATATATAGATGGTAAATATAATACTCGGTCATTTTTTGCACATTTTAGATAAATTAACTATTTAATGAAGTATAATTTTAAAAAAATATTTGCTTTTTCCTCGTGACTTACGCATGTCACAGATATATTCATTTATCCGGAACATATTCCATTTCAGGAAACAATATTTCACAGACTTGAAAACTAAATATATTGACGAAATTATCACCTTTTTATCAGTCATACTTGTTTACATTTTAATGATTTGGTTCCGTTTGCCTTTCTACGGTCATTTTTTGCACACTTTAAAAATACAAATAACTTGCGTTGTATATCTGTTATAGCTTGTAAAGAATAGAAAAAAATTAAATTCAAATAGTGTCATAATATTTGAAATTTAATTTTGTACTAAACAAAAGCTTCACAAAAATCTGACAATATTTAAAAAAATAATTATCTTTTAACTAAGATTATGTGTCGCTCTGATTTCAATAAACAAAATACATTTCTTAACAAAGTATAATTATGGTGGTAACTAGTCTTGGCAGTCTCCGGAGGAGGCTAAATATAGTTAAAAATTAGCCAACCTTTCTTCTAACCGAAAGTCGCAACAGGTAATAAAGTCATAAAAATCTGGCAATTTTAAACAGGCGAGCGCTAATTAATTATCTTCGAGAATTGCTCCATTCAACCGAAATAAATTGGAAACTATCCTTGCAGACAACATAATGGAGAAATAATGACAGTTTCCAATTTTCCTCTTTTAAACATGGAGATTGAGGCGTGGGGTGCGAGTAGGGCGGGGGCTACGAAGACGACAAAACAGTGACCCCCAGAACTCTCTCTCGTTAAACATGAATACTTTACACCCAATAAACTGGTAACAAACGACAGTGAGTAGCTCACGAACGCTGGCATCGATTATGTCAGAAACTAATTTCAGAGCGACGTCACTTGCAACGTCGGCAGAGTTGACCAGCCATGCATGCAAATTAAGTTTTGCAGAAATGTAATTCTGCTTGTTTATTCAGAGATTTACTTCGGTTTCCGCATCATTGCGTGGACTGCATCGTTGATTTTTGCGCAGGTAGGAAGAGATAAGGTGAGACGAGCAGTGTCGAGTCAGCCGATCAGAAGTGGATGGGCCACCGAGTTCCCTTGATTTAATTATTGCCGAGACAGCCCGTTCTTCTCAAAAGATGTAGAAAACATATATGACTGTCACAGATATGGTTATCTATGTGGAACGTATTCCATTTCTTCAGATCTTTCACACAAGATTATGTCAGAACAAAATAACTTGATGGGAATTTTTATCCCTTATGAATTTAATGATCTACGGTCATTTTTTGCACACTTTAAAAATATCAAATAATTTGAAGGGAGATTTTATCACCGTTTCATCAGTCACACTTGTCTACTTTTTAATTATTTGGTTTGGTTTTGGTCATATTTTGCACACTTTAGGCTAATTAATTTTTTAATGAAGTATAATTTAAAAAAAAAAATTTTTGCTTTGTCCTCGAAGACTTTGAAGATGAAAACATACATGCATGTCACAGATATATTTATCTATCTGGAACATATCAATTTTTGCAGATCTTTCACACAAGATTTCACACACATGAAAACCAAATAACTTGACAGTAATTTTTATCATTTTATACTTTTTATACTTGTTTACTTTTTAATAATTTGGTTTGGTTTTGATCATATTTTGCACACTTTAGGCTAACTAATTTTTTAATGAAGCATAATTCTTAAAACTGTTCGCTTTGTCCACGTGAATTTGAAGATGAAAACATATGCATGTCGCAGATATATTTATCTATCTGGAACATATTCCATTTCAGCAAACAAGATTTCACAGACATGAAAACCAAATAACTTGACAGGAATTTTTATCATTTCACCAGTCATACGTGTTTACCTTTTAATGATTTGGTGTGGTTTGTCACTCTACGCTCATTTGTTGCACACTTTAGGCTAATTAAAATTTCCAATGAATATAATAAGAAAAGCTATGTTTTTCTTGCTCCAGAAAGGCGAATTATTGGAAAAATGTTATCTTGTAAAAAATAGAAAAAATAATTGACTTAAAACAGTTTGTTAATAATTAAATTTTAATTTTATAATATACTAAAACTTCCCCAAAATTTAACAACATTAAAAAATTACTTATCTTTTAAGAAAGTTTTAAGTATATTTTAAATAACTTCTAGTATCTTTTCAGTATTTTTATACTTATCTTTTAAGTGGTTTCGATAAGCAACGAATAAAATACATTTCTAAATAAGGTATAATTACGCTGGTAACTAGAATTGGCAGTCTTGGCAGTCTCCGGAGGAAGCTAAATATAGTTAAAAATTAGCCGACCTTTCTAATTGACTACAAAGTCCCAGCTAACCGAAAAGTGGCAACAGGTAATAAAGTCATAAAAATCGTGCAATTTTAAACAGGCGAACGCTAATTAATTATCTTCGAGAATTGCTTCATTCAACCGAGATAAATTGGAAACTATCCTTGCAGACAACATAATCGAGAAATAATGACAGTTTTCAATTTTCCTCTTTTAAACATGGAGATAGAGGTAGGGGGCTATGAAGACGATAAAACAGCGGCCCCCAGAAACTCTCTCGTTAAACATGAATACTTTACACCCAATAAACTGGTAACAAACGACAGCGAGTAGCTGGCATCGATTATGTCAGAAACTAATTTCAGAGCGACGTCACTTGCAAAGCGCGGAGTTGCCCAGCCATGCATGCAAATTAAGTTTTGCAGGAAATATAATTCTGCTTGTTTATTCAAAGATTTACTTCAGTTTCCGCATCATGGCGCGGGCTGCATCGCTGATTTTTGCGCAGGTAGGAAGAGATAAGATGAGATGAACAATGTCGAGTCAGCCGATCAGATGTTGTGGGAGCCACCGAGTTCACTTGATTTAATTATTGTCGAGACATCCCGTTCTTCTCAAAAGACGTAGAAAATATAAATGCATGTCACAGATGTATTTATCTATCTGGAACATATTCTGTTTCAGCACATCTTTTACAATAGATTTGAAAACCAAATAACTTGACAGGAATTTTTATCACAGTCATATTTGTTTACGTTTCAATGATTTGGTTTGGTTTGTCACTCTAAATATTGGTGATGGTAAATATAAAAATTATACAAATATATCACAGATATTATACATATATATCATGTTTAATACTTTACTACAGGGTAAATATAACACTTTAGGCTAATTAATTTTTTATTGAAGTATAATTTAAAAAAAAAATGTTTGCTTTGTCCTCCTGACATATGCATGTCACAAATATATTTATCTATCCGGGACTTATTCCATTTCATCAAACAAGATTTCACAGACATAAAAACCAAATACCTTGACAGGAATTTTTGCATTTCCCCTGTCATACTTGTTTACTATTAAATGATTTGTTTTGGTTGGTCGCTCTAAGGTCATTTTTTGCACACTTTATTCTAATTTGTTTTTTATTGACTTATAATTTGAAAACAATTCTTGTTTTGGCCAGCCCACATGACTTTTTAAAATATTTCATTGAAGTATTACACTTTAAACTGACCGAGAAAAGAGTATCTTGATTTGTTTTCAGTCAATCAGAACTTAAGGAGGCAGACATGAAAGCCAAATAACTTGACGGGAATTTTTATCACCCTTTCATCAGTCATACTTGTTTACTTTTTTAATGATTTGGTTTGGTTTGTACCTCAACGGTCATTTTTTGCACAATTTAGAGTAATTAATTAATAAAGGATAATTTAAAAAAAAAAATGTTTGCTTTGTCCTCATGACTTTTTAAAATATTCCAGGGAAATATTAAACTTTAAATTTAATGAGAAAATAGTATCTTGATTGTAATTTAGTCAGTCAGAACTGTACTGACGCTTTCAGTCTAAATTTAATTTTATAGGGGAAAAAATGCATAAAACATACATAAATTATTTGATCCATTTTAATACCATGAAAATGGAACCACAAATATAAATGGTAGCAATTGTTATTTAAGAGAAGTTACGTTTTAAATTTTACTCTAGAAGATTTTTATTATTATTAATGACAATTATTTTTAGTTGTGAAAGCAAATTTATCACATAAAAATTATCCCTCCTTTGTCACAATCACGAATTAATACTATATTTTATATCTACACTCACATCCATAAATTAAGGATAATGAAGTTCAGGCAAAGAAAGAGACAGAAGCAAAACAAATTTGACTTATTTGTAATTGGACTTATTTGACTTATTTGTAATTGGACTTATTTGACTTATTGTTATTAAACAAAAGGTAAGAGCAAAAAAGATGCTATATGTTTGACATAATTAATAAAAATTGCGATTATTACTACCAGGAGCAAATTTCAAAAAAGAACCTATTTACAAAAAACAGTATAACATGGTTAGTATGATGGTTAATATGGAGTATGTCTCCCGGACGATGCAATACAGGCCTTACAACGCCTAGGCATGCTGAGTATCGAATTATCAATCTGATCTTGGGGAATATAACACCATTCATCAAGCAATGCCCTCCGAAGTTCCGATTGACAGGTGGGAGGGGGTTGACGGGCTGCAATTCGTCGGCCAAGCATATCCCATACATGCTCTATTGGATTCAAGTCCGGCCAATCCATACGGGTGATATCCTACAATTGAAGGCATTCGTATACAATATTTGCACGGTGAGGACGGGCGTTGTCATCCATAAACAGAAAATCAGCACCCATGGCGCCCCGAAACAAACGTACATGTTGTTCCAGAATGACATCCCGATAGATGTGGCCTGTCATCGTTACACTCTGAACATGCAGGTCAGTTCTGGAACCAAGAATAATTCCTCCCCAAACGCGCCATTCTGCACCACCGTAACGGTGTCGTTCAATGGTGTTCTCTTGGTAGTAACGGGTAACTGGCGCTCTCCATATGAAAGTCCGGCGAGAATTAGACTGCAAACTAAACCTGGACTCGTCGGAAAACCTCACACCAGACCACTGTTGCGGTGTCCACAATGCGTGCTTTCTACTCCAGGTTAATCGCAGGCGACAGTGAGTTACGGCAAGTGGAACACATCTGACAGGCCTACGAGCATAAAGACCAATGTGCCCTAAGCGTTTGTACACGGTCTGCCTTGAAACTGTCGTAGCAGTAGCTGAAGAGAGCTGACGAGACAGGTCTGATGCTGTGGTCCGTCTGTTTCTTTTGGCAGTAACTGCTAAATACCGGTCCTTATTCGGTGTTGTAACTCGGGGGCGACCTGTGCTGTAACATCTACTCACATTACCATCATCTTGAAATCGTTGAAAAAGCCTGGAGATGACACTCTGGGCGATTCCAAGTTCCTCGGATATTTCCAGCTGGGTACGTCCACATTCCAGTCTTCCGATAATTCTACCACGTATAAAATCATCCAAATGCTTCCTTTGTGCCATAACTATGCGGTTATTGCACTGAAAGGCTTTTAAAGCGCTTGTGAACAATTTTACTTCTTTGCCACCATTCCTTATATACCCCTCTCTAACACTCTCGTCATTGTGACGTACTATCCGCGCCCTCTGGTGGTTTCCTGTAATTTGCATATTCTTCTTCAAGATGTGTGTGATAATTCTACAGGTGAAATTTTTATTTTAGAGTTCAATTTCTGTGTGATTCTGAATTATCCTTAATTTATGGACATGAGTGTATATTCAAATGTATTTTTGATCAATTTTTTTGAGTAATTTGTTTTCATTTGACGCAACCATTTCACATATATCCATTGTAAAACACATTCTTGGGCCAATAATAGTCTCCAATATTTCATAGTCTTCAATATAATTGTCTTCAATATTTCATTTGAAGAATTAAACAAATTATTATTATTTAAATAAAAAATTGAAGAATGTATAAACATTTTTATAATTTTATAAAAATGTTATTATTATTTCGTTCTGAATTTATTTTTCTCAGCAATTCTTTCAAAGCATTTGTCAATTATTTGACGGAATTGTCTTTTCTAGATTCATTTATTCACTATTCTTGCATGCCTTTTTACGGAACACTGATCAGGTACTGAATTTTTCTTCTTTATATAGATTATTTATAATATTAAATCTAGAAAAACATTCATTTAAATTCAGAATACATTTTTCTTGCTTCAAAAGACGCAACACAATATGTATTGCTCTTTAAAACAAATATTTTTCTATGAAATTTGTTTTGTGTGGTTAAATTTTTTATAGGTTTTTTTACTTCTGAATTTTCCTATTTAAAATTTAGATTCGTAACGAGAATTGTTAATCTAGATGTATTACATTTGAAAGTTTGCAATACACCATTTAAATTTTATTTATTTATTTATTATAACTTGAAAACAACATTGCGTGTTTTATGGAAAGTAGAAGTAAATTTTCACTAATTCATGCAAAGTGATTAAAAAATGTTAATGTACCATAAAAATAAAAAAAAATATAGACAACTAAATTGTAATTAAATGAAACTATTATGGAGCACTATTTATTTCTTCGTAATATATATATATATATATATATAATTAAATTGTGTTTATAATGTAGAATAACAATGAAGATAGAGTGATATTGAAGATTCAAATTGAGCTAGACTAAAAAAAATGGGAATGCATTTTTTTTCAACTTAATATTGAGATGGAACGGTTTAATTAGAAAGCCATTATTATCAAAGTAAGTATAATTAAACCATATGATTAGTTTATGAAACCCTAATTCGAAACAAATAAGCATAATTAATGAGCAAATAGAACAAAACTTTTATATTTTTGAAAAGAATAACTCAGTTATCGTACAAATTAATTTATCTTCAATTTTAGTTAGTTATAATATTGTTTTTAACATAAACGTTTATGAGTCATTTACAGTGGTTCTTTTTTTTCTTTTACAAAGACTTATATGCAAACATCAAACTATAGTTATTCTCTTAAATTATTTTTAAAGCATAAACTAAATGCAACAAATTAAAAAAGAGCTAATTTGTTGATAAAAAGGTAACGATACGTAATCATCTAATTGCAGGAGAAAAAATTCTAACGACGCAATTAAGATAATTATGTAACAATTAGCAGCGGTAAACATTTTAAGTCGGGATACTTCAGCTTTTACTTAATGTAATGTTCATTAAAAATTAATTATACAACGTCTGGTTTGGATTAAATAAATGAAATTAGCATGAAAAACAGAAAGTGAGACCAAAGTATGCCGAAATGTTTAACTCTAGCATTAGATTATTGTGGTTTTTGAACATAGTGGTGTTATCAATAACAAGAAAATAAAGCTGGAATAATACTTAAAGATGGAAGTGGTAAATTTAAATCTCTCTCTATACATGTGTGTGTGTGTGTGTGTGTGTGTGTGCATCAACATTTTAAATACTGTTCAATAATCATTTGATTCATGTTCTAAATTAGGGGTTATTGAAACTTGTTTTTGGTATCTTTGACACTTTTATCAGTAAAATAAAAATAATGTAACATTTCTCAAATCTTTCTCATTCTTTTTTGTAAGCATGCAGCAAAATTTTAAAGTAAATTGCTTACATTAAAATTCAATAAAAAATTTATGCTCATAATTAAATTGGCTGTACTGCATTATTTTGTAGCGTAATATAACAACAAGAATGGTATGAAATTAAGCAAGGAGTTTATTGAAGACATAGATGTTTGGGAAAAAAATAATTAATCATTTAGAAATTATGTGAGAAATATGGCATCATATGAGAAGTTGTTCCTTTTATTGGTTGAAAAATTATCATGGACATACATCTCAATTTCGCCTCTGTCATTAAAAAATAACATTACATTTATTGATGTTGATGTTGATGTTTATTGTACTAAATGTCTCTATGAACCAGAAAATACATCGTTCGCAAAATAGTCGAATTTAACTTAAATGAAGATACTTTTCTTACAAGCTATCTAGACTCTTTAAGATATCCCAGTTTGAACCCTCTAAAAATAACTTCATACAAAATTACTCCAAAATGCATGGTGCAATTCTTCTTTAACAAAAACCGCAACTATATATATTGAGGATCTAATTCAATCTAAAATTCGAGTCTAATTTCGTATCTCCCAATTCAATAGTATATATATTACACATTGCAAAGAGAATATATAAAAGTCACAGTGATATTTGGGGAGTATTTTTCCTTTGTAGAATCATTAGCATCATAAAATACATGGTAAAATAATATGCTTTATTTTAAAAACAATTAAAGCAAGCCTTATATGTAATAAACAACAAAATCGTTTTATGGCTTACTCGATTATTTATCTATTTTTACTTTGGTATTAATAAAAAAATGATTTTTAGAAAATATGATGACCTACATGAACGAATCATCAAATCAATCTTAATCACATATTGTGACTTACCATAATTTACACTCTTACACATAAAACCAAAGTAAATAAATGTGTGACATTTTAGATTTACTTTGAATTGTTTTTGCCTTTGCAATACCAAAATCATAAATCATTTTGACCTACTTAGATAAGTTATACAATCGAACACAGTAGAACCATCATGATACTCACTTTTTTTCCACAAAAAAAATGCCCAAACCACTTCAGCACAAAGAAATAGAAAATAAGTAATATAAAAAAAAAATTATTAAGTCAATTCCTACTTTTCTTTCACTCTATTGCAGAGAAGTCCTTTACAAATAGAGTTGAAATTCTCCTCTTACAACCGGGGCCATCTGTTGTTACATACATGCAACTTAAATTTAAAAAAAAAAAACTAAACTATTTAATTAAATTTAATTACTGAATTAATATTTTAAAATAATTAATTAATATATCCAGTGATATTTAATTCCAATTAACATATTCCAGTGATATTTAATTCCAATTAACATATTCCAGTGATATT
>BPLQ01011454.1:264644-341270 GCA_021605075.1 Caerostris darwini
CATATTCCAGTGATATTTAATTCCAATTAACATATTCCAGTGATATTATATTCCAGTATAATTTGAATTAATTAATATATCCAGTGTCATCCACTACAAGTTAAAAAAAAAGGTATTTGAACTTAAGTGGATGAATAAAAAGTATTTTATGAACGATTGAAAATTTGAACAACATATATAAAGAGATAGTGTGAACTTATATAAGGAACTAAATAAAAATAATTTTTAAAATAGGATTATGAAATCATCATCAAATCGATCCCTATCACATATTATGAATTACCATAATTTGCACTCTTGTATGCAAAACTAATGTAAATAAAAGTGCGACATTTTAGTTTTATCTTTAATTTTTTTTGCCTTTGCAATACCAAAATAATAAATCATTTTGACCTACTTAGATAAGTTATGCAATCGAACAGAACTGAACCATCATGATACTCTTTCTTTTTCAACAAAAAAAGGCCCAGACCACTTCAGTACAAAGAAATAGAAAAAAAAAGTACTCGACATTTATTCAATTAAAACTAAAAGAAACGTGTTGTCAACGAGCTTTATGAAGGGAAAATGAAGAGCCATCCGAAACAGAGAAAGCAAATCAATAGCATGGAGTTTGTGTGCATTGTTTTACTTATATCTCGCTGGGCCCTTTCGCTTTTTTTGTTTTGTTTTTGTTATCGCGTTTCAAAAAGCTCTTCGTGAGAGAGAGAGATAAGGTTGATTTTTTTGTGAATGTGTTTTTTTGTTCATTTCTTTCTCTGCCATTCTTTTTTCTTGTTGTTGTTGTTTCATTTGCTTATGTAGCATCCGATTTATAATGAGGTTTACTGTAGAATGTCTTACGGTTTGTTTTACTTCGTCTCTCGGAATTTTGTGGCGTGTTATCTTTCGTAGCGCTCATTTTGTTACGGCTTATGTTTTTGCAACATAATTCTTGAAATATATATTTTTTTTGTCTCATTTTGTTTTTGTTGTTGTTTTTGGAGAGTCTACTTTCCTTTTTATCTGTTGCCATTCTTGCTCTTTCTTAACGTTTTCTTTATTTCTTTTGGAATTATTGTTAAAGATTTGTGGCTTTTTTCTTGTTGTATTTGCATAAAGAAATGTGTTAACTAATTCCCTGATGCTTTTTAGACTTTGTGAGAGGAATTTTATTTTCTGTAGCGTGTATCGCTTTATTATTTCTGCCATATTGTTTTCGAGTGTAAATATTTACGATTTTTCCAATGATATGGAAATATATCAATTCAATATTTCTCTGTATTTTTCTACTAAGATTGAATTATTTCATTCCTGACTAATAAATTAGTAAAAGATAAAATTTCATACTTGTTATATTTTCAAATCTTATGGCAAAGTAAAAAAAAAAAAAAAAAAAGAAACTGTGCACAAATTTGTGTAATATTATTATTAAGTAAATTTCAATCGTGAATTATGAAAGTACTAAAATTTAAGATAGAATTTGATTTTTTTAAGTTTGTTAGTACTTTTTGGAAATGAAAAACTTTAATAAATATGAATTATAATTCAAAGTATCCTCTTAAAAAAAGAAAATTTTCATATTTAAATGTGCTTAAGGAAAATAAAATTTCAAATAGGAATTTATCTGCATCTAAATGGTTTATTCAAAACGAATATAATTAAATAATGATGAACTTTAAAGTTTCTATTATCACAAATTAAAAAAAAAACACCTTTTTTTCTATACAAGTCTAAAATATTAAAAAGATTATCCCTTATTTATTTGACATTTAAATCACCAATGACGGTTTATGTCAAACTTTTGAAATATAAAAAGAAAAATTATTTTACGTGTATCTATTCGTTTTAAAGATTTTGAGAGCATGTCATCCTTTAAAAAATATTTCTTTTCTAATGTGATAAGTTATATAGCAGGCCTTCATGATACGTTGTATCTAATAATATAATACATTTCTTGAATAACATATCTGAGATTTTCTGTAAGGCTGACCTGCAATGACTTGTTTTTAATATTCGCAAGAGTACAAGAATTGTACAGCAACGTAATTAAGTAATACATTTGTAATTTTGTTAATTGGATGTATGTATCTTACTTAACTTTTTTTGGAACCCTCAAATACTGTTGTCAGAATTTAACGAGCTTAACAATCTTAATAACATCAAGGATTAATGGTGCTTATAAAGAATGACATGAACTTCCATGTAAATATATTTCCCCATTCTAACAATAAAGATGTAACACAATCCGCATTATTCAGGATGCACTGCTTGACAGCTGTTATTCAACAATATTATACCATCGTCATTTTGAACGAACATTCTGTAGATTACTTGAATTGTCATGCATACCTACTCTTTAATATAGCTCGATCCTGCCATAGATCTTTGCGTTCAGTTTTGCTAACTGTTGCTTCTAATACAAAAAAAGAGATACAAAAGTGAATCTTTATGCCATAGACAAAGTCTGCACTACTGTTACTCATTTAGCACTACCCAGGGGGCACGTGTAGCTTTGAAGATAGGCTACAGACGCTAGTAACACTACCCCCACAACGCTCTATGATCTTATTAGACCGGGACCTACGGTTTAAAGGGGATTCCAAACCACTACAAATATCCATGGCACCGCCGGAATTCGAAACCGAAACCTATTGTACCGAGAACCAGAGCTCTACCAATTGGCCATCAAGCCCCAAGTTTTGCTAACTGGTTTCATAAGAATAATGAACTTCCCAGCAGGGAGTTCTATGGATTTTAAGATGTGTCACACAAATTCTATAATGTTTGGGCAAGCAGCGTAAAAACATATCAGGATGTGTGCAAATTTAATTAATGGTCTCAAAAATGTCTCACTATGTTGCATAGAAAAGAATTAAGTAGTCCTTAGAATTGCTATTAAAGCAATACTTTGCATTCATTTGAAGAGAGAAGGCTTTACACTTTGTGGAAGTTTCATACTGAAGATAAGTCTTTAAATCACAAGCGAGAGAGACAGAGAGAGGGGGGGGGGGGGGCTGTCCAGTCACGAGATCCGGGAACTCCGGTAATGAGAGTGGAAGCAATTAACTCAAGTCTTATTCTCTTCCAAGAGACTCGAGTTAATTTCTGCGGTGCGATTTTAGAACTCTCCAGAAATCCTTCTTATTGTTCTCAGTGATTAAATCATTGCTATAGAGTTTGTTGAATTAAGAACAGTTTAGTAAAGTTATGCAATTACGTTAATTTTTCTTGAAACATTTCTAAATTTGTTTAATACTAAGAAAGAAAAAGCGTTGTTTTTAGTTTTTAAATTTTACACGGCTTGTCAACCGCTGGTTTTGCAAGCTCATTTGGTAAGTACTCCATTCCAGCTTTATGGCTCATAATAGCCTACTAAGCAATCACCATTATATAAACACAGCTTAGAGAAACCTAGAGCTTCATACCGAAAGCAATTGGTTTAGTACACACACACATCTATATATATATATATATATTCTAATGCAGCTGGCAAGCACTTAGACAGTTGTCATTAAGACAAGCGCTGCACCGATATTACTAATTTAGCACTACCTAGGAGGTGCTTTTAAATTGACGATATGCTACGAAAAATGAGTAACAATACCCCTGCAACGCTCTATGAACATATTTAACCGGTACCTACGGTTTAAAGGGGATTCCAAACCACTGCAAACATCTATGGCACCGCCAAATTTCGAACCCGAAACCTGTAGTGCTGAACGTCAGATACACACACATATAATATAAATACATATACACAATTTCTCTGTTTATCAGTGGACGTTGTGTTCCCATTTACAACCACAAACATTAAGAGCTTACAAACGGATGGCGAGGGGAGGGCTTTTAGGGGTAAATTTATATTTCGTATGGAAAAACAACACGAAAAACGCACGCCAGTCAGTCTGTCTAATGCGAAATATGGAAAGCTTAAATTCGATTCCACAATTACAAAAGAATCTCCTTGCTTCTAGAAATAGTTACAGTGGGATGCAAATTAGCTAGTGTCCTGTCCTTTGGTACCACAGGGTCCAGGTTCGAATCCTAGTGGTGATGTGGATGTTTGTTAGTGGTTCGGAATTCAATTTAAACTGTAGGTCTCTGTTCTTTTAGCTGTCATGTGTACTAGATAAACGTAGAGCGACAAACCAAACCAATCTAGAAATAGCGACTGCAATGGGCACTGAAATCGGATTTGAAACTGGGTCCTCCCCTTTTGCATGCGAATAGAGACGATTCAAAATTTCTATTCAATATAAATTCTTAAAAATCTTAGATTTAAGTTTTGTAACTTAAAACAGATTCATTCTATTTCGAATATAAATTGTGTTTGAACATTTAAATAAAAAATGTGTAATTTCGAAAATAACTTTCTATTTTCAAAAATTTAGAGGAGTAAACATAGTCGGGTATCCTTTTAAATTTATGAATCAACCTGCGCTATAGAAAAACTGTTTTGCTGTCGAAATATTAAATTTTCTGCTCAATAAAATAACAAACTTAAAAATAGGAAATGCAGATTTAGATTTTATGCAAAAGAAATTTTCTTTTCCTTAAAACTGTTTTTTAACAAAAAAAATAAATAAATAATGTAGATAAAATAAATAAAATGGTAATAAACACGTAAAATAAAAAGTTTTCTGAAAGATGTTTACTATTGTTACTGCTGCTATCGCTTCAGTTATAATAATATTTTTTACAGCAAGATTTAGCCTGATAATCACACATTTTCTCAATTTAACAATTTCTTATGTACATATTTTTATTTAGACACATAAAATTAAATATGTTTATACATTTTTGAAAATTCCACATCTGTAATAGTGTTCTGAAGTGTAGATTTAGATTAAAAATGTAAATTTTAGTAATAATATATCCTGCGTCTTGTATCCCATATCGGAATTATTAACTTTTTCTTTCTTAATTTTTTAAAATTAAAATAACTTTTAGAATGTTTAACTTAAATTCTTTTAATACTGATATAATATCGAAAAGTATAAGTTGAACAAAGCATAATTTTGGAAATTTTTTTTATTCTGAAACAAACATTTGTAATTTTTTGAAATCATCATCAGTGGTACAACAGCCCCGTGGTGGACAAGGCCGCTGTCTACTGGTAGATTCCTAAACAGGAGATATTTTCCTTTTACGGGGTAGGGGTGTCAGTCCTATGCTAACGCTTTGCAGCCATATTACACCAGGACCTACGGTTTAAAGCGGATTCCAAACTACTACACAAAATCAAGGCACCGCCCGGACTCGAATCCTAAACCTGTGACACCGAACGCCAGAGTGCGGCTTACTCGGCCCAATTTTTTTAAATATAGAGTTGAATTTGACCTACATCCGAATATAAATTGTATAATTTAGGTTTATAATTCAATCCACTACCTGAACTAAAATTCAGAAGTTAAGTGCACGACCAGCGTGCACCAGGTCTCTGGTTCTACTTCTTCTAAAGCTTGCTTTGTAGTCTGTCTTTAGGATAGCATGTGCAACATGTCTCGAAGAGACAGTCACGTTACATACTCGAATTTTCAGTTGTTATCCACATATAACACGCAAATACAGGCCAGTTATCCTAAAAACACTCCCGGATGCAATATACAATCATTGTCACACTTATGCTTTTCATATTTTATACGGTAGTAGCATATATTAGCAATAGTGTATGGTGTACATGTCTATGTCATGAGAAATGGCAAAATGGCTTAGATGACGTCTGACTTTAAATTTTGATGCAAAAATAAATATTTCATGATATGAACTTTTCATGGATGACGTATAACATTAACTGTTCATTCAATAAACGAGACGAACTTATCATCATCATCAGTAGCACAACAGCCCCATGGTAGGCCAACGCCATTTGAATTCTGAAACAGGAGCTGTTTTCTTTTTATGGGATAGATTAGTTGGTAGCACTACGAGCAACGATCTCATACTAGACCGCGAACTACGGCTTAAAATGGATTCCGAACAGCTACAAACATCCATGACAGCATAGGGACACGAACCCGAAACCTATGGCATCGTGCACCAGAACGCTAGTCACTCGACCATTCTGGCCCCGAGAAGAGCGTATGACCTTACAAAATTAATATATACATATACTAACGGTTTTTAAATTATTAACTATACAAAAATTATATTTAACTTGCCTGGAAACAATATACATTTTGAAACTATATTGCTTCTAAAAACATCACAAACAAACATTCATTCTATATCCATTCCTCCAGCAAGCTCGCCGAGTCGTGTGGTCCGAAATCCAATTTACGATCAGGAATAACATTAAAACACGACGACTGCACTAACCCTGAATTTGAACATAGGCCTGTGAAACAGATTGCACAAAAATGATCCTCAGGTAATCTGCGTTCACCGTTGACTTCACACACGCCATTAAGGCGAGCGCCATCAAATGCGAATTAACCGACTCGGCTGCGTACAGTGAACGTAACTTCGTTAATCGACCGGTGCCGGAGTCGTTAATCATTTATAACGCAAGAATTTCGGTTCCTTGAGTTTATGGAGCTACTGCTCTGACCTGAGCGACAGCCAAGGTGCTGTTGCGGGAACTGTTGCCTCGCCGGCTAAGCTGGGAGTCTTAGATTGTCATCTTGCAGCCCAAGGTCGTTTGTTATAATAAGAGGGGTGCGTCGTCACTGTCCAGCATTGCTGATAAAACACGCAGCGGACAGGTCATCTGTATAGCTTAACAAGATTGCAAATTGTGTGGCGGTGTGAAATATGACCGCGGTTAGCAGTGTTCAAACACTGTACGTTGATAAACTGACCTCTGTTCGAGTATTAGTATTCATGAAGGATCATTCTTAGACCGGAAGGACTGTTTTCCGATGCTTCATAGGCAGTTTCAAGCAACTTAAGATAATTTCTCATATTGCATTTTAACAAAGAAAGGTCCATTATTGACCTTATATAAACCGGTTTCTCGAAGTATCACCACAGGCAACGATTTACAGTAAATGTTGCGATGTTAATGAATATTTCAGAAGAAATTACAGTTTTGTTTATTATAAATAAGGGGAACTGAATTGCCAAACGGCTAGCACTCTGGCGCTCGGTACCACATGTTTTGGGTTTGAATCCCGGCGGTGCCCTGTATGTTAGTAGTGGTTCGGAATTCACTTTAAACAGTATGTCCAGGTCTAATAGCTTAGTTCAGAGTTGTGGGGGTACTGTTACTCGCGCCCGCAGTATATCTTCAAGCTACACAAGCCACCTGATTAGTGCTAAATGCGTAATTGCTAATGCTAAATGCGCCTTTGATTATGACATAAATATTAACTGTCTCTGTATTGCCGGCTGCATTAGAACAACAACATGTCCATATACATCTATATTTATATATACCAACAGTTTTTAGATTAGCAACTATATAAAAATATATCGAACTTGCCTGAAAACAATATACATTATGAATTTAAGTTGCTTACAAAAATATCACAAACAAACATTAATACTAAATCCGTTCCACCAACAAGCTCACCGAGTCGTGTGGTCCGAAATCCAATCTACGATCAGGAATAACATTAAAACAGGATGACTACACCAACCCTGAATTTGAGAACACAGTACTGATAGAAAGCCTCGCATTACAAGGCCGGTGAAACAGATTGCATAAAAATGATCCTTCAGGTAATCGCCTCCACCGTTGATTCACACACGCCATTAAGGCGAGCGCCATCAAATGCGAATTAACCGACTTGGCTGTGTACAGTGAACGCAACTTCGTTAATCGAGCGGTGCCGGAGTCGTTAATCATTTATAACGCAAGATTCTCGGTTCCTGGGGTTTATGGAGCTACTACCCTGACCTGACGACAGCCAAGGTTAATCTACAAGGAACTATTGCCATCTTGCAGAACCAAGGTCGTTTGTTATAATAAGAGGTGTGCGTCGTCACTGTCCAGCAACGGTGATAAAACACGCAGAGGACGGGTCATCTGTATAGCTTATACCAAGATTTCAAATTGCGTGGTGGTGAAATATGACCGTGGTTATCACTGTTCAAACGCTGCACGTTGATAAACTGCCCTCTTGTTCGAGTATTAGTATTGATGAAGGATCATTCTTAGACAGGAAGAAAATTCCACTCGACTGTTTTCAGCAACCTAAGCAATTTCAGCAATCTAAGATACTTTCTCATATTTCAGTTTAACCAGGAAATTCCCAACAGTGACCCTAGGCAAAACAATATGACCGGCTTCTGCCACTAGCACTACAAACATGATTTACAATAAATATCATGATGTTAACGAATATTTCAGAAGAATATACAGTTTCGTTTATTATATTACATGGACATTTCATGGTATGATATGAAATTTTAATTGGTTTGGTTTGGTTCGTCACGCTACAGTCATTTTGTGCCCACTCTAGGTAATTAGAACGGCACTTACAGTTTAACGTGGATTCCAAACTACTAATAAACATCCATGCAAACCGCCAGGATTCGAACCTGAAACCTGTGGTATCAAAGGTCAGAGCATTAGCCAATTGACCATATGTCACCATGAACTTTTAATAGCACGACGAGTAACATAACGAATGACAGGACGTATGTCTTGAACTGTTGATTCCCTAAACGCATGACCCATCAAAATTAATCTATATACACAGTCCAGTCACATTAATATGACCCGGTCATCTACTCGCGACGTCAACGTGACATAACCAATAACAAAAGGCAGGTGGCAGCACCTTGCAGTGAATTGTATATAAAGAATTCCAATTAATACCACTTAAATACCACTAAATACCACATTTCACTCTACACTTAAAGGCAGAATATACAAGAGCGTATATTCTAGCTTTTGACAGGTGGTCGCATTAATGTGACTGGACTGTTTATATACACATATATATATTTATATATACCAACGATTTTTAAAGTAGCAACTACAGAAAAATATATTTAACTTTCCTAAAAACAATATACATTTGAAGACTACACTCAACAGCCAAAACATTATGACGACTCTCACATTTTGCAATGAACTCGCCTGGATGACGTGGAAGGCACGTGATCTGGTGGAAGTGGTATTTAACTGTTGCTGGAGAGTCTGAAGAATCATTCTTTCACTTACTTCTGTGAGTGATGGGAAAGCTGCGGATCTAAGCGACTTTGTTAGAGGGCAGATTGTAATGCCTCGAAGGCTCGGAACAAGTATTTCCGAAACTGCACGACTCGTGGGGTGTTCGCGATCTACAGTTGTTAGTACTTATGCAAAGTGGATGTATGACGGTGAAACAAGCAGTAGGCGACATGTTATTGGACGTCCACACACTATCAAAGAAAAAGGTCGTCGGTGATTGCATGGTGAAGCAAAACCCGAGCCAGACAGTGGCTCAGCTGACAGACCAATACAATGCAGGGCCAAGTAGAATAGTATAGGAGCACACTGTTCAGCGGGCACTGTTGGATATGAGGCTACGCAGCAAACGTCCCACTCGTGAGCCTTTGCTGACCAAGCGTCATCGCCAACTGCGCCTGCGCTGGGCCCGGGAACATCGTGACTGGTTCATGGATGAGTGGGAGAGAGTTGCCTGGTCAGATGAATCACGGTTTGTCATTCATCACGCCGATGGCCGTGTCTGGATACACCGTCTTCCAAGCGAACAGTTGCTCCTTCAATGTACAGTTGGTCACACACAGGCCGGTGGTGGCGGTATTATGCTTTGCGGGTTGTTCTCTTGGGCGTCTCTGGGACCCGTGGTTGTGGTAGAGCAGACCATGAATGCTACAGGGTATCTGAAAGTCATTGCGGACTAGTTGCACCCTTACATGGCCTCTGTTTTTCCAGCTGGAAAGGGAATGTTCCAACAGGTCAACGCCCCTTGTCACAAGGCTAAAATTGTGTTGGAGTGGTTCCAGGAACGTGATGCTGAATTCCAGTTAATATCCTGGCCGCCTAACTCACCGGATTTCATTCCGATAGAACACATAATATATTTAACTTTTTTGAAAACAATATACATTTTGTAACTATATTGCTTATAAAAAATATCATAAGCAAACATTAATTGTAAATCCGTTGCACTAACAAGCTCGCCGAGTCCTCGTCCAAAATTCAATCTACGATTAGGAATAACATTAAAACACGACGACTACACGCAACCTGGATTTTAACACAGTACCGATAGAATGCCTGGCATTACAAGGCCTGGTGAAACAGATTGCATAAAAATGAACCTCAGGTAATCGCCTTCACCATTGACTTCATACACGCCATTAAGGCGAGCGAACATCAAATGCGAATTAACCGACTCGGCTGCTGTACAGTGAACGTTAACTTCGTTAATCGACCGGTGGCGGAGTCATTAATCATTTATAACGCAAGATTCTCGGTTCCTGGGGTTTATGGAGCTATTACTCTGACCTGAGCGACAGCCAAGATTAATCTACAAGGAACTGTTGCCTCGCCGGCTAAGCTGGGAGTCTTAGATTGCCATCTTGCAGAACCAAGGTCGTTTGTTATAATAAGAGGGGTGCGTCGTCACTGTCCAGCATCGGTGATAAAACACGCAGAGGACGGGTCATCTGTATAGCTTATACCAATATAGCAATTTGCGTGGTGTTCGTGAAATATGACCACGGTTAGCAGTGTTCAAGCTCTGTATGTTGATAAACTGCCCTCTGTTCGAGAACTAGTATTCATGAAGGCTTGTTCTTAGATAGAAAGAAAATTCCGCGCTGTTTTTTTCTGACGCTTCACAGGCAGTTCCTAGCTACTTAAGATACTTTCTCATATTGGATTTTAACCAGGAAAGATCCATTAGTGACATTATACAAACGGTATCACCACTTACAGTGATTCGGTGTTAATGAAAATGTTGTTGTTGTTGTTGTTCTAATGCAGCTGATAATACAGAGATGGTCAATATTTATGCCACAAGCAAGCTCTACCGTTGCTACTCATTTGGAACTACCCAGTAGGCACGTGTAGCTTGACGATAGGCTAAGGACGTGTGTATCACTACACCCAGAACGTTCTACGATCCTATTAGACCGGTACCTACGGTTTCAAGTGAATTCTGAGCCACTACAAAGATCCATGACACCACCGGGACTCGAATCCGAAACCTGCAGCACCGAGCACGAGAGCGGTAGTCACTCGGTCATCAGGTCTCGAGGAAAACGTATGACCTATCAAAATTGATCTCTCTCTCTCTCTCTTTATATATATTTATATATACCAACGGTTTTTAAATTAACAACTGTAGAAAAATATATTTAACTTCCTTAAAACACTATACAGTTTTAAACTATAGTGCTTATAAAAATATCAAAACATTACACATTAATTCTAAATCCGTTCCACCATCACGCTCGCCCAAGTCATGTTGTTCGAAAGCCAATTTACGACCAGGAATAACATTAAAACACGACGATTACACCAACCCTGAATTTGAGAACATAGTACTGATAGAAATCCTCGCACTACAAGGCCGGTGAAACAGATTGCATCAAAATGATCATCAGGTAATCGCCTTTACCGTTGACTTAACACACGCCATTAAGGCGAGCGAACATCAAATGCGAATTAACCGACTCTACTGTGTATAGCGAACGTTAACTTCGTTAATCGACCGGTGGCGGAGTCGTTAATCATTTATAACGCAAGATTCTCGGTTCCTGGTGTTTATGGAGCTACCCTGACCAGAGCGACAGCCAACGTTAATCCGCAGGAACTGTTGCCTCGCCGGCTAAGCTGGGAGTCTTAGATCGCCATTTTGCAGCCTAAGGTCGTTTGTTATAATAAGAGGGGTGCGTCGTCACTGTCCAGCATCGGTGATTAAAACACGCAGTAGAAGGGTCATCTGTATAGCTTACCAATATTGCAAATTGCTTGGTGTTGGTGAAATATGACCGCGGTTAGCAGTGTTCAAACACTCTACGTTGATAAACTGTTCTCTGTGAGAGTATTAGTATTGATGAAGGATCGTCCTTAGACATGAAGAAAATCTTATCCCACTGTTTTCCTATGCTTCATAGTCAGTTTCCATCAACGTACTATAAGGCGCTTTCTCGTATTATATTTTAACCAGAAAATTCTCAATAGTTACCTTATGTAAACCGATTTCACCCAATAACACCACAGACAATGAGTTACGATAATTGTTATGATGTTAACGAATATTTCAGAAGAAAATACAGTTTTGTTTACTATAAATAAGGGGAACTGAATGGCCGAGTCGCTTGAGTTCTCGCTCTCGGTACCACAGGTTTCGGACTCGAATCTCGGCGGGGCCTTGGTTGTTTGTAGTGGTTCGAAATCCACATTAAACTGTAGGTCCCGGTCTAATAGGACAACACAAGCCCTCCTAGGTAGTGGTAAATGCGTAACAGCTGTGCAGCCCTTGCTTACAGCTACAAGTTTAACTGTCACTGTATTGCCAGCTGAATTAGAACAACAACATATACATCTTTATTTATATATACCAACGGTTTTTAAAGTAGCAAATATAGAAAAATATATGTTTACCTTTCCTGAAAAAGATATGCATTTTGAAACTACATTGCTTATAAAAATATCACAAACAAAAATTCATCCTACATCCGTTCCACCAAAAATCTCGCAGAGTCGTGTGGTCCAAAATCCAATTTACGATCAGGAATAACATTAAAACACGACGACTACACCAATCCTGAATTTGAGAACACAGTACCGATAGAAAGGCTTGCATTACAAGGCCGGTGAAACAGATTGCATTAAAAAGATTCTCAGGTAATCGCCTTCACCGTTGACTTCACACACGCCATTAAGGCGAGCGCCATCGAATGCGAATTAACAGACTCGGCTGTGTACAGTGAAAGTTACCTTCGTTAATCGACCGGTGCCGGAGTCATTAATCATTTATAACGCAAGATACTTGGTTCCTGGGGTTTATGGAGCTACTACTCTGACCTGAGCGACAGCCAAGGTTAATCTTCAGGAACTGTTGCCTGGCCGGCTAAGCTGGGAGTCTTAGATCGCCATCTTGCAGCCCAAGGTCGTTTGTTATAATAAGAGGGGTGCGTCACTGTCCAGCATCGGTGATAAAGCAACGCAGAGGACGTCTCATCTGTATAGCTTACCAAGATTGCAAATATCGTGGTGGTGGTGAAATATGACAGCGGTTAGAAGTGTTCAAACGCCGTATGTTGATAAACTGCCCTGTGTTCGAGTATTAGTATTGATGAAGAAGCATTCTTAGACAGAAATAAATACGTTTCCAATGCTTCATAGGCAGTTTGAAGCAACTTAAGATGGTTTCTCATATTGCATTTTAACCACCAAAGATGTGTAAACCATATGTCACCATATGTAAACCGGTTTCACCCAGAATCACGAAAGACAATGATTTACAATAAATGTTACGATGTTAATGAATATGTTGTTTTTCTAATGCAGCTGGCAATACAGAGGCAATTAATATGTATGTCATAAGTAAGGGTGCACCGCGGCCACTCATTTAACAGTATACAGGGGGCACATGTAGCTTGAAGATAGGCTACTGTCGGGAGTAACACTGACCCAGCAACGCTCTACGATTCTATTAGACCGGAACCTACTGTTTAAAATGGATTCTAAACCCTTACAAATATCCATGGCACCAGTGGGACTTGAACCTCAAAGAGATCACCGAGAGCCAGAGCGATAGTGACTCAGCTATTAGGCCCCAAGAAGAACATATGACCTATCAAACTTAATCTATATGCATATACATATATATTTATATATACCAACAGTTTTTAAAGTACCAAATATAAAAAATATACATATTTATCTTTCCTGAAAACAATGTACATTTTGAAACTATATTGCTTTTAAAAATATCTCAAACAAACCTTAATCCTAAACCCGTTCCACCAACAAGCTCACCGAGTCATGGTCCAAAATCCAATTTACGATCGCGAATAACATTAAAATACGACGACTACACAAACCCTGAATTTAAGAACACAATACTGATAGAAAGCTTCGCATTACAAGGCCGGTGAGACCGATTGCATAAAAATGATCCTCAGGTAATCGCCTTCACTGTTGACTTCACACACGACATTACGGCGAGCGCCATCAAATGCGAATTAACCAACTCTGCTGTGTACAGAGAACTTTAACTTCGTTAATCGAACGGTGCCGGAGTCGTTAATCATTTATAACGCAAGATTCTCGGCTCCTGGGGTTTATGGAGCTACTGCTCTGACCCGAGCGACAGCCAAGGTTAATCTGCGGGAACTGTTGCCTCGCCGGCTAAGCTGGGAGTCTTAGATCGCCATCTTGCAGCCCAAGGTCGTTTGTTATAATAAGAGAGGTGCGTCGTCACTGTCCAGCATCGGTGATAAAACACGCAGAGGACGGGTCATCTGTATAGCTTATATCAAGATTGGAATTTGCGTGCTGGTGAAATATGACCGCGGTTAGCAGTGTTCAAACGCTGTACGTTGATAAACTGCTCTTTTGTTCGATTATTAGTATTGATGAAAGATCGTTCTAAGACAGGAAGAAAATTTCACCTTACTGTTTTTAGATGCTTCATAGGCAGTGTTAAGCAAAGTAAAATACTTTCTCATATTACATTTTAACCAGGAAAGATCTATTAGTGACTGTATGCAAAATGGTATCACTGGTTTCACCCAATATCACCGCAGACAATGATTTACAAAAAGGACCACGATGTTAAGAAATATTTCAGAATTGTAATAAATTGTGAAATTATTGAATACAAGAAATTAGGATTGAATAGAGTGTAAATGTGCCAAAAAGCTGAAAACCTCAATCCGGTTCCAATAACTTACACAATTAAAAGAGTCACATGCATTTGTTATTTATACCTCACAATATTGTTAACAAACGATAAAAAGGACTGCTTTATGATAAGCGAAGTGGTTGGCCTTAGGACGAAATTGAGAGCCCCCTATCATAAAGCCACATGCTTCATAAGCAATTCAGAAGAAAGTAGTTTCGAGCAATATAGAATACTTTCTCATATTACATTTTAACCAGGAAAGGCCAATTAGTCACCTTATGCAAAATGGTATGCGCCAATTTCTCCCAGTATCACAACAGACAATGATTTACAATAAATGCTACGATGCTAATGAATGCTTCAGAAGAAAATTCAGTTTCGTTTATTAGAAATATCGCCACTACATTTTTTCATTACCCTCGAAGTCAGTAGTAAAAAAAAATTGGTAAGAGAATGGAATTTTTTGTTATTATTTAATATTTAAAAAATTAATTTTGAATTGCATTCAATTATAATGATGCCAAAAATCTATAAAAATAACAATAATAATAATAAAGATAATATAAAAGTGCCGCAAAGCCTAAAATCCAGTTCCAACAACTTATTACAAGAAAAATGGTCATATGCATTTGTTATTTATACCTGACAGTAATGTTAGCAAATGGTAAACGAGCTGTTTCATGATAAATGGCGTGGTAGGCCTTAGCGGCGAAAGCGCGAGAGTCCATATCGTAAATCCCAGCGCGACCATAAAATGCTGGAGCGACATCAACTAAACTTAAGTAACACTGTTCGTATAAATGATCTATCCGGCAGAAGCAATAAGTTAATTTAGATGTAATCAATAATTTTTTTATTACAAACACTCATAACAATGAATAATTTGAAAAGTTAAATAAGTTTAATCTTCTTGCTTGCCTTTTTTACAGAACATTATCTTTTTTTGTTCTTTCTATGTTATACTTACTCATACTATCAAATTAGTTAAATTCGTATTTGATATCTCGACAATCGCCTGCCCTTCTATCGGATTTTTCCCCCTTTTAACAAGATCATTTTTAATTTTAACTGATATACGTCTTAGTTGAAATTTGTTTAAACAAGTTTTCTTTGGCGCGATTGCGATTTTTTAAGTAGTTTTTTTTATTTTTTATTTCGCCATGAGGGGGAACAAAATACAAATGAATTTTATCTAATGAAGAAAATATTGGAAATTGTGTATTTTAACACAACCAGTGTGGTAAGCAACATATTTTGACGATGCTCTGTAATAACCAACAATAAATAATAATAGTCTCTTAATAAATATAGTATATATAAATAAATAAAGTCACTTAATAAATAAATATAGTTACTTAATATATATGTGAATAATATAATATATATAAATAAATATAGTATATACAAATCGAGAAATATATTCTCTTTGAACTATATTTATCATGGAACTGATTTACTTCTCGAAAACATGTAGTATTTTCACCACTTTTACGCAATTTTACAATAGATCATTGTTGAATGTAAATAGTTTTTAACATGGAATTAAATTTTTAATACCTATCCATACTGTTACCCTTAACTTATATCTTTACTGTCGTCTGCCTCTTATTGTTTGGAAGAGGTGATAGTCATATTAACTGAAATTTGAAAACGAAAAATTCATATATCAATATACACCGTTGTAATATTAAAAAGAGTTTTTGAATTGAAATAATTAACTTCTTAATAAAATTTTAAACATTTCTAGGAAATTATAATTGATAAATTGCATTTCAATAAATGATTTTTTATTTTAAAAAGTTTATAATTCTTTTTTTAGAAATAGCAAATCAAAATAGTCATCGAGTTAAATCAGGATAGCATTAGTTATTATATGTAGCATAATAGAAATACATTTTTTAATTGTGTATCGTATTGGGCTATGATATCTTACGTGTATTGTAATGGTTTCTTTACATCTTACGTTCCGCTGCCCCTGAATTTAACCTTAAAGAGAAGTAATTTCATGTGAAATAAGTGTTAAATATTGTCTGGATGCAAAATTGATTTTTTGTTAGGACCTTTAAATCTCTGTCTTGTAGCAGAAGTCATTTTTTTATAATAAAAGGATTTATATCATGGTTTATAATTAATGGGAGGAATGAAAAGACAGGAAACTAACAATAAGGAATTTTATTTATTTATTTATTTTTGATGATTGATTGGTCTGCGCTGGGATTTACGATACGAGAGCTCGCGCTTTCGTCGCTAAGACCCATCACTTCATTTATCATAAAGCAGCCCGTTTACCATTTGCTAACATTACTGTCAGGTATGAATAACAAATGCATGTAATGCCATGTTTTAATGCAATATGCAAAAACGAGCATATGTGAGTATCATTAAATCTAAATGTAATTATGAAAAACGACTATGAATGTATGTGAGACATTTTGTAATTGTTACCGATGGTTGAAAAATTGTATACAAAAAGAACCTTTTCAATTAAAACAATATATGCAATGATTGATGATTTTCAATACAAGGTATCGGATTAATAATAAATATTACTAAATTTTATCGGATTAATACTAAATATTAATAAATATTATCGGATTCATACTAAATATTACTAAATATTATCGGATTAATACTAAATATTTCTAAATATTATCGGATTAATACTAAATCATCTTTAAACCGTAGGTCCCGGTCTAATAGGAATGTAGAGCGTTGTGGGGGTAGTATTACTAGCGTCCGTAGCATATATTCAAGCTGTACGTGGTGCTAAATGAGTAACAGCGGTGCAACCTTTGCTTATGACATAAAGCTTAATTGTATCTGTATTGTCAGCTGCATTAGAACAACAACAATAATACTAAATATTAATATAACATACTTCAAAGAATTTGAATAAAAACATATTTAACATAATTTTTTTTCCAGACTACTCAGGGATTTTATTTCTTTTGTCTTAAAATCAACTTCGTAAGTTGTATAAATATTCATATTAGCATTATGATGCTTACATTATTTAAATTTTCTTTTAAATAAAAATCATATTTTATATAAGTGAATAGGTTACATACGTTGTTATATTATAAGTAATACTTCTGAACTGCTGCTTAATTTGTTTAAATTTGGTCAATTGCTAAAAAGTTACAGATTATTAAGTCAATTTTCATTCTTTAATCTGAGGTTAGTTTTAAATTTGCTAAGAAATAAAGATTAATCTGAGATGATGGGAGAAATAATCAATTTTGTTGACCAGATCTCGGATTAGATTTCCAAATTGTTCTATATTGAAATTTTAGAGAGATGATCATTTATCATGACAAAATGGTGTACTTAGACTTCTGAGATGATTATGATTAATGATAAAGCATACTAGAACAGGATCATAAGCTTATGGGGACTGAAAATATGAAAAAATTGGTTCATTGCTAATGCGTTCCATTGATTTTATTGATTGGTATTACCAAAAAATCTGCCCATGATTTTAATAGTAATATAAAATAGAAAAAAGGCTTTTATAATCCTCAAAAATGTAAATCATACTTTTATAATAGTAATATAAAGGCTTACGGAAAGTAAACGTTTGATAAGCATATTAAAATTGCAAATTCTTTCTAAATTTAGCCTTAATAACACATATAATGATGATAGCACATGCTGGTATGATTTGATTTTGTTAACGATCTACGTTAGATAATAATCGTAATTTAAATGTGAAACTCCCTACATTAATTAATGATGTTGATTTTATTATCATAATATGGGATATTGTGATCTAATGTCAATAACCAAAATGTCAATAAATAAATAACACTATTGACGATCTTATATTAAGTAGTATGGGGAATAGAAAAAGTTTATTTGTAAGATTACACAAACATTCATATGGAGTAGGACGCAAACTCTGTCTCAGATTATAAGAAAAATAAGAACTGTCTCAAAGAAAAGATAATTATTGTGATAATAATTATGCATAATATATTATCACATAATGTTCAAGATAAACTATTAAACTTTGTATAAATGAGCATTCTTTGATGATTTTTCTTGTACATAATTAATAACAGTGAAACTTATTTAGGCTCTTAGTAAATATTTTTAAAGTATAACCCATATGTGGATTTATATTTTTAGTTTTTTTTAAATATTATATTAATTATTTAAATTCTATTATTAATATATTGTCCAATATATTAAAAAATGCTGTCATTATATTTAAAAATTACATTATTTTTCTAATTTTATGTTGAGAAAAATAGTTTGATAATAGAAGTTGAGTTTTATGTTGAGTTGTTTTGACATGATTTTTCATCATGAATACAGTTCGTAATTTTTTCAATTTTATTCTCGTATGTTTTTCGAAAAAAATATAAAATTAACTTTAACTTTAAATAAAAATGTTTTACCCTAAATACTTTTTTTTTATAATTCGGTTAAGAATATGTGTACCGTTTTTCATTGAAATAAAATAAAAGTATTAATTATATCCCAGCTTGCTTAGGAAATTTAACAGTTGATTTTTTTGAGGGCGAATTATTAAATTTAAGTACTGAATGTCCTAAAATAGTTATTACTAATCATTTGTTTTTGTTAAATTGATGAAAGGTCCAGAAAAGATTTTGATTCAGCAAAAAAAAAAAAAAAAAAAAAAAAAAATGTTTTTTGCCATACAGAAACTTTCCATATTCGTTCATGTAAAAATTATGAATTCTCCATACAACTTTAATTTATAATATATTGATAAAAATAACCTAAAGAAGGAATGTCAACATTACAATAAATTATTATTATTTTATCGTGATAAAATATTCTCTGCCTCATATATACGAAATGTTTTTGTACTCGCTAAATCTAAACATTTCAACGTTTTCTTTTTTAGAGTTCAAGCTGGTAATTGATTTTTTTGATAACAATAAAAAAACTAATAAGCTATAATCTCATAATAATTTACTTATTACAATAAAAAAAAATACAGACATAATTATCTAGATCTAACACAAGTCTATAATTTAAAGAAATAAAATAACACAAAACGCAGTTAAATTCCAGCCCTTTCTTTTTAAGAGCTCAAGCTATTAATTGATTTTTTGATAACATTAAAAAAAAACTAATCAGCATATAAGCACATATTTATTTACTCAATAAAATAATCTATTAAAATAATGCGATACAGACATAATTATCAAGAGCTAAAATACGTCTATAATTTAAAGTAGCAAAACAACACAAAATGTTATTTAAATATTTTCTTGATGTCTTTCGGATGTTGTTTTTTGTATGAGTATAGCATAAGTGGGCCTCATGAAATCCCATGAACAACCCACCGTTGGGTAATGAGCGAAGATCAGTGTCTTCCGGGAGGACTTTTAGGGTTACTGTCCACATTTGTGAATTGTACGAGAAGAATTCCAGCAAACACCACCAGGACTCCCGACTACCGATGCGAGAGGTCTTTTACACATATTGTCACAAGCGCCATCGAGTCTTCATGCAAGCAGTGATTACAACAATGCCACGAGTGGATTCAAACCAATGCCCTCTTAAGAGCATGCTGCCACAAGAACACGAGTAAAGCATATTTTGACGATCATGAAGAAAAGTAAACTTTCAGTTACTTTACTTACAAAAATTAATATATTGTTATTCTAATGTAGCTAGTAATACAGAGACAGTTAATCTTTATGCCACATCCAAGGGCTGTTACTCATTTAGCACTACACTAGCTTGAAGATATGCTACGAACGCGAGTAACATCTCCCCCACAACGCTCGACGATCCTATCAGACCGGGACTTACGGTTTAAAGTGGATTCCGAACCACTAAAAACATCTATGGCACACCTCGGACTCGAACCCGAAACCTCTGGTACCGAGCACCAGAACACACACAACCGAGCCGAGATGGTCGAGTTGATAGAGATCTGGCCGTCGATACCACATACTTCGGATTCGAGTCCCAGCTGTGCATAGATATTTGTAGTGGTTCCGAATCCACTTTAACCTGTAGGTCCCGGTCTCATAGGATCGTAGAGCGTTGTGGGGAAAGTGCTACTTACGTCCATAGCCTATCTTCAAGCTGCACGTGCCGCCTGGGTGGTGCTAAATGAGTAACAGGAATTCAGTCTTTACTTATGGCATAAAATACAAAAATTAGCATTAATAGACCAATACAATTAAAATTTGAAAAACGTTTTTTTTTCCTCCGAAATATTCTTTTATTGTACAACTTTTTGTTTGGAATACAAATGATTTTAAGAAACTAAATATTTAGCCTTTTTAATACGAGAAACTTTTAAATCATTTGCATCTCATTCCAGGAAGCAATGATGCAGCCAAAATCAGAATTGCCCTGTGCTTCCATTTCTTTATATTAAAGTGTGTCTATGCACAAACGTTATTTAATATTCCATTTCTTTAATTAAAACATTCTAGTTCTTTCTCGTAGTTTAAAAAGCATACATTACGTTGAATATGGCCGACTTTAAATGCCATATGACGGTCGTTTTCTATTTGCCAGAAACTTTTTTGCGTGTGTGAAAAAAGAAGAGGATGGCAACTATCAACTAAATGATACATTTTTGTTTGGAGAAACTTTTTTTTTGTCCAAGTCGTTAAAACGCTGTTGAAATCCAGATTTATGCCAGGGCGAGGCTTAAGTAAATTGCTGCATTCCTCATCTGTATTTAATTATTCCCTTAATGTGAGTCCTACAGCCTTCACAGTACTCATAAACATTCTCTGTGAAGCCACTGCCTCTTTCAGTTTTCAATCTTGCTGAAGAAATGATGGAAATTAGGGTTACTTTTTCCTCGCTTAATGAGGGGTTTCTCTGGAATGGTTCTTAGGAAATCATTATTATGTTGTGCGCTTAAAACGCTTTTGCGCGTCTTACAGAGTTAAGTATGAATTTTCCAGATGACTAGATTAAAAAAACATTTTTCATGCGACTTCTTTTCCATCAAAAGTGTCCTGCTCTTTCTTAAGCATCTCTCTAAATGCTTCTTTTTAAGAACATTTATTTTTGAAAGAAGCAGCTATTCTTCAAGTTGATGTCTCAATAGCCTAAGAAGACTTGTGTATAAAATATATATTTCACTTTTATGCATACAATGTAACAATTTAATTTAAATAGCATGAAGATTGAATAGAATAAGCAAAGGCAATTAGATAAGCAAAGGCAATAAGATAAGCAAAAGGCAATTTATGTTTTCTATATAAAAATTACTATTATAAGCAGTTATGACTTGTAGCACTTCTTTTCTTAGTTAAAGCTATTACAGTTAACTTTTCTATTAATCAATCCTTACATAAATGAGAAGTAGAATTTTTTTTCTATCATATATTCAATATTTTTTTTCCAAACGTTTTTTAATTTTTTTTATTTAGAATGTTTTACTAGAATTTAGATTCAGTAATATAATAAATGTTTACAGTGCTTTAAAAAAGTACAAACAGCCTACTTTGTAGTCATAAATTCCTTGATGTTTTTCTCTTTTAAACATATACCAAAATTATGAAAATTATGAAAATTTCGCACTAATTAATGTCTAATTCGAACAATATGTAATTCAAATTTTTTAATTTTATTTTAATTTTTTGTCTATAATATAAGCAGGAAAAATAGCAATTCTTCATCAAAGATTTTGTTAATGTAAGAAACCTAATATATGACCTTTTTAATACAAAAAACTTTTTAATTAAATCATTTGCATATCACTCCAGGAAGCAATGATGAAAACAAAAGCAGAAATGTCCTGTGCTTCCATTTTGCTACAAAGTGTATATATGCACATACGTTATTTAATATTCCATTTATTTAATTAAAACTTTCTAAATCTTTTCGTAGTTTAAAAAGCATACATTACGTTGAACAGGACTGACTTTAAACGTCATATGGCGGTCGTTTTCCATTTGCCAGAAACGTAGCCGAAACCTTTTTTTGCGTGTGTGATAAAAGAAGAGGAGGACAACTATCAACTAAATGAGACATTTTTGTTTTGACAAACTTTTTTTTGTCCAAGTCGTTAAAACGCCACTGAAATCAAGATTTATGTCAGGGCCGAGTCTTAAGTAAATTGCTGCATTTCTCATAAGTATTTAATTATTTCCTTAATGCGAGTCCTACAGCCTTCACGGTAATCATAAACATTCTCAGTGACGCTACTGTCTCTTTCCCTTTTTAAACTTGCTGAAGAAATGATGGAAATTAGGGTTTTCTTTTCCTCACTTAATGAGGGGTTTCGCTGGAATGGTTCTTTGGGAAATCATTATTATGTTGGGCGCTCAAAACGCTTTTCGCGTCTTACGCAGTTAAGTATGAGTTTTCCAGATGACTAGATTCAAAAAACGTTTTTCATGCGACTTCTTTCCATCAAAGTGTTCTACTCTTTCTTAAGCATCTCTCCAAATGATTCTTTTAAACAGTATTTATTTTTGAAAGAAGCAGTTATTCTTCAATTTGATGTCTCAATAATCTTAGAAGATGTGTGCATAAAATATAATATATATTTTTCACTTTTATTCTGAATAACAATTAAATTTAAATAAATATTAGGATTGAATGTAATTAATTTTTGTGGGAAAGCGAGCTAGATAAGTAACAGATAATAGATATTTTCTATATAAAAATTACTTTTATAAATAGTTATGACTTGCAACACTTCTTTTCTTAGTTAAAGCTACTACAATTAACTTTTCTATTAATCAATACTTTCATAACATTCATTTACTATTAATCATACATTTTTTTCCTATTATATATTCAATATTTTTTCCAAATTTTTTTTTATTTAGAATGATTTACTAGAATTTAGATTTAGAATTTAGAATTTGGATTCAGTAATATAATAAATATTTCTGTTTCTTTAAAAAAGTATAAGCACCCTACTTTGGTGTCATAAACACCTTTCTGCTGTTCTCTTTTAAACATATAAAAAATGACGCAAAATAATAAAATTTCGCATTAATTAATATCTAATTCGAATAATGTGCAATTCAAAGATTTTTTTCATAATTATTTTTTGTATTATTTGTATAATATAAGAAGGTAAAATAGTAATTATTCACCAATAATTTTGGGAATTTAATTATCCTAAATTTGACTTCTTTAATACCAAAAACTTTTTAATTAAATCATTTGCAGATCATTCTAGCAAACAATGATGAAACCAAAAGTAGAAATTCTCTTTGCTTCCCTTTCGTTATGCTATAAAGTGTTTGTAGGCACATACGTTATTTAATATTCCATTTCTTTAATTAAAACATTCTAGTTCTTCTCGTAGTTTAAAATGCATACTTTAAGTTGAATAGGACTGACTTTAAACGTCATATGACGGTCGTTTTTCATTTGCCAGAAACATAGTATAAACTTTTTTTTGCGTGTGTGAAAAAAAGAAGAGGATTGCAGCTATCAACTAAATGAGACATTTTTGTTTGAACTAACTTTTTTTTGTCCAAGTCGTTAAAAACGCTGCTGAAATCCAGATTTATGCCAAGGTGAGTGTTAAGTAAATTGCAGCATTCCTCATCAGTATTTAATTATTCCCTTAATGTGAGTCCTACAGCCTTCATGGTAATCATAAACATTCACAGTGACGCTACTGTACTATTTTCCTTTTTAATCTTGCGTGAAGAAATGATGGAAATTAGGGTTACTTTTTCCTCGCTTAATGAGGGGTTTCTCTGGAATGGTTCTTAGGAAATCATTATTATGTTGTGCGCTCAAAACGCTTTTCGCGTCTTACACAGTTAAGTATGAATTTTCCAGATGACTAGATCCAAAAAAACCTTTTTCATGCGACTTCTTTTCCATCAAAAGTATTCCTGCTCTTTCTTAAGCATCTCTCCAAATGCTTCTTTTCAAGAACATTTATTTTAGAAAGGACCGGCCGTTCTTCAAGTTGATGTCTCAATTGCTAAGAAGACTTGTGCATAAAATTTATATTTCACTTTTATTGTGTATATATTATATTTTTACTATGTAACCATTTTAATTTAAATAAGCATGAAGATTGAATTGAATTAATTTTTTGTAGGAAAAACAAAATTGGTAAGTAAAAAGTAATTGATATTTACTGTATAAAAATTACTGTTCTAAGCAGTTATGGCTTGAAATACTTCTCTTCTTAGTTAAAGCTATTACAATTAACTTTTCAAGTGATCAATCATTTCATAAATACGTATAGTAGAATTTTTTTCTATTACTTATATATATTCAATATTTTTCCAAACATTTGTTTTATTTAGAATATTTTGGATTTGATTCAGTAATATAATAAATATTTGTATTTCTTTTGAAAATGCATAAACTACCTACTTTGTAGTCATAAATTTCTTTCTGTTGTTTTCTTTTAAACAGATAAAAAAATTATGCAAAGTGATAAAATTCCGCATTACTTAATGCCTAATTCGAATAATGTGTAGTTCAAACTTTTTTTTTATTTTTGTCTATAATATAAGTAGGAAAATCCTAATCATTCACAAACATTTTGTGAAGCACCATGTATAATTTTAAATGAAAAAAAACTGTACTTTAATAGATCATCCTAAAATATTCCTTAAATAAATAAAAATTTATGGTATAGACAACAAATTATGCTTATATACCAAAGATAATTTAGGTATTAGAATTAGCTTCTATACAAAAGGTAATCGAGCTACTAATTTGTCGACAAAGGTTTCTGAATATGCTGCAGGGTGAAATGTTTCCAATTCAAGTTTTGCAGGAGAAATGATTCAATTTCTTAATTATTTTTCATTCGAAACACCAGGAACGTTCGACGTTGCTATTTTATGCCTCATTACCATAAAAGGAAGAAAACGCACGAGGACATATGTGGGACGTTCTCTACCCAACCCTTCAAGGGACGTTTTGACCTGCAGATATAATATGTCTGTATTGATGCTTGTAGACAATTTGTTGAGGTTCGAACCGATCATTCTTATTTCAGTAGCCTTTATCTCTATCAGTAGCATCTCTAAAACCACATAAAATAATTGTATAATAATAATCCACATAAAAGAATTGTCTGTCTAATAATAGTCTTCTAATTTTTAAACATCCACATAATCCGCTATTGATAATGATCACATAAATAGTATTCATAATTATTTTTCAATGCATCTGTACTAGAAGGAAAATTGCCGAGTACTAGTATACATGGATTGAAATCATCTAACAAGGGTTTTAAATTGTTATTGAATATTGAATTCATAGAAATATATATATATATATATATATATGTACATATATAAATTTTGTTAAATAATTACAAGGAAATTGTGAAATAAATAAACATATATTTTCTTTCTTTCTTTAATACCATGGATACATTAATTTATACATATGCACAAATTCAGCAATGAATTCAAGGATGCATTTCCATTTTTTACCTCTTTAAATACAAATTGTTTTCAATTGATAAACGGATCGAAAAGAATAATTGTGAAATAATTTCCTTAATTAAAGTATTGATTCAAGAATTTTCAAAAAGCATTTAAACAATGGAAATATTTTTATTTTTTAAATTATTGCATACCAAAAAAAAGCATTCGTGATATTTTAGATTTTTTTCGTTAATTAACAAAATTACTCAACCGCCGTTTTAATCACTTATGAATGCGACAAGAAAATGTTGAAACAATACGACCAGACAATAAATTGAAATATCTATCGCAACAACAGATTAAAAACTAAGTGATGTTTTGTTAATTATAAAAAAGCACCTACCACCATTAATTACGAGAAAGAGAGAAAAAAATAATTAAATGTTCGTGTCTAGCCAGTTAGACATTTTTTTTTCTATTCCTTTATTATTAATGAAACACGCTACTATGCATACGAATTTTGCTCTAAAAACATCGTAATTTGAAATGGGTTTGAAAAATGTAATTTATTTTTCATTTCATTTGAAAAAAATCTACTTGAAGATGAAAAGAAGAAATGTATAAGAGTGTACAAAAATTGTGTTTTTATAATGTTATGCTATTACAGTTATACATTTTTTTTAAGTGTACACATTATAAAAATAGTAATTCAAAAAGTATTTATGAAAATTTCGAGTTGCTTTTTAAGTATTTTTAATTGTTGTACTAATTATATTTAGTTCGTCGGTAGGGGCAAATACTATTGGACAAGAAAACCTATAATCATGAATTCATTAAAAAGCTATTTAAATTAACTAAAATTAATTATTTAAATTAAAATACCAGTAGCAGTGAAAAAATAGAAGTATTTGGATAGTTGTCGTTGTTCTAATGCCGCTGGCAATATAGTCAGTTAATCTTTATGCCGTTAGCAAGAGCTGCACCACTGCTACTCGTTTAGCACTACCCAGGGGTCACGTGTAGCTTGAACATATGCTACGGAAGCGAGTAACACTACCTCTTAGTTGGATAGCACATCTATATGTTGATACTAATGCTACCGAACGTAAGATTTTTTTAGTGTCTTTATGCATTAATTTAGGAGAAATAAAATAATGTTCAATTTAAAAAATTGAATATTAAATTGTAGCGGCAATATGATAAATCCTATTAAGAATCGAAAGGGAATACAAAGACTAGAAAAGAAGCCGCCGTCCGCCATGAATATTTTCCCGGCCGTTAAAAATGCTTTATGTGTGAATCCCTATATTTAAAAATGAACTGTCAAAATTTTGTTTTAAAATTAACTTGTATTCTTACGAATATATGCTAGATATTGATTTGTTTTATTTATGAGTTGACAGTTATGAATCCGTAGAATAGTTAAATTATATTCTGCGAACTCATCATGCGCGCATCTTGGAACATCTAATATAACAGGTCCTGTGTTTCATTTCAAGTGACTTCAGTGACGCATTGGCCATCCCTAGATACGCACAAAAAATTAACCAAATACAAAACACATTAAAACATAACGGACGTTAACCTGCAACACCCATTACGATGTGCAAATACTCAAATAGAGATCGATTTGCAAAAGCTGAGTGAAAGAATGGAGAGTAAAATAAATTATTTAAATAAAATTATTAAAATAAATCACTAGTATAGTAAAATAAATATTTTTTAATGATTTCATTTCTTTTACATCGTTTATATTTATATAGTTTTTATATTTCATTTTTAGTGTTACATATTTGTTTACAGCGTGCGTTTAGCATCATTCATGTAAGAATACTAGTAAACACAAAAATAATTGTTCATTATTGTTATGCCAGTTATTGTTATTCAATTTGTTATGCCAGTACAAAATATATTCTGAGAAAAAGTAATAATAAATCTCTAAGGAATATCAATATGTTAAAAATCATAAAAATAATTGCAATTCTTGTCTTTGTTTGATATAATATTATAGAGTATCACAAGCGTAACATATCAGTTGATTATTTTCCCGTTTATTTTAAAGGTATTCTCAAAGAAAATATTTCCATATGAATTTCCAAACTTAAATTGAAAATAAATATTTGACAGTGGCAAACAGGGTTAAAAAATTATATTTCTTTATTAAAAATAAATTTCATAATACTTTTTGTAGCTTTTTCAATTTGTTCCATACTTTCGTTTCAATATTTTAAGAGTCAGTAAAATCCAGTTCTAAACAAAAAAATCTCTAATTCAACAAAACGGGAAGTTAAGAAAAATTGCAAGAGTTACACATATAAATTCATAATTCATTCTAAAACATACGAAACCGGCTCCAACCGTTTCAGAAGCATAAAGAAAGTTAAAATAGAAACTATTTTGCTGAGAGAAGTCGTAAATATGTGTATATAAATTGTCGCAACATTGTATATATAAAAAAGGAATATTAAAAAAATTGTCGTTTTATTCAAAATTCAAAGACGTAAAAATTCGAGTAACTTTATCTGTACTTGGAAAGTCATAACTTTAAAAGAGGTGACTTGGAAAAAAGGACAACTTTCCGCCATAAATCTGAACACGCTTTCGGAACGCAGCGCTATAAACTATCGCAGCGTTGAATGCCCTAACAGAGCGTTCTGCTATTAGAATTTATTTAAAAAAGGCCGCATGCAATACGTCTCAATCCATCATACCCTCAAAGGGTCTGAAATGTTCCACAGGTTTTTGGAAAATATTCAAGGAAAAATAGTTCTGCTATAAACCACTCATTTTTCAAATGGCTGCGCATAGGAGGCGGATTTTTACCTTGTGCTATTGTGACAGATCACAATTGAAATGAATAAGCTATTGTGAATTTCATGTGTTTAATTTAGTATTGCTTTTTTTTAAACACTGCATCAAATTAATTAAGTTGATATCCATTAAAAACTGATATTCAAATATTAATTACACTGTCTGACATTCTGTTTTTATGACAATAACAATACGTTAAACACCTAAGTAATTCATAGTACTTCACACTAAGTATGTCATAGTTTATGTTTGGTACATTTTTATTTTCGCAAATCTATATCAAACGACTGGACAAAATGAGGATGACAAACATTAAATGATTCTATATATTTTGAAATATTTTAAGTTATACTAACTATTTACATAAATATTTATTTATATTTGCTTTTAAAGATAATACGATACTATAATTTTAAAATTGCAATTAAAGAATTTCCATGTAGGAGCCTGTGAGCCGAGCTGCTCGCGTTCTGGTACTCTGTAATACAGGTTTCGGGTTCGAGACCCGGCGGTGCCATCGATGTTTGTATTAGTTCGGAATACCCATTAAACTGTAGGTCCTGGTCTAAAAGGATTGTAGAGCGTTGAGGGGGTAATGTTAGTCCGTAGCTTATCTTCAAGCTACACGCACCCCCTGGGTAGTGCTAAGTCAGTAACGTCGGTACAATGCTTGCCGTAAGGCATCAAAGACAACTGCCTAAGTGTTTCCAGCTGCATTAGAAAAAATAATTAAATGTATTCTCAAAGAATTTATAAAATTGTTTATATATAAATTTCCGAGTTTCATTTGAAAGGAACACATAGTGACAAACAGCATCCAGGGTGCAAACTGGTACTTGCTTATTAAAAATAAATTTCATAATACATTTTGTAGCTTTTTCATTTTGTAGCTATTTTTTCAATATTTTAAAAGTCAGTAAAAGCCAGTTCAAAAAAAAAAAAAAAATACCCCTCTAATTCAACAAAACGGAAAGTTAAGAAAAAAAAATTTTAAAGTTACACATATAAATTCATAATTCATTCTACAACACATGAAAAAAGCACTTTTTTTGACAACCAACCGTTTCAGAAGCGCAAAGAAAGTTAAAAAATTGAAACGATTTTGCTGAGAGAAGTCGTAAATATGTGTATATAAATTGTCGCAACATTGTATATATAAAAAAGGAATATTAAAAAAATTGTCGTTTTATTCAAAATTCAAAGACGTAAAAATTCGAGTAACTTTATCTGTACTTGGAAAGTCATAACTTTAAAAGCGGTGACTTGGAAAAAAGGACAACTTTCCGCCATAAATCTGAACACGCTTTCGGAACGCAGCGCTATAAACTATCGCAGCGTTGAATGCCCTAACAGAGCGTTCTGCTATTAGAATTTATTTAAAAAAGGCCGCATGCAATACGTCTCAATCCATCATACCCTCAAAGGGTCTGAAATGTTCCACAGGTTTTTGGAAAATATTCAAGGAAAAATAGTTCTGCTATAAACCACTCATTTTTCAAATGGCTGCGCATAGAATCTCGGATTTTTACCCTGTGCTATTGTGACAGGATCGCAATTCAAGTGAATAAAGCATTGCGAATTGCATGTGTTTAATTTAGTGTTGGCTTGTTTTAGTATTTAAACACTGTATTCAATTGAAAACTGATGTTCGCTTATTAATTACACTGTCTGCCATTCTGTTTTTATGACAATAGCAATACATTAAACATCTGAAGTACTTCATACTGTAATGTCATTTTTTAAGCTTGGTACATAAAATAAAATGTGACATTACAGTAAAAAGAATTACAATTAAAATGTGACATTACAGTAAAAAGAATCACAGTTAAAATGTGACATTACAGTAAAAAGAATTACAGTTAAAATGTGACATTACAGTAAAAAGAATTACAGTTAAAATGTGACATTAATGTATAGTGTAAATCACATTTTATGTTTGGTACATAAAATGTGATTTACATTTTTAGTTTCGCAAGGGTATATCAAATCATTGGAACACATGAAGATGTTGTGCACTAAAGGGTTCCCTATAATTTAAAGCATTTTAAATTACAATAACCGTTTGCATAGCTATTTTATTAATATTCGCACTTAAAGATAATACGATACGATATATTTAAAATTACAAGAACTCCCATGTTCTGTCTTTCAAGTGTGCGTGAGCGCACTCTCAAAAAAGCCTGCTCACAACAGAGTGTCCCTTGCTCGACTCTCTGGTACTAGAGTTAACAGTTTTAAAGTCTAATTGCTGGGCGTGTGTTGTGACTAATGGCTTTAAACAGTAGGTCCCGGTCTGTTTAGCCCTCGTGTACACAAGAAGACCGTAGAGCGACAAACCAAACCTGCATGTTACCCTCTTATGCTTAATATCGGAAAAGACGCTTTATGGTTTTTTTTTTTTTTTTTTTTTGCACATTTTAAGCTAATTTGACCGGGACCTACAATTTAACGTAGATTCTGAATCACTTACGAACATCCATGCCACCACCAGTATTCGAAAATGAAACCTGGTGTACAAACAGCAGAACGCTAGCCAATTGACTATCAGGCCCCAAGAAGAAAGGGAAACAGGGGTTAAAATAATTATATTCAGCGGATAAAAATTAAAATAATTATACTTATTTAGTTCTTTGACGTGCCTATTTTTCTTGGAGGATATTGAAAAATAAAATAATTAAATATGCATATGAGCAATTTTTTTTTTTTTTTTTTTATGAAAAATATATCATTTTAACAAAATAATTTTATAAAAATACTGCGGATCGAATTTAACTAGCACGTTAATTTTGCACATAATTTACATGTTTTGCAAAAATTATTTTTGGGACACACAAAAACAAAATTAGTCCTTACCTTGCATTTTGTGAAAAATTCAATATCGCGTTAAAGTCATTTATTTTATTTTTTTGTACCACAGATTAAATAAAATAATTGTCAAATGTGAAACATTATAACCTGCTGATAATTAGGATTTTTTTCTTTGCTTTTCACTAGAGAAGACATTTATACTGCATCGGATCATTTTTGAAACAGGGATTCTGAGACGAGTCCTACTGGCTCAAAAGCACACAGATAAAACCATTTAAATTGTGTAACTTTCTCATGAAAAAAAAAGACAAAGCAATTAAACGTCCCTTGCTGTGATTAGTTCCTTAATAAATTTCTGAGTAGGAATTCCTTTTGATCCGATAAAGAAACACCAGACTTGAGAAAAACAACAAAATATACTACAGTACTAGAAACTTTATTAACTGTAGTACTGCATCTGTTGGCGTGGATACAGTTTTACGCGTCAAAAATACAGGACTGTTTCCTAATGTCTACAATAGATTTTTTTTTTGCTTTGTACTTACCATTAAGTTCCTGTTAAGGGCTGAACCATTACAATGATTGCTCTGTTTTCAAGAATAGCCTACAAGTCTGAAATGAAACTTCTTACGAGTACTTACGGGATTTTACTTAAATAAAATAGAAGTTCCAATTTTGAGAATGTAGGGCATTTCTTTTTTATCAAGAAGTTTGATGTATATTAATGGGAAATTATTTTTTTTAAACAGCTGTTTGTCCTAGTACAACACAAGTGTCTGAGAATGAAAAAAGAAGGCATATCTGATTTTGATTTCTTTTATTTATTAGCATTCTGAATACCAATATAGTGATTATTAAAGATAAATGAATTGTATAGTAGTTATTAGTTTAATACACTCTACCAGCAATATGCATGTATATACAAATAAATTTCTTTTTACTCCACGTATATGTTGCTAAAATTAGGCTTAATAGAGTAAGGCGCATTTTTTAAAAATGTCGTGAAACATAATTACTTGAATTACTAATTTTATGATATTCGTGTAAAAGTGAATAAAATCAAGTAAAAAACTATTTTTAGTATCCCAATTTGGGTAAAAAAATCGCATACAATATTACTTACTGTATGTGATTTTTTAAAATGTTTTTGATGCATTTATCTATCTCTCCTTTTATATACAAACATTTGATGTAATCAATATTGTATTTTCTTCAAAATATACATGGATTAAGTAAATTTACTTTTAATTAACTTAAAAATATTTAACAATCTTCTCCTGTAATATACGCTCCTGATGAAAGTTTTTAAATGATTAAAATTTTAACATTAACTTTTTTAAAAATAATAAATGCTTTCCTATCAAGTTTATAATTTTAACGTATATATTTCTTCCGGAGTTTCAATTAGTATTATAATCTGAAGTCTGGTGCAAAAATATTGATTTTTAATTTAATGTATTCAATAGTTTATATATTGCATTTGTTATCACCTTATACTAAGTAAATTTTCTAATTAAAGTAAAAAAAAATGCTTATTACAAATATTTCTATGAACATATATATAAAACTTCAATTAAATATCATGTACATGAAAAATATTTTAAGCTTATAAATTAGATATACATGCAGACTGGATCGAAGTCATGCGTTAAAATCCTTTATTTAATTTTTTGTGCAACACATTAAATAAAATAATTATTAAAGTAGAAACCTTATAACCTGGTGATAATTACGTTTTTTTACTAGAAGTGACATATATCAGAATTAAAAAGTTAAATATCCTAGGGTGAACTTTTTCATAGTTAAGAAGTAGCTTACTGAGTAAAGGCTTTTATTTCAGACACAGTTCTGAATAATTGATTTTTGGGTCGCAAGTTAATTAAATTGCATCAATCAAACAAGTTGTTAAATCAGTACTTTTTTTTTCATACATCACTTGGGAACGTTTCCCTCACATGCCTTACGGCATTCACCATCCAATGAAATACTGCATCGGATCATTTTTAAACAGAGATTCTGAGACATAGTCCTACTGGCTCTTAAAGCACACAGATAAAACCAATTAAATTGAGTAACTTTCTCATGAAAAAAGACACAGCAATGTAAACGTCCCTTGCTGTGATTAGTTTCTTAATAAATTTCAGAGTAGGACTTCCTTTTGATCTGATAAAGAAACACCAGACTTGGGTAAAACAATAAAATATACTACAGTACCAGAAACTTTATTAACTTTAGTACTGCAACTGTTGGCGTAGATACAGTTTTACACGTCAAAAATACAGGACTGTTTCCTTTAAAGTTTGATGCAATAGATTTTTTTTTTTTTGCTTTGTACTTGCCATTAAGTTCCTGTTAAGTGCTTGCGCCATTACAATAATTGCTCTGTTTTTAAGAATAGCATACAAGTCTGAAATAAAACTTCTACCAATACTAACGGGATTTTACTTAAATAAAAGAGAAGTTCCAATTTTAGGAAAGTAGGGCATTTATTTTTTTTATCAAGAAGTTTGCTGTATATTAATGGAAAATTATTTTTTTTACAAAATAGCTTTTGTCCTGGTAGACAACATAAGTGTCTGAGAATGGTAAAATAATTTTATTTCTTTTATTTCTTAGCATTCTAAATAGCAATAAAATTGTTATTAAAGGTAAATGAATTGTATATTAGTTATTAGTTTAATACACTCTACCAACAATATACACGTAAATTATTTTTTACTCCACATATATAGTGGCTTCCTAAAATTAGGCTTAAAAAATTAGGCGCTTCTTTTGAACAATATCACGACAGATAATTACTTAAATTTCTTAAAATTTACTTGATTAGTTTAAAATACAATTCTCAAAAAAAATTCACAAAATTCTTTGTATATTCTTGATTTATGGATTTTTCTAACTCAGATTTAATGATAATCATGTAAAATTGAATAAAATCAAGTAAAAAACTATTTTCATTCTCCACATTTGGGTAAAAAAAATCATATACAGCAAGTAAGGTAAATGGTTTTGATGCATTTATCCATCTCTCCTTTTATATACAAAGATTTGATGTAATCAATATTGTATTTTCTTCAAAATATTCATTGATTAAGTAAATTTACTTTTATTTAAGTTTAAAACATTTAAAAATCTTCTCGTGTAATATACGCTCCTGATAAAAGTTTTTAAATGATTAAAATTTTAATAATAACTTTTTAAAAATGATAAATGCTTTCTTATCAAGTTTATAAATTTCACATAAATATTTCTTTCTGAGTTTCAATGAGCATTATAATCTGAAGTTTGATTCAATAATATTTTTTAATTCAATGTATTCAGTAGTTTATGTATTGCCTTTGCTATCCCCCGATACTTAGAAAAGTTTCTAATTGTAATAAATAAACATTTTTATTGCGAATTGTTTTATGAACATAGACATTAAACTGTAATTATATATAACGTACATAAAAAATATTCTACTGTAAACATGTGGACTGTGTAGATGTAGAGGACTGCTCATTAAGCATCCAAACCAAAAGTTCTTGATGTGGATTATGCGTTGAACATGGTTTGGATGTTCATTTATATTCTCTACGTATTTGTTTCTAAACACAATGTTTTCGTAAGTATGGCAAAGAAGGGTTTGGTTTGTCGCTCTGCGGTCATCTTGCACACACGAGGACTAAGCAGACATGGACCTACAGTTTAAATTGGATTCCGGAGCATTAATAAACCTCCATGCCACTGCCAGAATTCGCACTTGTAGCCCGTGATACCAAGGGCCATAGCGCTAGCTACAGACCGCTCCGAAGATGGGCACAGAAAATCCGTCAGCCAAAATTAGGCTTCAAAATATATGTGCGAAATCCCGCATGGGGCGAAATCTTTATACAAAATTTCTCTGACAGAATGTGGGTGCAGGGTAACGTGCCCCTCGTTATCTCGTGGTGCACCCTGATTGGCGTTGTATTTGCTGATACCATTGTCGTTATAATGGCAAATGGAATAGGTGGAGGAGCCCACTATTCGGAATCAGCAACAACAGATGTAAAAGTTTACATATATGTTTCATGAACGATCTTTGCAAATACTTTTAATCCTATTTTTCACTAATAGTTTTTTATGAAACTAAAAATCTTGGCCTATTGAAATACAATATAAAACTTACGTCACTACAAATAAATCTTTTCAATTCAGAAGAAAATAATCGAGAAAGAAAAATTACAAAAAAAAGGAAAAAATGATATAAAGTGTATCTTTTACCATCATCGGTTGTCTAAAGTTGGCACGTCTAATCTTTTTGCAGAACGAGACAAGCAAAATAAAGGGAATCTATTCTGCAATATTAAATCAATTTTTGCAGTATTCACAAAAAATTCCAAAATCGTTCTGAAAACGGGGAAAAATTGATGTTCCGTGTGGCACATATTGAAGCAGAATTTTCATTTCGCTGCAGATATGCTTTCGATTTATTTGTATTTGATTCAAAATAAATATAAACAAAACTGAACCGTTTTAGAGAAGAAGAAAAAAAAAAAAAAAAAACAGATAGCAATCCACCAAAATCCAAACATTTGTACAAATATATTTTATTCAGAATTTCACATTTGTTCTGAATATTTTCGAAAGTAAGTCAGAAATGTAGCAACTTGACTATAATTATTTATTTGAATCGAAATGTTTTCATTATTTTAGGAATGTAAATAAAATTCCATTCGTTTAGTTGACAAAACTATGTTAGCTTATTTGAGTTACGAAGTTGATTTGAAATCCCCGAGAAATATCAGATGTCTTGAATTTAGAAAACAAATATAATTTTGACAAAAATATTTTCCATTTGCTGTTTCGTATTTACCCCTTTTGTGTTCTAAGTCAAGAAATGACATCAAACAACTAAGAATTAATGAAGGCAATTGTCTTTTACGGGGGAATATGTAAGTTTGCAAAGTTAAACATGATATTTTAGTTTTGTATTATTTTAAGAATTTCTTCTTTTGCTTTAAAATCAATTTAAAAATTTTTCAAAGCATAGTAATGAGAAATCATTTTTCTGCGCATAATAAAACAACACATTTTTTAAAAATTAGAAATTATTTTAAAAACTATGTATTTTCATGAAAAGGTAAAAATGTAATTGGCATTATTAAAACAAAAAAGGAATACTTTGAATATTCATGAATATTCATTAGTTCCTAAATAACATATTTTTATTTTTATTCGATGTATTATTAGGAAAATCCAATTTCAGATATTATTATTAAATAATATTTAAACATAACCTAATTATTAAATTATTTTCGTTTTCGTATAAATAATCAAAAAAACGTGGAACTAAAACTAATTTGCACATTTTGTGTTGCAACCAAATTAATTGAATTACTAATCAAACAAAAATTGCTCTGATAATAATTATCAGATACTTCAGTACACTTGTAAACAATCCAAATATATATAAAAAAAAACAGTTTAATTTGATTAAAAGTATTTTGTTAAAAAAAAAATAAATTCTTAAACAGTTTATTTAATTAAATAAAATAAAAACTTTAAAAACAGCATCTATAAGTAGCGTTTAATTATGCAATTAGCAAAAATTAATGACTTGTTCTAAATATTTAAGTGTATTTTTTAAACGAACGGATCCCTTGTTGATTTTAAAGCCGATTTGATGATTAAAATTTTAAATTTCTGTTAAAGCAATTAAATAATCAAACAGATATATTGACATTTAATGTCAATTTAATTACCATAGAATAATTGTTTGACAAACAAATTACAATAGTTAACCGCATTTATTTCACTTATTATTAATTTGATTTACTATCTGTTTTTCAAGTTACACCAACCACATAAATATTTAATCTTTGTAATTTTCACTCATAAGTAAAGATCTTTGATTAATAAATTTAATTAAACTTTTCCCCCCCAGGTATATGCTGGTATTTCTGATAGTTAGACTAGTTAAGGAATTTTATTTAGTTCTATTAAATTCTTAAGTCGTGTTTCTAAAGTGACTACTAAAACGTAATGGCAATGTTTTATTTCAAAATTTGAAAATTAATTGAATCCTTTTTGTAAACAAAATGTATTTTATCTCAATTTTTAAATTAAAATTTTAATTTTATTTGTTCATAGAGTCAAGCACAACAAAAAAAAACATTCAAATAATGAAATACAAATTCTTGTACTTCACGTACCTTTAAACATTTCTGAACAAGTTCGGTTTTTCTTAACGTTTAAATTTATATAAACTTGTTTTTTAAATCTGAAAAAGGAGGAAATTATCGAAATTTCTTTTAAATCAAGAAAATTTCTAATCATGAAAAAAAAAAAAATCGTTAGATGATTAAAAGGAACGGAATATAGGTAATTTTAAATTTGTTATAGAAGCCCGTCAAATACTGAACCATTAAAAAGCATTGTCTCTGATTTCACTATATTTAATTTGAAGTTTGTCTAGTAGTATGCTATATATTTTAACGTATATTTTTATATATTGATATATTTTGAAATACTGTAACGCATTGAAAATTCCTAATTGTTTATTGTTATTTAATTCATATTTAAAATTTTGTTGCTTGCATCTACAATGAATTTCTGCTGAACATGGCGGCAATTGCTTTATAAATAGTCGCCCAGGACCACAATTCATATCAGTAATCATTAATTTTGTATGGCAAATATTAGGTTCACACTTCTTGATAAATATCTGAAAATATAACAGTATATCAAAGATTCTGCAGTACAGCACTACTTTTGATGCGAAGTCATATTCAATTTTTAATTCAACAATAAATGGTGTTGTTTTCCATCTTGGTATGTACGTCATCCTAACTATAACAGCACACTGACATGGTTAATGAAAAGTCTTTCCGCCTGCAGGTTTGACTCGTGATTTACCAAGTAACATAATTTACGATTTATTGAATGATAAACAATTATCTTGATCTTAATGATAGAGAATTAAGAGTAATCATAGAATATTATAGAGTAGTATAGCGATAAAGAATTTTCAATTCATACTTCTTATCACACCCAACTTATAAGACTAGTGACAAAGCTCTTGTTTGCAAAAAGGCACTGGTTCGAATCCACTGTCAACATCCGTTGCTTTTAGAAAGAGGAGAGTAAATATTTTTAGAGAAAAGAGGAGAGTAAATATTTTTAGAGAAAAGAGGAAATATTCTTTTGAAGAGATTTGATGGTGAATTTGGCAATAAAGTGGCTATACAAATGTTTGGCATCTATAGTCAGACTGTGTTGTGGAAGTATTATGCTTTTCACACATACAACGCGCAAATGCAGGTTAGTTATCACAAAGAATTATCTTAAATGTTCACATTTCATTTCGTAAGATATCTAAGGTCTGTTAGTGGCATACATAACTGAAACAAATGGCCGACTGATGTACAAAAAATTGCAAAGGGCATGAACAGATGAAAACTTGGCCTTATCTATCAAGACTGGATATAGCTTTATAAATCTGAAGTGTGTTTCATATTGAATTTCTCCATTGACCTGTGTATTCACAAGATTTTTCAACACTTAAAGGAGTACAAAATCTAGTTTCTTATCAATGTATTCAGTCTCCTTGAAAATAATTTACTAAAACAATTATCGAACTCTATTCGATGGATGCCCGGTTGATAAAAAGCAACTAAAGCTTACTACTTCTACTACTACACCACATCACTGTGCTTAGAGCTGTGTGCTCCTTTACAGTTTGGGAATGATGTGGGTGAGAAGTCTAACTAGGCTTTGCGACGCTCTGCGGTCATATGAGATCGAGACTTATGGCTTAAAGCTGATTCCGAAGCACGACAGACCTTCATGGCACCGCCGGGCTTCAACCCGAAACCTATGGTACCAGCGTCAGACCACTAATCACTCGGCCTCTCTAAAACCTAGCGAGATGGTGAAGGAACGAAATAATTCAGACTATTTTGCATGAGTAACATTTCTGAAATTATATTCAATTATATGTGCTTTAATGTCATCTGTCATACAATTTTTTTTCGTTTAATTCTTAACTTACTTGATTTTGTAATTTCAATCTACATGAATGCATATTCCCAAAACCGAACTATCCATTATATATATATTTTATTTCTATCATTCATAGAATTTTTTTGCAGGAACTTGCTAGGGTAGAAAAATATTCTCAAAATCGTGAAAGTGTATAAAGTGCACCAAATAATATATTCTTCTTTGAAGAGTGCGGTTTCGTTAATGAGGAAAAGGATACACTGGCGAATTTTCTCAAATGATCACCAAACCAAAACACATGATAATTATAGGAATTTCGATCGTGTTTTCCAGATCACTGGCCATTTTCCAGGGAACACTTTTCACTGGAATACATGTTCCCAACACAATGGCAGATAATTAGTCCTTCTTAATGTCTGCAAGGAATTGCTGTATTTTTCGCAGGACTTGTTTCACACTAGATTAATTATCTTGAACTTTGAAAGAGGGAACTCTTAAAGGGGCAAATTTCATACTTCAGAATGTCTGTTCTTGTTATCACTGTAAACAAATTCCTCAAAATTTCACATTCTGTGAATGGCGTTGGTGACGGATTTCCGTTACTATATTTAAGAAGCTCTGTTAAATATGAATATTTCATAGTTAACCAATAATAAATTTTATTATTGGAGAAATATATTTCTCTCATATTTTTACTATATAAAATAATCACACAAATAAATAATTAATTTTCCAATTTTAATCACATTATTGTTTCCGTTATTTTGTTCTTTATTCTTTTAAATACAGTAAAATTTATCGAACATATTTATCTGTACTTTGAGTCCCTTATGATTTTATCATACCTTGATGATTTTATGATACTTCTTAATGATTTTATCATACTTTGAGTTCCTTATTAATGATTTTATCATACTTTGATGATTTTATAATACTTCTTAATCATTTTATCATACTTTGAGGATTTTATAATACTTCTTAATGATTTTATCATACTTTGATGACTTACTTCATTCATTAGATTGAAATTTTCTTGGATAATATTGAAAAAGTTAATTAAAACTCGATATCAGCAAGGTTTTTTTTTAAATATATCGACCACGTTAACAAAAGAATTTTTAAAAACAACTGGGGATCGAATTTAATTAATACATTATTTTTATACACAAATTATGTGATTTTTTGCAAAAGTTATTTTGCGCGACGCAGCAAAGATATTGTATAAAAAAATTAGTAAGAATTTTTAAATGCTTATTTTATAATAAAAACCTTACTTTCCATTATGAGAAAATTCAATATCACGTTCAAAACTTTTCTTTAATTTTTTGTGTGACACATTAAATAAAATAATTATTAAATGGAAAACATTATAACCTGCTGATAATTATGTTTATTTTCTTTGCTTTTCACTGGAGAAGACACATATCAGTTAGAAATAAAAAGTTAAATATCCTAATGTGAACTTTTTCCGTAATTAAAAAGTAGCTTTCTAAGTAAAGTCTTTGATTTCAGACACTGTTCTGAATAATTGACTTTTGGGTCTCAAGTTGATTAAATTGCATCAATCAAACAAGTTGTTAAATCAGTACGTTTTTTTTTATACATCACTTGGGAACGTTTCCCCTCACATGACTTACGGCATTCACTATCCGATGAAATACTGCATCGGATCGTTTTTGAAATAGGGATTCTGAGACATAGTCCTACTGGCTCTTAAAAAACACACATAAAACCAATTAAATTGAGTAACTTTCTCATGAAAACAAAGACACAGCAATTAAACGTCCCTTGCTGTGATTAGTTTCTTAATAAATTTCAGAGTAGGACTTCCTTTGGATCCGATAAAGAAACACCAGACTTGAGAAAAACAACAAAATACACTACAGTACTAGAAACTTTATAAACTTTAATACTGCATCTGTTGGCGTGGATACAGTTTTACGCGTCAAAAATACAGGACTGTTTCCTTTAAAGTTTGATGCAATGCATGCTTTTCTTTCTGTTTTGTACTTGCCATTAAGTTCCTGTTAAGTGCTTGAGCCATTACAATGATTGCTCTGTTTTCAAGAATAGCCTACAACTCTGAAATGAAACTTCTACGAGGACTTACGGGATTTTACTTAAATAAAAGAGAAGTTCCAATTTTAGGAAAGTAGGCATTTATTTTTGTATCAAGAAGTTTGATGTATATTAATGGAAAATTAATTTTTTTAAAACAGCTTTTTGTCCTAGTACAACACAAGTGTCTGAGAATGAAAAAAGAAAGGCATTTCTGATTTTCATTTCTTTTATTTATTAGCATTCTGAATACCAATATAATGATTACTAAAGATAAATGAATTGTATATTAGTTATTAGTTTAATACATTCTACCAGCAATATGCATGTATATACAAATAAATTTCTTTTAACTCATCGTACATGTTGCTAAATTTAGGCTTAATAGAGTTAGGCGCATTTTTTTAAAATGTCGTGAAACATAATTATTTGAATTACTAATTTTATGATATTCGTGTAAATGTGAATAAAATCAAGTAAAAAACTATTTTTATTAACCCAATTTGGGTAAAAAAATCGCATAAAATATTACTTACTGTATGTGATTTTTTAAAATGTTTTTGATGCATTTATCCATCTCTCCTTTTATATACAAACATTTGATGTAATCAATATTGTATTTTCTTCAAAATATTCATTGATTAAGTAAATTTACTTTTAATTAACTTAAAAATATTTAACAATCTTCTCGTGTAATATACGCTCCTGATAAAAGTTTTTAAATGATTAAAATGTTAATAATAACTTTTTAATAATGATAAATGCTTTCTTACAAGTATATAAATTTCACATAAATATTTCTTTCTGAGTTTCACTGAGCATTCTAATCTGAATTTTGATACAATAATATTTTTTAATTCAATGTATTCAGTAGTTTATGTATTGCCTTTGCTATCACCTGATACTTAGAAAAGTTTCTAATTGTAGTAAAGAAACATTTTTATTGCGAATTTTTTTATGAACATAGATATAAAAGAGGGGCCTGATTGGCCGAGTGGCTAGCGCTCTGGCGCTCGGTACTACAGGTTTCGGGTTCGAGTCCCGGGGCTGCCGTGGATGTCTGTAGTGGTTCGGAATCCACTTTAAACTGTAGGTCCCGGTCTAACAGGATCGTAGAGCGTTGCGGGGGCATTGTTACTCGGCGTCCGTAGCTTATCTTCAAGTTACACGCGCCCCCTGGGTAATGCAAAGTGAGTACGTCTGTACAGCGCTTGCCTTAAGGCATCCAAGACCAAGCTGTCTAAGTGATTTCCAGCTGCATTAGAAAGAAAAAAAAGATATAAAACTGCAATTATATATAACGTACATAAAAAATATTCTACTGTAAACATGCAGATTGTGTAGACGTAGAGGATTGCTCATTAAGCATCTAAACCAAAGGTGCTTAATGTGGATTGCTCGTTGAACATGGTTTGGATATTCATTTATATTCTGTATGTATTTGTTTCCAAACTTAATGTTTTCGTAAGTACGGCGAAGATGGGTTTGGTTTGTCGCTCTACGGTCATCTTGCACACACGAGGATTAAGCACACATGGACCTACAGATTGGATTCCGTACCATTAATAAACCTCCATGCCACTGAAAGAATTCGCACTTGTAGCCTGGAATACCAAGGCCCAGAGCGCTATCCACAGACAGCGCCGAAGATGGGCACAAAAAATCCGTCAGCCGAAATTTGGCTTCAAAATATAAGTGAGAAATCCCGCATGGCGTGAAATCTTTATACAAAATTGCTCTGACAGAATGTGGGTGCAGGGTAATGTGCCCCTCGTTATTTCGTAGGGCACCCTGACTGGCGTTGAATTTGCTGATACCATTGTCGTTATAATGGCAAATGGAATAGGTGGAGGAGCCCACTATTCGGAATCAGCAACAACAGATGAAAATGTTTACATATATGTTTCATGAACGATCTTTACAACTACTTTTAATGCTATTTTTCACTAATAGTTTTTTATGAAACTAAAAATCTTGGCCTATTGAAATACATTTTAAAACTTACGTCACTAGAAATAAATCTTTTCAATTCAGAAGAAAATTATCGAGAAAGAAAAATTACAAAAAAAGGAAAAAATGATACAAAATGTATCTCTTACTATCATCGGTTGTCCAAAGTTGGCACGTCTAATCTTTTTGCAGAACGAGATAAACAAAATAAAAGGAATCTATTCTGCAATATTAAATCGATTTTTACAGTATTCACAGAAATTCCAAAATCGTTCTGAAAACGGGCAAAAATTGATGTTCCGCGTGGCACATATTGAAGCAGAATTTTAATTTCGATGCGGATATGCTTTCGATTTATTTGTATTTGATTCAAAATAAATATGAACAAAGCTGATCCGTTTTAGAGAAAAAATAAACAGATAACAATCCACCAAAATCCAAACATTTGTACAACTATATTTTATTCAGAATTTCTCATTTGGCTGAATATTTTCGAAAAATAAGTCAGAGATGAAGCAACTCGACATTAATTACTTATTCGAATCAAAATGTTTTCATTATTTCTGAAATGTAAATAAAATTCCATTCGTTTACTTGACAAAACTATGTTAGCTTATTTGAGTTACGAAGCCCTCTCTGAGGCCCCTCTTTTGAAATCCCCGAGAAATATCAGATGTCTTGAATTTAGAAAACAAATATAATTTTGACAAAAATATTTTCAATTTGCTGTTTCGTATTTACCCCTTTTGTGTTCTAAGTCAAGAAATGACATCAAACAACTAAGAATTAATGAAGGCAATTGTCTTTTACTGGGGATATGAAAGTTTTCAAAGTTAAACATGATATTTTAGTCTTCTATTACTTTAAGATTTCTTCCTTTTGCTTTAAAACCAATTTAAAAATTTTCAAAGCATAACAATGAGAAATCATTTTTCTGTCCACAATAAAACAACCCATTTTTAAAAATTAGAAATTATTTTAAAAACTACGTATTTTCAAGGAAAGGTAAAAATGTAATTGGCATTATTAAAATAAAAATGAATACTTAGAATATTCATGGATAGCCATTAGTTCATAAATTTCGTGTTTTAAATATTATTCTATGCATTACTTCGAAAATTCAATTTCAGATATTATTATTAAATAGTATTTAAAAATAAGCTAATTCTTATTTTTTTTTACAAGTCCAAATAGCCGGAACTCGATCAGTTGAGTTATTTGCGTTTTTGCATAAAAAATTTTAAAAAAATGTTGAACTAAAACTAATTCGCTCAATTTGCGTTACAGAAAAATTAATTGAATTACTAATCAAACAAAAAGTGCTCTGATAATAATTATCAGATTCTCCAGCACACTTGTAAACAATCCAAATATAAAAAAAATTTGATTTGATTAAAAGTATTTTGTTAAATAAAAAACTAAATTCTTAAGCAGTTTATTTAATTAAGTAAAATAAAAACTTAAAAAACAGCATCTATAAGTAGCGTTTAATTATGCACTTAGCAAAACTAAATGACTTGTTTTGAATATTTAAGTGTATTTTTTAAAAAAACGGATCCCTTGTTGATTTTAAAGCCGATTTGATGATTAAAATCTTAAATTTCTGTTAAAGCAATTAAGTAATCACACAGATATATTGACATTTAATGTCAATTTAATTACCTTAGAATAATTGTTTGACAAGCAAATTACAATAGTTAACCGCATTTATTTCACTTATTATTAATTTGATTTACTATCTGTTTTTCAAGTTACACCAACCACATAAATATTTAATCTTTGTACTTTTCACTAATAAGTAAAGATCTTCAATTAATAAATTTATTGAAACTTTTTCCCCCAGGTATACGCTGGTATTTGTGATAGTTAGACTAGTTAAGGAATTTTATTTAGTTCTATTAAATTCTTAAGTCGTGTTTCTAAAGTAACAACTAAAACGTAATTGCAAGGTTTTATTACAATTATTAATATATTATTTATAGTTTTTTTATAATTGCAAAGTTGTATTTAGTTTAAAGTTTGTTATTTACAGAATTAGGCTTGAAAATAAGAGTGCGAAATCCCACATGGGGAAAAATCTTAATACAAAATTGATGTGATAGAATCTGTGTGCGCGGCACCCCGTTATCACCCGGTGCCAAAGGTTTCAGTTTCGAGTCCTGCAGGTGGGATGGATATTTGTTAGGGGTTCTAAATCCACATTAAACTGTAGGTCCTGGTCTAATTAACGCAAAGTGTACACAAAATGACCGTAGAGTGACAAACCAAACCAAAACTTCGTTATCTCGTGGTGCACCCTGGCTGGTGTTGAATTTGCTGATAGCGTTGCCATTATAGTGGAGAATGAATTAGCTGTAGGAATCCTTTATTCGGAAAAGCAACAACAGATATTGAAGTTTACATATCTATTTCATGAATGATATTTATAAATATTTTTAATCCTATTTTTCACTAATAGTTCTTTTATGAAACTAACAATCTTGGCCTATTGAAATACAATCTAAAACTTACGTCACTAGAAATAAATCTTTTCAATTCAGAAGAAAATAAACGAGAAAGAAAAATTACAAAAAAAAAAAAAAAAAATGATACAAAATGTATCTTTTACCATCATCGGTTGTACAAAGTTGGCACGTCTAATCTTTTTGGAGAACGAGATAAACAAAATAAAAGGAATCTATTCTGCAGTATTAAATCGATTTTTGCAGCATTCACACAAATTCCAAAATCGTTCTGAAAACGGGGCAAAAATTGATGTTCCGCGTGGCACATATTGAAGCAGAATTTTCATTTCCATGCAGAGATGCTTTCGATTTATTTGTATTTGATTCAAAATAAATATGAACAAAACTGAACAGTTTTAGAGAAAGAAAAAAAAAGTTCACAATCCACGAAAATCCAAACATTTGTACAACTATATTTTATTAGGAATTTCTCATTTGTTCTGAATATTTTCGAAAGTTATTCAGAAATAAAACAACTTGACAATAATTAATTATTTGAATCGAAATGTTTTTATTATTTCAGAAATGTAAATAAAATTCCATTCGTTTACTTCGCAAAACTATGTTAGCTTATTTGAGTTACGAAGTTGATTTGAAATCCCAGAGAAATATCAGATGTCTTGAATTTAGAAAACAAATATAATTTTGACAAAAATATTTTTCATTTGCTGTTTCGTATTTACCCTTTTGTGTTCTAAGTCAAGAAATGGCATCAAACAACTAAGAATTAATGATGGCAATTGTCTTTTACTGGGGATATGTAAGTTTTCAAAGTTAAACATGATATTTTAGTCTTCTATTACTTTAAGAATTCCTCCTTTTGCTTTAAAACCAATTTAAAAATTTTCAAAGCATAATAATGAGAAATAATTTTTCTGTGCATAATAAAACAGCCCATTTTTAAAAATTAGAAATTATTTTAAAAACTTCGTATTTTCATGAAAAGTAAAAATGTAATTGGCATTATTAAATTAAAAATGAATACTTAGAATATTCATGAATATTTATTAGTTCGTAAACATCATTTTTTAAAAATTTTATTCAAAGTATTGCTTCGAAAATTCAATTTCATATATTATTATTAAATAGTATTTAAAAATAAGCTAATTCTAATTTTTTTTTATAAGTCCAAATAACAGAAACTCAATAAGTTGAGTTATTTGCATTTTTGCATAAATAAATAAAAAAAGTTGTTGAAGTAAACGTAATTTACACATTTTGTGTTGCGGGCAAATTAATTGAATTACTAATCAAACAAAAATTGCTCTGATAATAATTATCAGATTCTGCAGTACACTTGTAAACAATCCAAATATAAAAACAGTTTGCTTTGATTAAAAGTATTTTGTTACATAAAAACTTAATTCTTTAAGCAATTTATTTAATTAAGTAAAGTAAAAACTTAAAAACAGCATGTATAAGTAGCATTTAATTATGCAATTAGCAAAACTAAAAGACTTGTTTTAAATATTTAAGTGTATTTTTTAAACGAACAAATCCCTTGTTGATTTTAAAGCCGATTTGATGATTAAAATTTTAAATTTCTGTTAAAGTAATTAAGCAATCACACAGATATATAGACATTTAATGTCCATTTAATTACCTTAGAATATGTGTTTAACAAAAAAATTATAATAGTTAACCACATTTATTTCACTTATTATTAATTTGATTTACTTATATGTTGTTCAAGTTACACCAACCACATAAATATTTAATCTTTATACTTTTCACTTATAAGTAAAGATCTTTAATTAATAAATTTAATTAAACTTTTCCCCCCAAGTATATGCTGGTATTTCTGATAGTTAGACTAGCTAAGAAATTTTATTTAGTTCTATTAAATTCTTAAGTCGTGTTTCTAAAGTGACTACTAAAACGGAATGGCAATGCTTTATTTCAACATTTGAAAATTAATTGAATTCTTTTTGTAAACAAAATGTATTTTATCTCAATTTTTAATTAAAATTTTAATTTTATTTGTTCATAGAGTCAAGCACAACAAAAAGAAGCATTCAAATAATGAATGATTTGAATGATGAATTTATTGAATGATAAACACATCACTTGATCATAATGATAGAGAATTAAGAGTAATGATGGAATATTATAGAGTATTACAGTGATAGAGAATTTTCAATTCATACTGCTTATCACACCCAACTTATAGACTAGTGGCAAAGCTCTTGTTTTCCAAAAGGCTCTGGTTCGAATCCACTGTCAACATCCGTTGCTTTTAATAAGAGCAAAGTACATATTTTTAGAGGAAAGAGGAAATATTTTTTTTGAGGAGATTTGATGGTGAATTTGGCAATAAAGTCGCTGTAAAATATTTGGCATCCATAGTCAAACTGCGTTGTAGAAGTGAAGTTTTTCACACATACAAAGCGCAAATGTAGGTTAGTTATTACAAATAATTACCTTAAATGTCCATATTTATTTTCGTAAGATATCTAGGGTCTGTTAGTGGCATACGTAACTGAAACAAATGGTCGACATTTGTACAAAAAACTGCAAAGAGATGAAAACTTGGCAGCATCTATCATGACTGCATAAATCTTTCTATATCTAAAATGCGTTTCCTATGGAAATTTTTTCTGACCTGTGCATTCGCAAGATTTTTCAACATTTAAAAGAATGCAGAATTTATTTTCTGATTAATGTATTGAATCTGCTTGAAAATACTTTACTCAAACAATGATCCATGTGTATTCAAATGTGCGGCTCAATAAAAGCTACTAAAACTTAGCGAATTGGTAATGATGAATTCAATATAATAAATTATTGGTATTGAAAATAATAAATTATTTCAGACTATTTTGCATCGGTGCCATTTCTGAAATTATATTCCATTGTATGTGCTTTACGTCATCTATCATAAAAATTTCTTTCTTCTAATTTTTGGCTTTCTTGATGTTATAATTTCAAACTAGATGTATGCATATTCACAAAAAATAACGATTCATTATATATACTTTTTATTTCTATTATTCATAGAATTTTTTTGTTCGTGATCTTGCTAGAAAAGAAATATATTCTCAAAATCGTGAAAGTGTATTAAGTGCACCAAATAATATATTCTTCTTTGAAGAGTGCGGTTTCGTTAATGAGGAAAGGATACATTGGCGAATTTTCTCAAATGATCACCAAACCAAAACACATGATAATTATAGGAATTTCGATCGTGTTTTCCAAATCACTGGCCATTTTCCAGGGAACACTTCTCACTGGAATACATGTTCCCAACACAATGGCAGATAATTAGTCCTTCTTAATGTCTGCAAGGAATTGCTGTGTTTTTTCGCAGGACTTGTTTCACACCAGATTAATTATCTTGGACTTTAAAAGGGGGAACTTTTAGGGGCAAATTTCCTACTTCAGAATGTCTGTTCTAGTGATCACTGTGCACAAATTCGTCAACATTTCACATCATCTAAAGGACATTTGTTGAAGGTTTTCCATTACTGTCTTTAAGAAGCTCTGTTGAATATGAATATTTAGGGTTGAACCAATAATAAATTTTATTATTGAAACAATATATTTCTCTCATATTTTTACTATATAAAATGATCATACAAATAAATAATTAATTTTCATATTTTGATCACATTATTTTAATATGATAAGTGCTTTATTCTTTTAAATACAGTAAAATTTATCGAACATATTTATCTGTACATTGAGTCCCTTATGATTTTATCATACCTTGATGATTTCATGATACTTCATAATGATTTTATCATACTTTGATGATTTTATCATACTTTTTAATGATTTTATTATGACTTACTTCTTTCATTAGTTTGCATTTTTCTTGGACAACATCAAAAAAATAAAATAATTAAAATTCGATATCGGCAAGATTTTTTTGATGAAATATATCTACCATGTTAACAAAAGAATTTTATAAAAACACCTGAGGATCGAATTTAACTAATATCTTATTTTTACACGCAAAATATGCGATTTTTTCCAAAAATTATTTTGTGCGACGCAGCAAAGATATTGTATGAAAAAATTAGTAAGAATTTTTAAATGCTCATTTTATAACAAAAACCTTACCTTGCATTTTGAGAAAATTCAATATCGCGTTCAAGTCCTTTATTTAATTTTTTCTGCGGCACATTAAATAAAATAATTATTAAATGTGAAACATTATACCCTGCTGATAATTATTATTTTTTTTCTTTGCTTTTCACTAGAGAAGACATATATCAGTTAGAATTAGAAAGGTAAATATCCTAGGGTGAAACTTTTTCGCAATTAAAAGAAGTAGCTTTTTAAGTAAAGGCTTTTATTTCAGACACAGTTCTGAATAATTGACTTTTGGGTCGCAAGTTAATTAAATTGTATCAATCAAACAAGTTGTTAAATAAGTACCTTTTTTTGTACATCACTTGGGAACGTTTCCCTCACATGCCTTACGGCATTTACTATCCGATGAAATACTGCATCGGATCATTTTTGAAACAGGGATTCTGAGACAGAGTCCTCCTGGCTCTAAAGCACACAGATAAAACCAATTAAATTGAGTAACTTTGAGTAAAAACAAAAACAAAAAAAACCAAAGCAATTAAACGTCCCTTGCCGTGATTAATTTCCTAATAAATTTCAGACTAGGACTTCCTTTTGATCGAATAAAGAAACCCCAGACTTGAGAAAAACAACAAAATATATTACATCACTAGAAACCTTATTAACTTTAGTACTACATCTGTTGGCGTTTATACAGTTTTACGCGTCAGAAATACAGGACTGTTTCCTTTAAAGTTTGATGCAATAGATACTTTTTTTTTGCTTTGTACTTGCCATTAAGTTCCTGTTAAGTGCTTGAGCCATTACAATGATTGCTCTGTTTTCAGGAATAGCCTACAAGTCTGAAATGAAACTTCCTACGAGTACTTACAGGATTTTACTTAAATAAAATAGAAGTTACCATTTTAGAAAAGTAGGCATTTATTTTTTATCAAGAAGTTTGATGTATATTAATGGAAAATTATTTTTTGTAAAAAAACAGCTGTTTGTCCTTGTGGACAACTTAAGTCTCTGAGAGTGAAAAAAGAAAGGCATATCGGATTTTGATTTCTTTTATTTCTTAGCATTCTGGATAACAATGAAATGCTTATTAAATATAAATGAATTGTTTATTAGTTGTCAGTTTATTCCACTCTACCAGCAGTATGCATGTATATGCAAGTAACTTTATTTTTATTTCATATATAAGTTCATAAAATTAGGGTTAAAAAGAATTAGGTGTTTCTTTTGAAAAATGTCACTCCTAGCTGGTTTAAGATTTAATTTAAAACAAAATTCTGAAATTCAAAACAATCACAAAATTCTGTGTATTTTCTTGAATTACGGATTTTTTTTCCAAACTCAGATTTTATGAAATTCTTTTTTTATTATCTCAATTTCGGTAGGAAAAATCACATACAGTATCAATGTTCTTGATGCATTTATCTATCTCTCCTTTTATATACAAATATCTGATGTAATCAATATTGTATTTTCTTCAAAATATACATGATTAAGTAAATTTACTTTTAATTAACTTAAAAATATTTAAAAATTCTTCTCGTGAAAAATACCTTCCAGATTTTTAAATGATTAAAATTTTAATATTAACTTTTTTAAATATTAAATGTTTTCTTATTACATTTATAACTTTCACATAATTATTTCTATCAGAATTTCAATTAGTATTATAATCTGAAGTCTAGTGCAAAAATATTGATTTTTAATTTAATGCATTCAGTAGTTTATATATTTCATTTGCTATCACCTTATACTAAGTAAAGTTTCTAATTGAAGTAAAGAAAATGTTTATTACAAATGTTTATATGAACATATATATAAAACAGCAATTATATATAATGTACATAAAAATATTTTAAGCTTATAAATTCGACATACATGCAGACTGGATCGAAGTAATGCGTTAAAATCCTTTGTTTAATTTTTTGTGCAACACATTAAATAAAATAATTATTAAATGAGAAACATTATAACCTGCTAATAATTATGTTTTTTCACTAGAAGAGACGTATATCAGAGAGAATTAAAAAGGTAAATATCCTAGGGAGAACTTTTTCGCAATTAAAAGAAATAGCTTTTTAAGTAAAGGCTTTTATTTCAGACACAGTTCTGAATAATTGACTTTTGGGTCGCAAGTTAATTAAATTGCATCAATCAAACAAGTTGTTAAATCAGTCCTTTTTTTTTTCATACATCACTTGGGGAACGTTTCCTTCAACATGGCTTTCGGCATTCACCATCCGATGAAATACTGCATCGGATCATTTTTGAAACAGGGATTCTGAGACATAGTCCTACTGGCTCTTAAGGCACAAGATAAAACCAATTAAATTGAGTAACTTTCTCATGAAAAAAAAGACACAGCAATTAAACGTCCCTTGCTGTGATTAGTTTCTTAATAAATTTCATCTGATAAAGAAACACCAGACTTGGGTAAAACAATAAAATATACTACAGTACTAGAAACTTTATTAACTTTAGTACTGCAACTGTTGGCGTAGATACAGTTTTACACGTCAAAAATACAGGACTGTTTCCTTTAAAGTTTGATGCAATAGATTTTTTTTTTTTGCTTTGTACTTGCCATTAAGTTCCTGTTAAGTGCTTGAGCCATTACAATGATTGCTCTGTTTTTAAGAATAGCATACAAGTCTGAAATGAAACTTCTATCAATACTAACGGGATTTTACTTAAATAAAAGAGAAGTTCCAATTTTAGGAAAGTAGGGCATTTATTTTTTATCAAGATGTTTGATGTATATTAATGGGAAATTATTTTTTTTTAAACAGCTGTTTATCCTGGTAGACAACACAAGTGTCTAAGAATGGTAAAAAAAAGACATATACAATTTTTTTTTTTTTTTTACATCTTTGCATTTTAAATAGCAATCAAATGCTTATTAAAGATAAATGAATTGTATATTGTATATTAGTTATTATGCATGTATATGCATGTATATACACGTAAATTTCTTTTTATTCCTCAAATACGTTCCTAAAATTAGACTTTAAAGTATTAAGCGTTTCTTGTGAAAAATGCCATGAAAGATAATTATTTAAAATACTAGTTATTTTAAGATTTAGTTTAAAACAAAATTTTCAAATTCAAAACTAATTCACAAAATTCTTTATATTTTTTTGAATTATGGAATTTTTTTTCTAACTCAGATTTTATGATAATCGTGTAAAAGTGTATAAAATCAAGTAAAAATTATTTTTATTATCCCAAATTTCGTAACAAATCACATATATAATTTTTGATGTATTTATATATCTCTCCTTTTATATGCAAATGTTTGATGTAATCAGTATTTTTTTGTTCAAATTATACATTGATTAATTAAATTTACTTTTAATTAACTTAATATTTAACAATCTTCTCCTGTAATATACGCTCCTGATAAAAATTTTTAAATGATTAAAATTTTAACATTATCTTTTTAAAAAATAATAAAGGCTTTCTTATCAAGTTTATAATTTTCACGTATATATTTCTTTCTGAGTTTCAATTAGTATTATAATCTTCAGTCTGGTGCAAAAATATTGATTTTTAATTTAATGTATTCAGTAGTTTATTTATTGCATTTGCTATCACCTTATACTAAGTAAAGTTTCTAATTGAAGTAAAGAAAATGTACATTACAAATGTTTCTATGCACATATATATAAAACTGCAATTAAATATCATGTACATGAAAAATATTTTAAGCTTGTAAATTAGTCATACCTGCAGACTGGATCGAAGTCATGCGTTAAAATACTTTGTTTAATGTTTTGTGCAACACATTAAATTAAGTAATTATTAAATGTGAAACATTATAACCTGCTGATAATTATGATTTTTTCTTTGCTTTTCACGTAGGGTTAACTTTTTCGCAATTAAAGACGTGGCTTTCTAAGTAAAGGCTTTTATTTCAGTAATATTTCTGAATAATTGACTTTTGGGTCGTAAGTTAATTAAATCGCATCAATCAAACAAGTTGTTAAATCAGACAAATTCGTCAATCTTGTCTCAAAACAAATTCGCAAAGTTCACTTATTTTCTTGAATTATGGATTTTTTCTAACTCAGATTTAATGATAATCATGTAAAAATGAATAAAATCAAGTAAAAAACTATTTTCATTCTCCACATTTGGTAAAAAAAAATCATATACAGCAAGTAAGGTAAATGTTTTTGATGCATTTATCTATCTCTCTTTATATACACTTATTTGAAGTAATCAATATTGTATTTTCTTCAAAATATTCATTGATTAAGTAAATTTACTTTTAATTAACTTTACAATATTTAAAAATCTTCTCGCATAATATACGCTCCTGATAAAAGTTTTTAAATGATTAAAATTTTAATAATAACTTTTTAAAAATGATAAATGCTTTCTTATCAAGTTTATAAATTTCACATAAATATTTCTTTCTGAGTTTCAATGAGCATTATAATCTGAAGTTTGATACAATAATATTTTTTAATTCAATGTATTCAGTAGTTTATGTATTGCCTTTGCTATCACCTGATACTTAGAAAAGTTTCTAATTGTAGAAAATAAACATTTTTATTGCGATTTGTTTTATGAACATAGATATAAAACTGCAATTATACACTGAAGTGAAAAAAGTCATGGGATACCTCTTAATATCGTGTCGGCCCTCCTTTCGCCCGGCGAACTGCAGCAACTCGACGTGGCATGGATTCGACAGGTCGTTGGAAGTCTTCTGCAGGAATATTGAGCCATGCTGTCTCGATAGACGTCCATAATTGTGAAAGCGTTGATGGTGCAGGATTTTGGGCACGAACAGACCTCTCGATGATGTCCCATAAATGCTCGATGGGATTCATGTCGGGCGATCTAGGTGGCCAGATCATTCGTTGGAATTGTCCAGAATGTTCTTCAAACCAATCGCGAATAGATGTGGCCCGGTGACATGGCGCATTGTCAACCATAAAAATCCCATCATTGTTTGGGTACATGAAGTCCATGAATGGCTGCAAGTGATCTCCAAGTAGCTGAACATAAGCATTTCCAGTCAATGTTCGGTCTAGTCGTACCAGAGGAACAAGTCCATGCCATGAAAAAACAGCCCACACCATTACGGAGCCACCACCAGATTGAACAATGCCTTGCTGACAGTTTGGGTCCATGGCTTCGTGGGGTCTGCGCCACACTCGAACCCTACCATCAGCTCTTACCAACTGAAATCGTGACTCATCGGACCAGGCCACGGTTTTCCATTGATCTAGGGACCAACCGATGTGCTCACGTGCCCACGAGAGTCGCTGCAAGCGATGTCGTTCTGTCAGTAAAGGCACTCGAGTCGGTCTTCTGCTGGAATAGCCCAAGAAAGCCAAATTTCTCCTCACAGTTCTAATAGACAAGTCCCTTGTACGTCCCACATTGCTCTCTGCGGTTATTTGACGCAGTGTAGCTTGTCTGTTAGAATTAACGACTCTTTGCAGACGTCGCCGGTCTCGGTCGTTAAGTGCAGGCGGTCGACCACTGCGCTGTCCATGGTGGGATGTTATGCCTGAAATTTCATACTCTCGGCACACTCTTGACACAGTGGATCTGGGAATGTTGAATTCCCTAACGATTTCCGAAATGGCATGACCCATGCGTCTAGCTCCAACTAACATTCCGCGTTCAAAGTCTGTTAATTCCCGTCGTGCGGTCATCATCACGTCAAAACCTCTTCACATGAATAACTTGAACAGAAATAAAAGCTCTGCGAAAGCACTGCGCATTTATACCTGTTCTACGCGATGCTACTGCCATCTGAAAATTTGCATATTGCTATCCCATGACTTTTGTCACTTCAGTGAATATAACGTACATAAAAAATATTCTACTGTCAGAGATGATGTGTAGATGCAGAGGATTGCTCATTAAGCATCCAAACCAAAAGTTCTTGATGTGGATTGTGCGTTGAACATGGTTTGAATGTTCATTTATATTCTTTATGTATTTGTTTCTAAACTCCATGTTTTTGTAAGTACGACAAAGATGGGTTTGGTTTGTCACTCTACGGCCATCTTGCACACACGAGGACTAAGCAGACATGGACCTACAGTTTAAATTGGATTCCGGACCATTAATAAACCTCCATGGCACTGCCAGAATTCGCACTTGTAGCATGCGATACTAAGGGCCAGAGCGATAGCAACAGATCGCGCCGAAGATGGGCACAGAAAATCCGTCAACCAAAATTAGGCTTCAAAATATATGTGCGAAATCCCGCATGGGGCGAAATCTTTATACAAAATTGCTCTGACAGAATGTGGGTGCAGGGTACGGTGCCCCTCGTTATCTCGTGGTGCACCCTGACTGGCGTTGAATTTGCAGATACCATTGTCGTTATAATGGCAAATGGAATAGATGGAGGAGCCCACTATTCGGAATCAGCAACAACAGATGTAAAAGTTTACATATATGTTTCATGAACGAACTTTGCAATTACTTTTAATCCTATTTTTCACTAATAGTTTTTTATGAAACTAAAAATCTTCTCCTATTGAAATACAATCTAAAACTTACGTCACTAGAAATAAATCCTTTCAATTCAAAAGAAAATAATCGAGAAAGAAAAATTACAAAAAAGGAAAAATGATACAAAATGTATCTTTTACCATCATCGGTTGTCCAAAGTTGGCACGTCTAATCTTTTTGCAGAACGAGATAAACAAAATAAAAGGAATCAATTCTGCAATATTAAATCGATTTTTGCAGTATTCACACAAATTCCAAAATCGTACTGAAAACGGGGAAAAATTGATGTTCCGCGTGGCACATATTGAAGCAGAATTTTCATTACGCTGCAGAGATGCTTTCGATTTATTTGTATTTGATTCAAAATAAATATGAACAAAACTGAACCGTTTTAGAGAAAAATAAACAGATAATAATCCACCAAAATCCAAACATTTGTACAACTATATTTTATTCAGAATTTCTCATTTGTTCTGAATATTTTCGAAAGTAAGTCAGAAATAAAACAACTTGACAATAATTACTTATTTGAATCGAAATGTTTTCATTATTTCAGAAATGTAAATAAAATTACATTCGTTTACTTCGCAAAGCTATGTTAGCTTATTTGAGTTACGAAGTTGATTTGAAATCCCATAGAAATATCAGATGTCTTGAATTTAGAAAACAAATATAATTTTGACAAAAATATTTTCCATTTGCTGTTTCGTATTTACCCCTTTTGTGTTCTAAGTCAAGAAATGACATCAAACAACTAAGAATTAATGATGGCAATTGTCTTTTACTGGGGATATGTAAGTTTTCAAAGTTAAACATGATATTTTAGTTTTCTATTACTTTAAGATTTCTTCCTTTTGCTTTAAAACCAATTTAAAAATTTTCAAAGCATAATAATGAGAAATCATTTTTCTGTGCATAATAAAACAACCCATTTTTAAAAATTAGAAATTATTTTAAAAACTACGTATTTTCAAGAAAAGGTAAAAATGTAATTGGCATTATTAAAATAAAAATGAATACTTAGAATATTCATGAATATTTATTAGTTCGTAAATATCATTTTTTAAAAATTGTATTCAAAGTATTGCTTCGAAAATTCAATTTTATATATTATTATTAAATAGTATTTAAAAATAAGCTAATTCTAATTTTTTTCTTATAAGTCCAAATAACAGGAACTCGATAAGTTGAGTTATTTGCATTTTTACATAAATAAATAAAAAAAGTTGTTGAACTAAACGTAATTTACTCATTTTGTGTTGCGGCCAAATTAATTGAATTACTAATCAAACAAAAAGTGTTCTGATAATAATTATCAGATTCTCCAGTACACTTGTAAACAATCCAAATGTAAAAAGAATGTGCTTTGATTAAAAGTATTTTGTTAAATAAAAACTAAATTCTTTAAGCAGTTTATTTAATTAAGTAAAGTAAAAACTTTAAAAACAGCATCTATAAGTAGCGTTTAATTATGCAATTAGCAAAACTAAATGACTTGTTTTAAGTATTTAAGTGTATTTTTTAAACGAACGGATTCCTTGTTGATTTTAAAGCCGATTTGATGATTAAAATTTTAAATTTCTGTTTAAGTAATTAAGTAATCACACATATATATTGACATTTAATGTAAATTTAATTACCTTAGAATAATTGTTTAACAAACAAATTACAATAGTTATCCGCATTTATTTCACTTATTATTAATTTGATTTACTTATCTGTTGTTCAAGTTACACCAACCACATAAATATTTAATCTTTATACTTTTCACTTATAAGTAAATATCTTTAATTAATAAATTTAATTAAACTTTTCCCCCCAGGTATATGCTGGTATTTCTGATAGTTAGACTAGTTAAGGAATTTTATTTAGTTCTATTAAATTCTTAAGTCGTGTTTCTAAAGTGACTACTAAAACGTAATGGCAATGTTTTATTTGAAAATTAATTGAATTCGCTTTGTAAACAAAATGTATTTTATCTCAATTTTTTAATTAAAATTTTAATTTTATTTGTCCATAGAGTCAAGCACAACAAAAAAAAAAAACTTTAAATAATGAAATACAAATTCTTTTATTTCACGTACCTTTAAACATTTCTGAACAAGTTCGGTTTTTCTTAACTTTTGAATTTATATAAACTTGTTTTTTAAATCTGAAAAAGGTGGAAATTATCGAAATTTCTGTTAAATCAAAAAAATTGCTAATCATGAAGCAAAAAAATTGTTAAATGATTAAAAGAAACGGAATATAGGAAATTTATAATTCGTTATAGAAGCCCATCAAATACTAAACCATTAAATACCATTGTCTCTGATTTCACTATATTAAATTTGAAGTTTGTTTAGTAGTATGTTATATATTGTTATATTTTGAAATACTGTAGCGCATTGAAAATTTATAATTGTTTATTTTTATAGAATTCATATTTAAAATTTTGTTGTGTGCATCTACAATGAATTTGTGCTGAACATGGTGGCAATTGCCTTATAAATAGTTGCCCATGACCACAATTCATAGCAGTAACCATTAATTTTGTATGGCAATTATTGGTTTCACACTTCTCTGATAATTATCTGAAAATATAACAATAAATCAAAAATTCTGCAGTACAGCACTACTTTTGATGCGAATCATTTGCTACTTTGAAATCATATTCAATTTTTTGAACAATAAATGGTGTTGTTTTCTAGCTTGGTATGTACATCATCCCAAACCTTTTGAAAAGACATTTTTTTTCACTCGATGAAACTGATGTTCTGAGACTTTTTTTGGAACACTCTATCTGATAATCTACTTGAAGGCAACTCATCTAAAACCTGGTTTAACTTTATTCTAAACATTCCTGATCAGCCCAGGTTAAAAGCTGTTGCCCCTTTCAGACTCCTGACGGGCCATGATTGTTCGGCCAATCATCTTCTTCGTATGAAAATATTTGCAAGCCCAAAATGCATGATCTGCAGGCTTGGAGAGGACATGGATTTATCTCACCTTCCTGTCTGTCCTGCACTTGTTTCCTCTACTATGTAAGGTCGTTACTGAAAGGCTAGGGTCCTTCTGGGCTAAACATGTCACTATGTGATTTCTTTCGATTCTCGTTGTTGTTTTCATGTTCCTTGTGTTCTTTTTCTTTTTTCTTTTATACTTTTTGTAGCTTGCCATTGGAAATAAAAAAATGTACATCATCATAACTATAACAGCACCCTAACATTGTTACTGAAAAGTCTTTCCGCTTGCATTTTTGACTCGTGATTTACCAAGTAACATAATTTACGATTTATCGAAATTATGTGATAAACACATCACTTGATCATAATGATAGAGAATTAAGAGTAATGATAGAATATTATAGAGTATTACAATGATACAGAATTTTCACTTCATACTTCCTATCACACCCAACTTATAAGACTAGTGACAAAGCTCTTGTTTGCAAAAAGGCACTGGTTCGAATCCACTGTCAACATCCGTTGCTTTTAGAAAGAGGAGAGTAAATATGTTTAGAGGAAAGTGGAAATATTTTTTTGAGGAGATTTGATTGTGAATTTGGTAATAAACTGGCAATAAAATGTTTGGCATCCATAGTGAGACTGCGTTGTAGAAGTGTTAGGTTTTTCACACATACAACGCGCAAATGCAGGATAGTTATCCCAAAGAATTCTCTTAAATGTCCATATTGAAATTCGTCACATATCTAAGGACTCTTAGTGGCATACATAACTGAAACCTATGGCCGACCAATATACAAAAAACTTCAAAGCACATAAACAGATGAAAACTTGTCTTTATTTATCCAAACTGATTATAGCTTTATATATCTGAAATGCGTTTCATATTGAATTTCTTTATTGGCCTGTGTATTCAGATTCATATTCAAGATTTTTCAACGCTTAAAAGAGTACAGAATCTAGTTTCTTATTAACATATTGAATCTGCTTGAAAGTAATTTATTCAAACAAGGATCTAACTCTATTCGATGTATGTCCGGTGAGTAAAGGCCTCTAAAACTTACTACATCACTTTGCCTAGAGCTGAGTTGCTCCTTTACAGTTTGGGAATGATGTGGGTGAGAAGTCTGATTAAGATCTATGACGCTCTACGGTCATATGAGATCGGGACCTATGGCTTCAAGCGGATTCTGAAACACTACAAACATCCATGACACTGGTCTGACTCGAACCCAAAACCTGTGGAATTAGAACACTAGCCACTCGGCCATCAGGTCCCCTTTCTAAAACTTAGAAAGGGGGAAATAAATGAATTAGAATGATGTTGAAATAAATAAATTATTTCAGACTATTTTGCATCGGTGACATTTTTGAGAATCTATTAAATTGTAGGTGCTTTAATGGCATCTATCATACAAAATTTTTTCTTGTAATTCTTAGCTTACTTGATTTTGCAATTTCAAACTAAATGAATGCATATTCACAAAAAAAGAACGATTCATTACATATATATTTTTATTTCTATCATTCATAGAGGGTTTTTTTTCATGATCTTACTAGAGTAGAAAAATATTCTCAAAATCGTGAAAGTGTATTAAGTGCACCGAATAATATATTCTTCTTTTAAGAGTGCGGTTTCGTTAATGAGGAAAGGGATACACTGGCGAATTTTCTCAAATGATCGCCAAACCAAAACACATGATAATTATAGGAATTTCGATCGTGTTTTCCAAATCACTGGCCGTTTTCCAGGGAGCACTTTTCCCTGGAATACATGTTCCCAACACAATGGCAGATAATTAGTCCTTCTTAATGTCTGCAAGGAATTGCTGTGTTTTTTCGCAGGACTTGTTTCACACCAGATTAATTATCTTGAACTTTAAAAGGGGGAACTTTTAGGGGCAAATTTCATACTTCAGAATGTCTGTTCTAGCGATCATTGTAAGCGAATTCTTCAACATTTCGCATTATGTAAATGGCATTGTTGAAAGATTTCCATTACTATCTTTAAGAAGCTCTGTTGAATATGAATATTTCATGATTAAACCAATAATAAATCTTATTATTGGAACAATATATTTCTCTCATATTTGTACTATAATAAAATGATCATGCAAATAAATAATTAATTTTCCAATTTTAATCACATTATTTTAATATGCTAAGTTCTTTATTCTTTATATGCTGTAAAACGCATCGAAAGCATTTCTCTGTACTTTGAGTTCCTTCTTATTGATTTTATCACACTTTGATGATTTGATTATACTTTTTAATGATTTTATGATACTTCTTAAGGTTTTATCATACTTCTTAAGGATTTTATGATACTTCTTTATAATTTGATCATACTTCGTAATGATTTTACTATATTTTGATGATTTTATCATACTTTGATGATTTTATCATACTTCTTAATGATTCTCAAGTTCCATCTTAATGATTTTATCAGGCTTTGATGATTTTATCATGCTTTGATGTTTTTATCATGCTTTTTAATGGTTTTATCATACTTCTTAATGATTTTATCATACTTTGATGATTTTATGATACTCTTTAATGATTTTATCATACTTCTTAATGATTTTATCATACTATTAATGATTTTATCATTACATTATTATTATTTTATCATAATATTAAAATTACCGATATTTTTTAAATGCTTTCAGTGTAAAAATATGGTAGTACATATTTTTAAAAAAAGTGTAATAAATATTTCGTTTACTTATGTAGCCATTAATTGTTCTTACATAATTATTAAATATTCTTGATATTTTTTTTTTATATTACAGACTATCCTTAACCTGAAAATTAAAACCATTACTTGTTTTAAAATTATTTTTTTAAACTTTCCATTTATCTGCTTTGCAAAATGCATGTAATTATATCTTATTTGTAAAATGCATTTTTTCCATGATTTAAAAAAAAAATTGTATTATTTATACAATTATTTCTAAAAGAAAATTGAGAGTTATGAGCCTCAAAATTATTTGTATAATTTCCATGGAAATTCTTGTGCTCTTTCGATTAGCTTTATTACATGAAAATAACTGTTTAATTAAGATAATAATTTTTAAGTGCATATAAACCAAAAAGTTATTAGACAAGTTACATGTTTTTATTATTGTAGATATATTATGATCACTACTTTGAAAATCATTAAGATGTTTTTATTTTATATTGAAATATTTCCACACACATAATAATAAATATTTAACAAAACAATATATATTTTTATGCATAACAGAACGTTAAAAAGATTAATAATCAGAATTATAGTTTTTCTTTTAAGATATTTTTATAAAAAAAGTTTTATCAAATAAATAAAAGATTTCGAACTGACAAATAAAACATATGAAAACAAAATTTTATAATATTCATGCATTTACATATTTTGTTCATAATTACTATTTAATTACTGGGTTAAAAAATTTAAATATTGCATTGCAGTACATGTAGTTTCATTCCTTTTTTTCCTCATTTATTTTAAATTATACTATAGTTGTTTTGGCTATTTCATACATAATTTTTATTTTTTGGAATTAGTGCTTATTCGTATTAACTATAGGAACATGGAAATGTGCTTTAATTTAACAACTTCTATAATCGAATTATTTTGTTTTGTAATTAATTTCTTTTATAAATAAACCATATGAGATATCAAAAAAGGGTCAGCGATCATTCAAACTTTTGATGATGGAGTCCCTTTTAACAATGTAAGATAATTCATTAAATCAACCCTCAAGAACAACTCAGATAAAAAGCGTTTGGCGAGCAATTCCCAAACGTCTTGGTGGAACAGTATTTCAAATCTTTCTTACTAGCCTAGTATGAGGTCAGTTGTGAAGTTTCGTCTCGTAACTGGCCACGATTGGCTTGCTAGTCATTTACAGCGCATAAATGTACTTGAAGATCTTTGCTGCAGGCTTTGTAATCTTCGGGAACTTACGGACTGCGCTCACCATCAACGCTGTCCTGCGCTCTCTGCCTCATCTTTGTGAAGGCGATATTGGGAGGCTAGGAATCGAATAGGTTCATAGACATTTCTTCTGTTGACATTTGCCATTTTATATTGTTTTGTTCTCCTCTGTTTGTTTTGTTCTGCATGTCTCCAGTTGTATCTTTTGTACCCGCCATTGAAAATAAAAATTAAAAAAAAGATATCCTGAACATGGTCATGTATTTATATCTGAAATAGCGAATGTGTAGTAACATTTAAAAAATTATTTCATTTTTCGAATAGGTTTGTTACTGAAATTATAATCTTAAAATAAATCTAAAAAAACAAATTGAAATTTATCTGATGTGAACTATTACAACCAATAAAAATTTTGAAAGAAAAGTAATTGTCACATTGAAAATATAATATATCTAGCTGTATTTCATATTAATAGAATCATTAAAAATGATTAATAAAGTTAATTTGATAATGTGTTTTAAATTTAGTTTAAAAAATAAAGCAATAAACGATAACAATTATCTATTTATTTTTTGCAATTTCGTTTTTGATAGTAAATTAAAGCAGATTATATACCCCCCTTACACATAAAAATAGATATATACTATAACTAAAAAAAGAACTAAGCGAAATTACAGGAAATTCAAAAAAGTGAATAAACAAACAAATACAAAGACAACTCTTTTTTTTTAGTAGTTTTTTTTTCATTAATATTTAACTAATTATTTTATTTCACAGAATCAAGCATTGAACTTACGCCTTAACGTACTTTGTAAATTTTGGGGTAGATAATTAAATATTCTTCTATCAACTCTCTTACTTTTTAATGACTCCTTTTTTATTGAGATATATTTAAACAACGGGGATTTACTTAATAAAATAATTAAAGGAAAGTAAAATTAATTGCGATTGCTCCGAGCGATGGAACAAGCAGTGCCGATACTCAAAGTTCTTTAATATTTTTTTATACTTGTATTTGTTGACCAAAAGGGAAAATAACCAAAGAAGAACTGTTGTTGTACTAGATTAATGAAATTATTGAAAGTAAGTCATGATCTTGTATTTTTGCTAATTAGAGTCGTTGAGATAATAAACTTTTAATCAACTCTTTTACTTTGAGTTCGTTTCTTTTAAGTAAGATAATATTATGTTGTTGTCATAGGTTAAAAAAATTTTAATTCTAAAAATCTCACTTAATTTGATACTCATTAGTAAAATTTAATTGATAAAATTACAATTTTTTTAAAAAAATATTAATTAAAATTTTTGGGTTTTATTTTTTTATTCTTTTGATACTTAGATTGGGTTTTTTTTTAATTTTGATTTCTGTTTTTATTTGTTGTTTTTGAAAATAAAGTGCAACTGTTCGTTTTTAGATATAAATTCATGATCATTTTTAGTGAATATGTAGTAAAAATAGTGAATGTGTAGTAATATTAGTGAATTAGTAGTAACATTTAAAAAATAGTGAATATGTAGTAACATTTAAAAATTATTTTAATTTCAAAATAGATTAATTACTAAAATTATATTCTTAAAATAAATTTTAAAACACAAACTATAATTTATCTGATTCAAAATGTGAACTTCACAACCATTAAAAATTTGGAACGAAAAATCATTCATCACATTAAAAATATTATATATTCGTATATAGCTGGATTTCATATTCATAGAATTCCTAGAATTATTATTGTTTATTTTATTATTATTATTATTATTATTATTATTTGTAAATTCTTTTTTGATAATAAATTAAAGCAAAATATTTGTTCCCCATTTTACAGTAAATAACAAATATATATAACTAAAAATAACTAAGCAAAATTAAAGGAAATTAAAAAAATAAATAAACAAACAACCACAAAGATAACTCTTTTTTTAGCATTTTTTTATTTCATTAATATTTAACTAATTATTTTATTCCACAGAATCAAGCAGTGACCTGACGCTTTAATGTACTTTGTCAATTTTGGGGTAGATAATTAAATATTCTTCTATCAACTCTCTTACTTTTTAATGACTCCTTTTTTATTGAGATATATTTAAACAACGGGGATTTATTTAATAAAATAATTAAAGGAAAGTAAAATTAATTGCGATTGCTTCGAGCGATTGAACAAGCAGCGCCGATACTCAAAGTTCTTTAATATTTTTTTTTATACTTGTATTTGTTGACCAAAAGGGAAAGTAACCAAAGAGGAACTGTTGTTGTACTAGATTAATGAAATTATTGAAAGTAAGTCATGATCTTGTGTTCTTGCTAATTAGACTCCTTGAGATAATAAACTTTTAATCAGCTCTTTTACTTTGAGTTCCTTTCTTTTAAGTAAGAGAATATTATGCTGTAGACATAGGTTAAAAAAAAAAAAGTAATTCTAAAAATACCTCACTTAATTTAATACTCATTAGTAAAATTTGATTGCTAAAATTGAAATTTTTTTAAAAATAGTAATTAAAGTAGATTTTTTTTTAAATTTTCATTTCTGTTTTTATCAGTTGTTTTTGTAAATAAAGTGCAACTGTTTGTTTTTAGATTGTCGTTATATGCGTTAATTTTGATATACTTTTGATTGAAGGAAATTTGCTGTTTATTTTTTATTCTGAATGTTCTTGTTTTTTTTTTTATAAAAGCATAATAAATATAATATAAGAAAACCAAAAAAATTAATTCGCAATAAAATTGAATGAAATTTTCTTTTGTTTTTCATCTTACTTTAAAAAAAAAATAAATGCTGTTTATGCATCAAAAATATTCTCTTTAAGTAACTCATTCAGTTTTTATATACCAGTTTTTCAGAAGCAAAAAAAAATAACACAAGGACGCAAAAAAATTAATTAGCAGTACAATTCAAGGAAAATCCCTGTTTGTTTAACATTTTCTAGAAAATGTGTCTACAAATAATGATGTGAATACACATATATTTCCTTTAAGATTTACCGTCGTCTAATATGTAACATTTTTTCCAGAAGAGAAAAAGAAACAACTCAAGGAGACAAAAAATTTAATTAGCAATAAAATTTAAAGAAAATTCTTTTTATTGTATTTTCTATTTTATAGAAAATGTGTTTACAAATAATACAGGGAATACATGTATATTTTCTTTAAGAAATACCGTCTTCTAATATGTAACATTTATTCCAGTAGAGAAAAAACAACTCAAGGAGACAAAAAATTTAGTTACTAATGAAATTTATTAAAAATTACTTTTGATTTTGATTCATTCCATTCGATTCGATTTCTAATTCTATTTGATTTTCTAAAAAATTTGAAATTCAAATTTTTCAGGAGTCAAAAAACAACAACGCAAGAAGATAAGCAATATAAAATTCAAAACATTTTTTTTTCACTTGCTACAAAATGTAGACAAATATATTGCTATGCATATATAAAAAAAAAATCCTTTTAAAAAAATCAGTCAGCTTTTATATACCATTTTCTTAGGAGTGAACGAAAATTAAAAAAAAAAAAAAAATTCAATTAATCAAGCACCCAAATAAAAACAAGTCAAGGGGCGCCGGTAAGAACCTAATTTACAGCCTGAATTTACCGCCTGAACCCACCTCGCTAACAACAACAACCAACCAAGCTCACCTGCAATTAAAAACCGACCCGAGACTGATCCCAAAGCCCCTCGCCCTCAACTAATAAGATCTTTCACCCCAATTAAGAAATTAATATCTCCACAAAGAGTGGCCATTCTTTTTTTCCTCTACACAAGCCTTATTATTTCGTGGTAGTATTTCCAGAGAGGGAGAAAAAAATGGCCATTTCTCTTCCACCAAGACAAGGTGTGATGACGCTAACTATGAATTATTCAGACGTGTCGGAACACGTCGGGTTGAAAGGGGGGGGGGGTTCTCGCGTCACGTTTTATGACGGGAAACAAAAGGTTTGCGGGAGTTGCAGCTACCTTTTTACTGTCTCGGGCACGCTCCTTCGCAAGATTAAATAAAAAGTTTGAAAAGTACATCGTGGTGGAAATTGCGTTGAAAAGATCAGGTGGCCTGATATGAGATTATATTTAAGTTGGATGCGGTTTTTGTACCTGAAATACCAGTGGCAGGCGGTTTTATATATGAAATTGCACCTTACTTTTTGAAAAAGACGTTAAATTCCTTTCTCAAAATAATTTTGCAATCAATTTTAGTTAGCAAATAAATTCGAAGAAAAATGCAAAGATTCCTTTTGATTTCCTTTTGTTTCTTTTTATTTTGTAGAAAATACGTGTGTATAAATAATGGTGTATTTAGATATACATTTTCCTTCAGTAATACCGTGCTCTAGTATGTAACATTTTTTCCAGAAGAGAAAAATCAATAACACAAGAAGACCAAAAGTTTAGTTAGCAATAAAATTGAACAACAATTTCATTTGTTTTCTTTTCATTTTGTAAAAATTTGTGTACAAATAATGCAGTGAATATTTTCCTTAAGAAACACCTTCGCCTAATATGTGACATTTTTCCCAAGAGCGGAAGAACGACAACATAAGCAGACAAAAAATTTAATAATTAATAAATTGTAATGAAAATTCGTTAAATTTTCATTTCATTTGATAGAAAATATATGTACAAATTATGTTCTGAATACATGTATATTTTCCTTAAGAAACACCTTCTAGTAAGTTGCAATTTTTTCAGGAGCGATAAAACAACACAAGAAGATAAGCAATATGCATATATAAAATAAATTCATCTTAATTCTCATTCAGCTTTTATATACCATTTCCATAGGAGTGAGAAAAAAATTAAAAACCCCTATTTCAATTAATCAAGCACCCAAATAACAACAAGTCAAGGGACACCGGTAAGAATCTAATTTACTTCCTGAACCCACCTCGCGAAACAACAACAAACTAGGCTCACCTCCAATTATAAGCCAACCTGAGCCTGATCCCAAACCCCTCGCCCTCAACTAATAAGATCTTTCACCCCAAGTAAGAAAGTAATATCTCCACAAAGAGTGGCCATTCTTTTTTTCCTCACAAAAGCAGCCTAATTTCGGGATAGTATTTCTAGAGAGGGGGAAAAATGGCCATTTCTCTTCTACGAAGACAAGGTGTGATGACGCTAACTATGAATTATTCAGACGGGGAGGGGGGTGGACACTTGGGGTTGAAAGGGGGGGAGGTTCGCGTCACGTTTTATGACGGGGAGTATACCTCTGGGTTGTAGTCTTCCGCAAGGTTTTTTTTTTCTTATAGCGGGAAACAAAAGGTTTGCGGGAGTTGCAGTTGACTGTCTCGGGCACGCTCGTTGGAAGATTAAATAAAAGTTTGAAATGTATACCGTAGTGGAAACTGCATTTGAGTATAAAGATCAGGTGGCCTGGTGTGAAATGGGATTTAAGTTGGATGCGGTTTTTGTACCTGAAATGCCAGAGGCAGTTGGTCTTATATATAAAATGAGACGTTACTTTTGGAAAAAGACGTTAAATCACTTTTTTCAAAAATATTTTGGTTACAACAAATTAAAATTTATTTAAATAAAGGACATAACTTTTACGTATCACAGTCTATCATGTTTTAAATACTCTTATTTCACAGTATCATTAGAGTTTTACTGAGAATAAAAAAAGGAACTGAAACAGTAGAGAGAGAGAATATATATGTCAGACGAAATGTCTTATTAGCTTATAAATACCTATGCTATAGTTTACAAAATGTTAAAACATTTTAGGAGAAAAATGTTTCAGAATTAAAATAAATGTTTGCATATGTGGTAAAGAGAAAAAATTTCAATTTTTTATAACAATGATAAATGAAATTAATTGATATGCTTGATATATTGGGTCTAAAATGTATTAAGAGCAATTTTTTTTATACTTATGTGACAAATTTTAACATGTTTCAATTCGTTATAAATTATGAAAAATTTTGTAAAAATTATGTAAATTTTGTTTTAATTGTTATTTAACATTTAAATTAGTTAACTAACTTTTGAGAAAAATGCATTCATTGTGAAAAAATTTGGCAAAATACTGCACAAAACACTAAATGCCGCCAAGGCAGTGATCATGAAACTTAATGATTTTTTCTTTCATTTGCTAGGAAATGTAGACAAATATATTGCTATGCATAGATAAAACAAATTCCACTTAAAAAAACTCATTCAACTTTTATATACCATTTCCTTAAGAGGGAAATAAAATTAAAAAACCAAAAAAATTTTTAAATTATCAAGCATCCAAATAAAAACAAGTAAAACGGTAAGAATCTATTTTACAGGCTGAACCAACCTCGCTCAAACAACAACTAACCAGTTCACCTCCAATTATAAATAGACCTGATCCCAAAACCCCTAGCCCCGAACTAATGAGTTCTTCCACCTCAAGTGAAAAAGTAATATCTCTACAAAGCCTATCTGCCGTTCTTTTTTTACCTCAACAAAAGCCTTATTGTTTCGTGGTGGTATTTCTAGAGAGGGAGAAAAAAATGGCCGTTTCTTTTTCACCAAGACAAGGTGTGATGACGCTAACTAAGAATTATGCAGACGTGTCGGAACACGTGGGGTTGAAAGAGGGGGGAGGTTCTCGCGTCACGTGTTATGGCGGGAAGTATACTTCTGAGTTGTAGTTTTCCGTGAGGTTTTTTTTTATGGCGGGAAATAAAAGGTTTGCGGGGGTTGCAACTACCATTTTTACTGTCTCGGGCACACGCTCGTAGGAAGATTAAATAAAAGTTTGAATTGTATATCGTGGTGGAAATTGCATTTGAGAATAAATATCAGGTGGCCTGGTGTGAAATGGGATTTAAGTTGGATGCAGCAGTTTTTGTACCTAAAATGCCAGTGTGAGGTGTTCTTATATATGAAATGAATTCTAACTTTTGGAAAAGGACATCAAATCACTATTTCAAAATAATTTTGCTATCAATTTTAGTTAGCAATTGAAGTTAATGAAAATTCCTATTGTTTTCTTTTCAGTTTGTAGAAAATATGCCTACAAATAGTGCTGTTAATACTTACATATTTTTCTTAAAAAATACCTTCATGTTGCATGTAACAATTTTTGCGGGAGAGAAAAAACAACAACACATGAATACAAAAAATTTAATTAACTATTAAATTTAATGAAAATTCCTTTTTTATTATTTCCTAGACAATATGTGTAAAAATTTTGTTCGTATGTAGCAATTCCTTCCTTCCTTCCTTAATTATTAACCTTTGTTTTGCCTGTAACAATTTTTTCAGGAGCGAAAAAACAACAACACAAGAAGACGAAAAGATTTAGTTAGCAATAAAATTCAACAATTATTATTTTTTTTTTCATTTGCTAGGATATGTGGACAAATATATTGCTATGCAAATATAAAATAAATTCCTCTTAAAAAAACTAATTCAGCTTTTATATACCATTTCTTAAGGAAAGAAAAACAACCAACTCACTTTTCAATTAATCAAGCACCCAAATTAAAAAAAGTCAAGGGACACCGGTAAGAATCTAATTTACAGCCTGAACCCCCTCGCAAACAACAACAACCAACCAGGCTCACCTCCAATTATAAACCGACCTGAGCCTGATCCCAAAGCCCCTCGCCCTCAACTAATAATATCTTCCACCCCGAGTAAGAAAGTAATATCTCAAGAAAAGGGACCATGCTTTTTTCCTCAACAAAAGGGACCATTCTTTTTTCCTCAACAAAAGCCTTATTATTTCGTGGTAGTATTTCTAGAGAGGGAGAAAAAAAAAACGGTCATTTCTCTTCCGCCTAGACAAGGTGAGATGACGCTGACTATGAATTATTCAGACGTGTCGGAACACGTGGGCTTGAAAACGGGGGAAGGGGGAGGTCAGAAAACGTCTTGCGATGACGTTTTATGACGGGGAGTATACTTCTGTGTTGTAGTCTTCAGCGAGGTTCTTTTTTTTTAGATTGGGAAACAAAAGGTTTGCGTTGGTATTTGTTACCATTTTACTGTTTTGGGCACGCTGGTCGCAAGATTAAATAAAAAATTTGAAATGTATATCGTGGTGGAAATTGCATTTGAGAATAAAGGTCAGGTGGTCTGGTGTGAAATGGGATTTATGTTGGATGCGGTTTTTGTACTTGAAATATCAGTGTGAGGTGGTCTTATATGTGAAATGAGACCTTACTTTTAGAAAAGGACGTTAAATTATTTTAACAAAATAATTTTGCTATCAATTTTAGTTGGCAATTAAATTTAATGAAAATTCCTTTTGTTTTCTCTTTATTCTATAGAAAATATGTGTACAAATAATGCAATGAATACGTATATATTTTCCTTAAGAAACACCTTCATGTAGTATGTAACAATTTTTCAAGAGCGGAAGAACAACAACCCAAAGACGACTAAAACTTAATTAGCAGTTAAATTTAATGGAATTCTTTTTGATTTCTTTTCATTTCATAGTAAATGTGGGAAGAAAATAATGCTGAGAACACATACATATTTTCTTTAAGAAATTTTCCAGATTAAAAACAAAACAAGAATACAAAAATATTAATTAGCAATCAAATTCAATAAAATTTTCTTTTTGTTTTCTTTTCATTTTATACAAAATATGTCTACAAATAATGCTTTAAATACGTATATATTTTCCTTAAGAAACATCTTCATCTAGTATGCAACAATTTTTCCATGAGCGAAAAAACAACAACACAAAAATTTAAGCAAAAGAATTCATTAAATTTTTTTTTTTCTCTTGCTAGTAAATGCGGACAAAAATATTGCTATGCATATACGAAATAATTTCATCTTAAAATAAACTCATTCAACTTTTTATATACCATTTCCTTAGGAGTGAAAAAAATTAAAAATAATCCCCATTTTTCAATTATTCAAGCACCTAAATAAAAACAAGTCGAGGAACACCATTAAGAATCTAATTTACAGCCTGAACCCTGGCTCAAACAACAACCAACCAGGCTCACCTCCAATTATAAACCGACCTGAGCCTGTTCGCAAAGCCCCTCGCACCCTCAACTAATGAACCTCAACTTCCCCTCGTGTTGTTCGCAACTTGAACCCTCGCACCTCAACTTCCACCCCAAGTAAGAAAGTAATATCTCCACAAGGAGTGGGCATTCTTTTTTTCCTCAACAAAAGCCTTATTGTTTCGTGGTGGTATTTCTAGAGAGGGAGAAAAAAACGGCCATTTCTCTTCCACCTAGACAAGGTGTGATGACGCTGACTATGAATTATTCAGACGTGTTGAAACACGTGGGGTTGAAAGGGGGGTTCTCGCGTCACGTTTTATGACGGGGAGTATACTTCTGAGTTGTAGTCTTCCGTGAGGTTCTTTTTTTTATGGCGGGAAACAAAAGGTTTGCGGGGGTTGCAGCTACCATTTTACTGTCTCGGGCACGCTCGTCGCAAGATTAAATAAAAGTTTGAAATGTATATCGGGGAAATTGCATTTGAGAATAAAGATCACGTGGCCTGGTGTGAAATGGGATTTAAGTTGGATGCGGTTTTTTGTACTTGAAATAGCAGTGGAAGGTGGTTTTATGTATGAAAGTAAACCTTACTTTTGGAAAACGACGTTAAATCAGTGTTTCAAAATAATTTTACTAGCAATTTTAGTTAGCAATTAAATTTAATGAAAATTCATTTTGTTTTCTTTTCATTTTATAGGAAATATGTGTACAAATAATGTTGTCAATACGTATGTATTTTTCTGAAGGAACACCTTTCGTCTAGTAAGCAACATTTTACCCAAGAGCAAAAAAAAAATAATAATAATAATAAATAAATAATATTTAAAAATTTTTTTTTAAAAACCACAAGAGGATGTTAATTTACTAGATATAATATTTTGTTAGCAATAAAATGTAAAGAAAATTCCTTTTGTTTTCCTTTCCTGTCGTAGAAAATATGTGTACAAATAACGTTGCGAATATGTACATAAATACCTTCGTCTAGTATGAAACAATTTTTTTAGGAGCGAAAAAACAACAACATAAGAAGACCAAAAGGTTTAGTCAGCAATAGAATTCAATACACATTTTTTATCATTTGCTAGGAAATGTGGACAAATATATTGCTATGCATATATAAAACAAATTTCTCTTAAAAAAACTCATTCAGCTTTTTATACACCATTTTCTTAGAACTGGGGGAAAAAAAAAACATTTTTTTAATTAATCCAGCACCCAAATAAAAACAAGTCAAGCAACGCCGGTAAGAATCTAATTTACAGCCTGAAAACCCACCTCGCAAACAACAACCAACCAGGCTCACCTCCAATTATAAACCGACCTAAACCTGATCCCAAAGCCCCTGCCCTCAACTAATAAGATCTTCCACCCCAAGTGAGAAAGTAATATCTCCACAAAGAGTGGCTATTCTTTTTTTCTCAACAAAAGCCTTATTATTTCGTGGTGGTATTTCTAGAGAGGGAAAAAAAACGGCCATTTCTCTTCCACCAAGACAAGGTGCGATGACGCTAACTATGAATTATTCAGACGTGTCGGAACACGTGGGGTAGAAAGAGGGGGGTTTTCTGGCGTCACGTTTTATGACGGGGAGTATACTTCTGGGTTGAAGTCTTCCGTGAGGTATTTTCTTTTATGGCGGGAAACAAAAGGTTTGCGGGGGTTGTAGCTACCATTTTACTGTCTCTGGCACGCGCTCGTCGCAAGATTAAATAAAAGTTTGAAATGTATATCGAGGTGGAAATTGCATTTGAGAATAGAGATCAGGTGGCCTGGTGTGAAATGTGATTTAAGTTGGATGTAATTTTTATACTTGAAATACCAGAGGCAGGTGGTCTTATGTACGATATGACGCCTTACCTTTGGAAAATGATGTTAAATCAATTTTTTCAATATAATTTCGCTATCAATTTTAGTTAGTAATAAAATTTAATGAAAATTCCTTTTATTTTATTTTCATTATATAAAAAATGTGTGTACAAATATTGATGTGAATGCATATATATTTCCCTTAAGAAATACCGTCGTCTATTATATAAAATTTTTTCCAGAAGAGAAAAAACAACAACGCAAGAAGGCCAAAATATTTAGTTAGCTATAGCAACGTTTTTAGAGGTTGCTGTTTAATTTTTCATTTTAAATGTTCATATTTACAGAATTTTTTTGTTATAAAAGTATAATTAAATATGAATATAAGAAAACCAAAAAAATGTATTAGCAAAAAAATTGAATGAAAATTTCTTTTGTTTTCCATTTTATTTTCAAAAAAAAAATGTTGTTTATACATCAAATATATTCTCTTTTAAGAAACTCATTCAGTTTTTACATACCACTTTTTCAGAATCGGAAAACAACAGAATGAGACACAAAAATTAATTAGCAGTAAAATTCAAGGAAAATCCATTTTTTTTCTACCATTTCCTAGAAAATGTGTCTACAAAAATGTATCTGTGAATACATATATATTTTCTTTAAGAAATACCTCTGTCTAATATGTAGAAATTTTTTCCAAGAAGAGAATGAACAACAACACAAGTAGAACAAAAACGTTTTGTTAGCAATAAAATTTAATGGAAATTCCTTTTGTTTTCTTTTCATTTTGTAGAAAATATGCGTACAAATAATGCGATGAATACACATATATTTTCCTTAAGAAACACCTTCGTTTAGTACGTATCATTTTCTCTAAGAGAGTGCGAAAAAACCCCAAAAGTGTAGCAATAAAATTCAATAAAAATTTCTTTTTTTTTTCATTTGCTAGAAATTTGGACAAATATATTGCTATTCATCTATAAAATAAATTCCTCTAAAAAAACTCATTCACCTTTTGTACTAGTAGTAGATAGCATACCATTTCCTTAGGAGTGAAAAAGAAAATTAAAAAAACCCATTTTTCAATTAATCAAGACCCCAAATAAAAAAAAAGTCAAGGAACACCGGTATGAATCTAATTTACAGCTATTCTTCGTTGAAACCTCGCAAACAGCAACCAACCAGACTCACCTCCAGTTATAAACCGACCCATCCTGATCCCAACGCCCTCGCCCTGAACTAATAACATTTTCCACCCCAAGTAAGAAAGTAATATCTCCACAAAGAATGGCCATTCTTTTTTTCCTCACAAAAGCAGCCTTATTATTTCGTGGTAGTATTTCTGAAGGGAGAAAAAAATTGCCATTTCTCTTCCACCAAGACAAGGTGTGATGACGCTAACTATGAATTATTCAGACGTGTCGGAACACGTAGGGTCGAAAGAGGAGGGAGGTTCTCGCGTCACGTGTTATGGCGGGGAGTATACTTCTGGGTTGTAGTCTTCAGTGAGGTCCTTTTTTTATGGCGGGAAACAAAAGGTTTGCGGGGGTTGCACCTACAATTTTACTGTCCCGGGCAGGATCACCGGAAGATTAAATAAAACTTTGAAATGTATATCGTGGTGGAAATTGCATTTGAGAATAAAGTATGAAGTGGTCTTACGTCTTCTGCAGCTTTTGGAGAAAAGAATAATTATGCAAGTATCTTGGCGTCTTTCACACTTTAAAATACTTAGGGAATACAACAGTGAGTTTTGGGGAAGAGGGTCTTCTCGGAATTTAAGTCCATCCGTTTGGCCCATTTACATTCTACCATAGGTATTTCCTATTCCACAACACATACAGTGGTCCATTTGCATTCTACCATACGTATGTCCTACACCACGTCACGTTCATTGGCCCATTTACATTCTATCATGCGTATTTCCTATTCCATAACACATAAACTGTGGCCCATTTGCATTCAACCATATGTATTTCCTACTCCACATCACATTCTGTGGTCTATGTGCATTTTACCATACGTATTTCCTATTCTACAACACATACAGTGGCCCATTTGCATTCAACCATATCTATTTCCTACTCCACATCACGTTCATTGATCCATTTGCATTCTACCATACGTATTTCCAAATCCATATCACATTTAATGACCTATTTGCATTCTATCATACATATTTTCTACACCACATCACATTCATTGTCCCTTTTGCATTCAACCATATGTATTTCCTACTCAACATCACATTTAGTGGTCCATGTGCCTTTTACCATACGTACTTCCTACTCCACAACACATGCAGCTGCCCATTTGCATTCTACCATACGTATTTCTTACTC
>BPLQ01011454.1:347330-357726 GCA_021605075.1 Caerostris darwini
AGATCACCTTAGTCATCAAAAGTCTTTATAATGCATTTACGAACTGTGAAGTATATTAAGTAGTGGTCATATGGTTCAGGTTATAGGTTTCAGAGACACACACCTTACTTAGTTCACTTAGAGATCACCTGCTACTGAAACTGTACATATGTAGCAGATTCAGCTGTCTCCAGAGTGCGGCTCTAGGGTTGGAGTACTACGATGCAATCACATTGTGTTACCACAATTTGGAAATAACTGTCGTTAGGTGTGCAATTTGTGAGGTTATCCTTTGAGGAAGAACCTCCTTTATGCCTCTGTGGATAAATTTTGGCAATGAAATATTTTTATGGATTTGTTTTAAAGAAATTCAAGAACAAAAAAAAATTATTAATATGTTTTTGTAATTAAATTTCGTTATTATTTTCTAAGCTCTTCATAGTTTTTTTTCATGCTCAATAGTGGACTCGTACTAAAATCCTAATGTTTTTTAGAACCAACCGATACCATTCACCGGATTTACCACTTAGTTTCTATGATCACTGACTTGGCGACGTTTAGTATTTTATTTTGTGCAATAGTTTGCCATATTTTTACAAAATGAATGCATTTTTCTCAAAATTTAGCTAAATGATTTTAATATTAAATAACTAAAATTTCCATAAATATTTATAAGAATTGTTCGTAATAATCTATAACGAATTGAATCATTTTAAATTCTATGACATATGTATAAAACTATTTAGTGTTAATTATTTTTAGATACAATACAACAAGCATATCAATGGTTTTCATTTATCGTAATTATAATTATACAAAAATCGAAAAGTTTGTGCCTTTACCACATTTTTTCACATTTAACTGTACATTTTTAAACATTTTTCTTCAAAAATTTAATAGCATTATGTGAACCATAGTATTTACTATGCTGCATGAATATTTACTAGCTAATAAGATATTATAAAAGAGTTGTACGTCAAGGGAAAGTGTTATACGTTTGACTTAAAACTCAATTCCTTTGTTTCTTCCCGGTAGAACTTTCTAATAATATTGTGAAATAAGAGAAATTAAACATGGCCGACAGTGATTCGTGAAAATTATGTAGGTTAGTTAAGTAATTTTTAATTTGTTGAGAGAAACATATGTTTGAAAAAGTTATTTTATTCAAAAAGTAAGTAAAAGTAAGGTCTCATTTTATATATACGCCAATCTCCCACTGGTATTTCAGGTACAAAAATCGCATCCAACTTAAATTCCATTTCATACCACACTTAATAGAATGCAAATGGGCACTGTATGGGATGTGGTGTAAGAAATACGTATGGTAAGATGCAAATGGGCCACTGTATGTGATGCGGTATAGGAAATACGTATGGTAGAACAAAAGGGCCACTCTATGTGATGTGGTATAGGAAATACGTATGGTAGAACAAAAGGGCCACTCTATGTGATGTGGTATAAGAAATACGTATGGTAGAAAAAATGGGACACTGTATGTGATGTGAAAAAAGGGTTATATATAGTTGAACACATGATAAATAAAAAATTAAAATCAGCAATCATGCTTGCTGAAATTACAGGCAAGGTATAAAAAGCTCATAAGTGCTTTGGCTTGCTTTGAGCTGCACTGGAAGATTTTCATGCATATAGATTTTGTAGCCTTTCCTTTTCATGCATTTTTTAATGATTTATATTAGTTAGTTAACTGATATACACTCCAGAGCCAAAACTTTATGAACACCCCTAAATTTTTGCAATACCTCGCCTGGACGATGCGGAAGACACGTGATCAGGTGGAAGTGATATTTATCTGCTGCTGGAGAGTCTGAAGAATAATTATTTCACTTGCTTCTGTGTGTGATGGGAAAGGCTGCGGAACTAAGCGAATTTGGTAGAGGGCAGATTGTAATGGCTCGAAAGCTCGGAACAAGTATTTCCGAAACTGCACGACTCGAAGGTTGTTCGCGATCTACAGTTGTTAGTACTTATGCAAAGTGGATGAATGACGGTGAAACCAGCAGTAGACGACATAGTGTTGGACGTCCACACGCTATCAAAGAAAAAGGTCGTCGGAGACTGTCTCACATGGTGAAGCAAAATCGAAGACAAACAGTGGCTCAGCTGAAAGCCCAATACAATGCAGGGCCAAGTAGAATAGTATCGGAGCACACTGTTCAGCGGACACTGTTGGATATGGGGCTACGCAGCAAACGTCCCACTCGTGTGCCTTTGCTGACCAAGTGTCATTGCCAACTGCGCCTGCGCTGGGCCCGGGAACATCGTGACAGGTCCATGGATCAGTGGAAAAAAGTTGCCTGGTCAGATGAATCACGGTTTGTCATTCATCACGCCGATGGCCGTGTCAGGATACGCCATCTTCCAGGCGAACAGTTGCTCCCTCAATGTACAGTAGGTCATACACAGGCCAGTGGTGGCGGTATTATGCTTTGGGGACATTCTCTTGGGAGTCTCTGGGACCCATGGTTGTGGTAGAGAGACCATGAATGCTACAGGGTATCTAAACATCATTGCGGACCAGTTGCACCCTTACATGGCCTCTGTTTTTCCAGCTGAAAATGGAATGTTCCAACAGGACAACGCCCCTTGTCACAAGGCTAAAATTGTTTGGAGTGGTTCTATTAACATGATGCTGAATTCCAGTTAATGTCCTGGCCGCCTAACTCACCAGATATCAATCCGATAGAACACATTTGGGATGTATTGCGACGGCAGCTCAGAGTTCAAAGACCATCAATTCGCAATATCTCGGATTTGCGTGACCGTTGCTTAAACATCTGGTACAATCTGTGTCCGGCCATCTGTCTCCAAGGACTTGTGGCATCCATGCCAAGGCGGGTTCAAGCTGTGTTGCGCGCCAAAAGCGGGCCAACTCGTTATTGACCGGTATCCATAATGTTTTGGCTCTTGAGTGTAAGTCAGTTAAAAAGGATTCATATTAGTTTATTAGTATTATACAAGTATTAACTGACTTATATTAGTTTTTTCCTATTTATAGCATATATTAATAACACTGCAGTAAAATGTTTTAAAATATATTTTTCTTAAATCCCGTGAATTTTACTCAATACTTTTATCACTGAAAGCTTTATCTAGCTTTTTAGAAGATTTAGTATTAAGTATAGTGTTCCATGTCACGCACTTTACACCATTGTAAACTGAACACTACTTAATTTTACGCAAATACTAAAGCATTCATTCATGTAAGAAGAAACTCAAAGTTAAGGTTAAGTGATTAATGTAACAACATTTGAAATGCAAGTTAAATGTATTTCAAATGAAGAATAATTTATTTTTGAGAAAATCAAAAGGGCTAAAATTTATACAATACGCAAAAAGAAGTAATAAAATGTTTTTTAACATAAATTTGTTATTACTGCTTAATAAATTGAATTCATTTAATCCTCATACATAAATAAATTCCACGGGTATTAACTTCACACATCTTTAAATTAACTTAACTTCACATATCTTTATAATAACAACAGGGACTGTTATGTGTTTCAGTATACATTCCAATTTAAATATTCAATTATTTAATGGTTTATAGGAAACTAAATGGAAATTTACCTTACATATTTAAATTTATAGACAAATGTTTTACTAAATAAACATTTCTAAACGATGAGTTTCCATGTAATTCTCGACAGTTATTATTATTGATATGGAAAACACCATCTTTAGGGACTTAATTTTGTGATGCAAATATCGAATTTCGTTTTAATTTCATACATTTAATAAGGATACCTAAATCTGCATACATCTTCACAAAATAGAAGACATATATCCTAATTCGTGAAACATTTTACTTATAAATGCATGCAGCAAATTAAAATGATTTACATTTTTGGAAATGCAACTTTATTATTTCAAATTGCCGAATAGATATACGTTTTTGTGACTTTAATATACACGTTTTGTTTTGTTTGTTAAGAATACGATTTTAATTTGCCAAGCGTATACTATTTTTAGAAACATATTTGCATTTTCTATTTAAATAAATTTCATTTTGGCTGTTGAGCAACTGAAAAAAATGAATAATTTTAATTAATTAATTCAGTTTCGGAAAAGCGAGGAAAATAGTCATTTTTTGTTATTCAAATAAGATTTATTTAAGTATATTCATGGATGCCATTTAACATAAGATTCGAAAAATGTTAAGATAGAGAAATATTAGTATATTTATCTAATTAGGAAATTTTTTAAATGTCAACCAGCGTTTTTTTTTAAATATATTTGTATAAGTTATTTATTTTGTATATAACAAAAAATTATTTAAAAAAATGTATAATTATATTATATAAATTAATCTAAGTAACATGCTTGAACATATGTGTCTAAAACAAGCTTAATATATACGATAATAAAAAATAATAACTTACTATATGTAATTTAGAAATTTTCAAAATTCGAACGGTGTTTTTTTTAAGATATATCTTCATAAGTTATTTATTTTGTATTTAACAAAAAATTATTTAAAAAAAAATGTGTAATTATATTCTATAAAATAATCTAACTAACATTCTTGAATATATGTACCGAAACAAATTTAATGTATATGATATTAAAAAATAACAACATGCCAATGATAATGATGCCATAATGATTCACAAATTTAGAAAAAAAATGCGATGTATATTGAGGCGAGATATTTAATGATGTTAGTAATTGATGTGATGAATCTTCTAGAAAACAGCTAAGATTCAGAATGCGGTCTGATGGCCGAGTGACTAGTGCTCTAGCCCTTCGTGTCTCACTTTTCTCAGTGTCACGTGTCCTGGTGGTGCCGTGGATGTTTTAAGTGTTCCAAAGCCACTTTAAATAGTAGGTCCAAGTTTAATATGACTGTAGAGTGTTGAGCGTAGTGCTGATAATCATATTCCGTAAAAATAAAATATTTCCTGTCTTGAAATTTGCCTGTAGGTAGATGGCTTTTGCCCACCATGAGGCTGTTGCGCCACTGACAATGGTGATCTTTCAGAATGAATTACAGACCTACTCGTTGACAGTCACGGCGGATACAGTTGGAAGGCGGAGGTTCGAATCCGAAGCCGGCATTGTTGTAGCCAATGCTCTTAGGAAACATAAAAAAGACTTACATCGTTGCAATTGTTATCAAATTTCCAGAAACAAGGAGATTCGAGGGCAATTGTGACAATGTAAGTAAAACTATCTCTTATCGATAATAATAGGCTGCCTGATGACAGTTCTGGGTTTTCTCGCAAACGACAGTCTATATAAACCATACCTACAACAACATTTTTTACCTACAGTGAAATGGCTTTATAACATATTTTATCTTTAATAATCGTAAGACTTGATTTATTTTAAATAAATACAAGTAATAAATGTTTGTTTTATAGACATTGGTTTTCCATCCTTATAAAACAAAAAATAAATTCAGAATTTAGCAACATATCACATGTATAAATTTTCTTATTCCGGATTCTTAATTCTACAAAACAAGTTTAACTATTATTATTTTTTTTTTTTGGTTTAAATTATCAATATATTTTATTTTACAAAAGCAAAGAAAATGTCAAGCATATATTTAAAAATTAGATTAAAATATTTATGCATTAATAAAATGAGATTTTTACAACATAAAAATATACATATTTGACTTTTTAGACATGAAATATTCTAACTGCATTTCATGGAATCCTCGCTTTATTACAGTCTTATGAATTGTAAATTTAAATAAATTATTGTTGAATAAACACCGTTTTATTTTATGATCCGTTAAAATGTATGTAGTATTAGACACATTTAAGTAAAAAAAATAGTATAAGCTAAATAAAGTTTTCATTACTATTTTTATATCTTGAATTTTATTTTACTTTCAAATATGAATTGTTTTTACATATAGTCCAACGTAAAACCAAATATTATGATAAACTAATTGGAATAAAAGACTTCCAAAGATATTATTCGACCTCAGTAACTTACTGTCAATTAGAAAGCAAATAGTAGTGGTTGTTATGTTAAGCACTTAAATCCCTGAAAATCTTTTATTATGTTAAGAAAATTATTAAATTTTATATTTGTGTTACGTGCTGTTAATTTGGAATATTTTATGTGTAGATAATGTATTTTTTATCGTGTGTGTTTGAGCTATTGAATGTGATAACGTTTCTTGTAGAATTAGGAATACTTTTAGTCTTCATTTACGACGACATTTATCTTACTTTAGTTTATTCTTTTAGATATTTTTGAACAATTCATTCTTCATGAGTTCTTAATCTATTCAATATTGCTGTATTTATGTGGCTATTGAATTTGGCCATTCTTATAGTATTCCAATCAATTGTTTCATACATCTCGTGTATTATTAAATATTGGCATATTCCTGATTTTATTCTTCCGTTATCGAATGTTCACACATGATGAAATTTACCGAGCAGATCTCAGCATTTTTTTTATTTAGTTTTGTTTTATACACACACATATATATATATGTAAAATTACTTTACGAAATTCCTCCCTGTTTACTCTAAATATTTTCTGTGCATACCTACTAATATTTGTTGGTTAAGTTTGCCATTTACTATTTAAGAGTTAACTACTACTAAATACTTAACTCTGAATATAATAGTAATCTAATTCATTTAATTACCCACAAATTTTTAAAATTTCTATTCAAATGTTTACCTCCCCAGTGGAAACCGGATTGTGGCAGAAAACCTTCTTTTACCCATGTGTGCTTAAAGTGTCGCGGATGTCTTGCGTTAGTTTGCGTTTAGCTGGCTCATTTCTTTGAACTGTACAAAGTTAACGAGAATAAAATTTACGAAATATATCATTTATTTAGAAGCAAAACCTAGACAGAATCAAAGTGTTATTTAAGGTGCATAAAAATTGTAAAAATCCTGATATCTACACTACTGGCCATTAAAATCGCTACACCTAAAAGGCGACTTGCTACAGACGTGAAATTTAAACGATAGGAAGATGGTGTTGTAATATGCAAATGATTAGCTTTCCAGCGCATTCAGACAAAACAGGCGCCGGTAGCGACACTTACAATGTGTTTAAATGAGGAAATTGCTCGTACACAAATTGCATTTGAACGCTATTACCTGGTGAAAAGTTGTTGTGATAAATCGAGAAAGAAGCAGAAATGCGTACCAGCAAGTTTCTGACTTTGATAAAGGTCGAATTATAGTGAGTATCGGGATTGCGGTTTATCGTATCGCAGTATTGCTTCTTGCGGCGATTCGTCATCTGGCCCATAACCTGGCGTGACAGTATGGGGTGCTTTTGGATACACATCTCGGTCACCTCTTGTTCGCGTTGACGGCACTTTGAACAGTGCATGTCACATTTCTGGTGTGTTACGACCCGTGGCTCTACCGTTTATTCGAGCCCTGTGAAACCCTAAGGATAATGCCCGACCGCGTGTTACCAGTATTGTACGGACCTTCCTTGATGCGGAAAATGTTCGTCTGTTACCCTGGCCTGCACGTTCACCAGATCTCTCGCCAACAGAAAACGCCTGGTCCATGGTTGCCGAGTGACTGGATGATCACCATACGTCAGTAACTAAGGGTGATGAGCTGTGACACCGTGTTGAAGCTGCATGGACATCTGAACATGCCTTCCAATCTGTTTGACTCACTGACCAGGTATATAAGTGCCGCTATTAATGCCAGAGGTGGCTGTTCTGTGTACTGATTACTCAGGGTCAGATTTCTCAGGTGTATGCACACAAAGTTCTTGAAAATTTAAGACCAGTAGTGCAGAAGTGAAAAAGAAAATAAAAGTAATAAGTTACTGCTGAATAAAGTTGCGCTAACCAGCTGATGGTGAGGGTGCATCGGGTAAGAAAGAAAATTCATCCCCTTTCTCAGGTATGGCAATGGGTCAATATAACCCACACCATTTACGACTCAATAAAATTATTTAATAGTTTGAGGAGGGAATTAATACAAAATATGCTTGCTAAAAGTTCGATTTTGTTATTATCAATTTTAGGTACTTCAAGTGCCTGAATGGCCGCGTGGCTAGCGCTCTGGCACTCGGTACCATAGGTTTCGGGTTCGAGTTCCGGTGATGCCATGGATGCATGCAGTGGTTCGGAATCCACTTTAAACCGTAGGTTCCAGTCTAACATGAACGTAGAGCATTGCAGAGGTATTGTTACTCTGCGTCAGTAGCTTAACTTCAAGCTACACGCACCGCCTGGGTAGTGCTAAGGGAGTAACGTGAGTGCAGCGCTTGCTTTCAGTCATCGACGACAATTGTCTAAGTGTTTTCCAGCTGCATTAGAACCAAATTAATATGCATATGTAGCATACATATTATAATGAGGATATCCTCACGGAATACGTCACTTCAGGATATTATAAACAATATTTTATCTGCCCGCTAGACGACTGGAAAAATAGAAACTAGTTAACGACACATCTAGAGAGGTATTAATTATATACATACATATATAGTATATATATCCAAATATAGAATATTGAAATACATTAAAAAAAGAATAGAAAATTGTGCATGAATAGCACATTTACGAAAAGAATGGCGTATGAATTTCATTCCAAATAATTTGAAATACGTCCTTTAACCTTTTGAATTTCCATCTAATTGGAACTTTGTTATTTCAAGAGCTTTTACATTCAGTACATGCACAACTGGAGGCTTAAAAGTTTCATTTATGAGACGCGGAAGCAAAAATATTTTTCATATATTCTGTTTCCCTTCTTATGGAGTTTTGTAATAAAATTCTCGTTCCCGGTGATACCGCTGCGACGCTAAGCAGACATTTGTCAGTTATTTATACTGCAGGATTATGCACAAGGTGGGTGAAATGAAAGCGTATATTGCGTCTCATGGTTTACTAAACGTGTTTTTTTATCTTTGCAGATATGCATGCATAAAATATTGTATTTTGAAGTGGGTGGTTGATACTACAGCTATGCTTATCCAGATATTGAATATCCTTTTTACTTCGAATACACAATAAATTACTGTTCTATTTTTAAAAAACATTATATTAATTGAATAGATACTGTGTGTTTAAGTATCTGAAGCTATCTTAAAAATTTTTACATTTCAGAAGTGGGATAAAATTTTTTCTTTTACATTCTATTTATGTTTATATGAAATACTTTTAATATAAACTCTACCTTTAAAAACATAATCACAAATAATTTCCTGAAAATATTTTGTTCATTTATTGAATAGAACATCGAGAATATATGTAAACTCATGCTTGTGAAAATTGCAACCCCATGAAGGAATCATCATAATTGAATGAAATTTAATACACATTTAAGTGGTAGTGGTAAAAATAAATGATTAAATGTTCAAAGCAAAAACAAACAATAACAAGAGATCGGAATCAGTATTTTGTGTAGCCACCAGTCGCCGCAATAAGTACTGCTACACGACGTGGCATGGAGTCAAACAAATTTTGAATGTCTGCCTGAGGAAGAGCATTCCATATTGTTTGTATGCGCACCCAAAGTTCGTCTGCAGAAGCAACAGGGCGAGGATCACGAGCGAGACGCCGACCAACAAAATCCCACACATGTTCAATCGGCGACATATCCGGGGAATACGCAGGCCAAGGAAGAAGCTGCACCTGCCGCGTTGCAAAGAAGGATTGAACAGTCCTAGCGATATGAGAGCGGACATTGTCCTGTTGAAATACAGAGCCTGGCAAGCTTTGAAGGAAGGGAACAGCTTGGGGCTGTAGAACTTCACTGATGTATCGGTTGCTGTTTAGATTGCCCACAATTCTTAGCAATTGAGATCGTCCATGATATGCTATGGCACCCCAGACCATAAGTCCGGGTGTTCGTCCACTGCGGCGCTCAATAATGCACTCCGGAAGGTGGCGTTCACCGGCATAGCGTCTGACACGAATGCGGCCATCATGGTACCACAAATTAAAGCGGGAGTCGTCAGAAAACATGACATGCTGCCAATCAGCGCGCCAGTCTCTATGCTGTGCGGCCCATTGTAGCCGCAGTCGGCGATGGTTTAGTGTGAGAGGGATCCTGTATAAAGGAGTTCTTGCCCGCAGTCCACGCTGAAGCAGACGTCTACGAATTGATGAAGCACACAATGAAACACCTGTAGCTCTTGACCACTGTGCTGCCAATTGTCTAGAGGAAGCTGCACGGTCCGTCAGCGCCATGCGGACCAGGTGTCTATCATCGCGAGCTGACGTCACATTTCGGGATACACTCCCAGATTTCCGAGTTGTCCGACACTCGTCCGTCCTCTGCTTCCAAAGACGCATCACTGTGCTGCTGTTACGCTGCACACGAACGGCTACTGCACAATAAACCAATCCAGCTTTACGAAGCCCGGTGATTCTCCCCCGTTCAAACTCTGTAACATGTTCAAATCTCTCTCTTTCGTCGAAGAGGCATAAGTAACAATTGAG
>BPLQ01011454.1:357826-442225 GCA_021605075.1 Caerostris darwini
ACGGTCCGTCAGAGCCATGCGGACCAGGTGTCTATCATCGCGAGCTGACGTCACATTTCGGGATACACTCCCGGATTTCCGAGTTGTCCGACACTCGTCCGTCCACTGCTTCCAAGGACGCATCACTGTGCTGCTGTTACGCTGCACACGAACGGCTACTGCACAATAAACCAATCCAGCTTTACGAAGCCCGATGATTCTCCCCCGTTCAAACTCTGTAACTTGTTCAAATCTCTCTCTTTCGTCGAAGAGGCATAAGTAACAATTGAGCTAATGTTTACCGCTAGCAGATAACCACCGATATCCATACACGCCTCGCTACAGCCATCTATTTATTCGGATCCATCAGCCGTTCAGAAGGCGCTGCTCAGTATACGCATGCGCTACGGATCTAAAATTCTAATCATTTGCATATCCTGCGCTAATTTGCATTTCCTGAAAATTTCAGCTCACTCGCGTAAGTTCTTCATGGTGTTGCAATTTTCACAAACATGAGTTAATAAATGTATACAGATTTGTAAATATTGTTGTTGCTATTGTTCTAATGCAGCTGACAATAAAGAGACGGTTAATCTTTTATGCATAAGCAAAGGCAGCACCGCTGTTAGTCATTTAGCACTACACAGGGGCATGTGTAGCTTGAGGACATGCTACAGACGCGAGTAACATGACCCCCACAACGCTCTACGATCTTATTGTACTGGGACCTACGGTTTAAAGTGGATTCCGAACCACTACAAGCATCTATGGCACGCACGAACGAGACTTGAACCTGAAACCTGTGTACTGAGCGCCAGAGCATTAGCCACCCGTCCATCAGGCCCACTAAATATATATATATATATTATATTATAATGAGGATGAAATGAAGAAATGCGCTCCTTCAGGATATTATAACCCGGAGCTTTTCTGCTCGCTGGACGACTGGAAAATTGGAAACAAGTCAAACACATATTAATTATATATATATATCTATACCACATTGAAATATACAAAAAAAACAACAGAGAATCAATGAATGGCGAGAGACTTTCATTCCAAATAATTTGAAATACGTCCTTTATCCTTTTGAATTTCCATCTGATCTGCCCTTCGTTATTTCAAGAGCTTTTATATTCAGTACATGCCCAACTGTAGGCTTAAAAGTTTCATTTATGAGACGCGGAAGCAAAAATATTTTTCATATATTCTGTTTCCCTCCTTACAGAGTTTTCTAATAAAATTCTCGTTCCCGGTGATACCGCTGCGACGCTAAACGGACATTTGTCAGTTATTTATAGCACATGATTATGCACAGTGTGGGTGAAATGATGGCGTATATTGCGTCTCATGGTTTACTAAATGTTTTTTTCATCTTTGCAGACATGCATGCATAAAATATTGTATTTTGAAGTGGGCGGTTGATACTACAGCTATGCTTATCCAGATATTGAATATCCTATTTTCTTCGAATACACAATAAATTGCTTATCTATTTTTAAATACATTATATTCGTTGAATAGAATTATGTGTGTTTATGTATCAGAAGCTATCTTAACAATTTTTACGTTTAAGAAGTGGGATGAAAGTGTTTTCTTTTACTTTCTATTTATGTTTGTATGATATACGTTGAATATGGGCTCCATCTTTAGTAACATAATTGCAAATAATATCCTACAAATATTTTTTCGTTTATTTGAATAGAGCATCTTAGAATATATGTACATATATATATATATATATATACTTATATAAGTGTATGTATATAAGTATATGTGTAAGTGTTGTTATGGCTATTGTTCTATTGCAGCTGGTGATGCATTGACAGTTAATCTTTATGCCATAAACATGGACTGCACCGCTGTTACTCATTTAGCACTACCCAGGGGGCGAGTGTAACTTTGAAGATAAGCCACGGACGCGGAGTAACAACGCCCTCGCAACGCTCCTGTTAGACCGGGACCTACGGTTTAAAGTGGTATCCGAATCACTACAAACGTCTATGGCATCGCCAGGACCCGAACACGAAACCTATGGTACCGAGTGCCAGAGCGCTAGCCACTTGGCCATTCAGGCTCCATAGACGTATGCATACATAACTACATACATATATAGCATATATATATAATATCCTTATTATTATTATAATATTATAATATATATATATATATATATTATGATGAGGGTATTCTCAAAGAATACGTCCTTTCAGGATATTATAAACCATAGATTTTCTGCTCGCTAGACGGAAAATTGGACACAAGTCAAAGACACATCTGGAGACATATTAATTATATATATTGTATTGTATATACATATTGAAGCATACTGAACATACTATAGCATACTGAAATATATAAAAAGCGATAGAGATTCAATGAATGGCGTATGAATTTCATTCCAATTAATTTAAAATACCTGCTTTATCCTTTTGAATTTCCATCTAATCTGCACTTCGTAATTTCAAGAGCTTTCATATTCAGAAGTTTCATTTATGAGTCGCGGAAGCAAAAATATTTTCCATGCATTCAGTTTCCCTTCTTACAGAGTTTTGTAATAAAATTATCGTTCCCGGTGATACCGCTGCGACGCTAAGCGGAAATTTGTCGATTATTTATAGTACAGGATTATGCACAGTGTGGGTGAAATGAAAGCGCATATAGCGTCTCATGGTTTACTAAATGTTTTTTATCTTTGCACACATGCATGCATAAAATACTGTATTTTGAAGTGGGTAGTTGATACTACAGCTATGCTTATCCAGATATTGAATATGCTATATTTTTGGAATACACAATAAATTACTGTCTATTTTTAAAAACATTATATTCGTTGAATAGATCCTGTGTGTTTAATTATCTGAAAATATCTTAATTTTTACGTTTATGAAGTTGACTGAAATGTTTTCTTTAACTTTCTAGTTATGTTTGTATGAGATACGTTTAATATAAAATTTACCTTTATCAACATCAGCACAAATAATCTTCTAGAAATATATTTTTTTATGTATTAAATAGAACATCGGAGAATATATATATATATATACATAACGTATATGAAGATATATATATTAATGCTGTTGTTCTAATGCAGCTGACAATACAAACACAGTTACTCTTTAGGCCATAAGCAACGACTGCACCGCTGTTGCTCATTTAACACTACCCAAGGGGCACGTGTAGCTTGAAAATACATTACGGACATGAGTAACACTACCGACATAACCGCTCTACGCTCCTATAAGACGAATCCCTACGGGTTAAAAAGGATTCCGAACCACTAAAAACATCATTGGCACCGCCGACATTCGAACACGTTGTGCGCCACACTACACGAGCGCCAGAGGGCTTGAATATATTATATACCCCTTATTATATAATGTAATATATATATAATATTATAATGAGGATATCCGCAAAGAATACGTCCCTTCAGGATATTAAAACCCTGGTTTTTCTGCTCGCTAGACGACTGGAAAACGAGACATAAGTCAGTGACACATCTAGAGACATATTAATTATATACATATATATATATATATAGCATACAGAAATATATAAGACAAAATAGAGAATGAATAAACAGCGTATGAATTTCCTTCCAAATAATTTGAAATATGTCCTTTATCCCTTTGAATTTCCATCTAATCTTCACTTTGTTATTTCAAGAGCTTTTACATTCAGTACATGCACAACTAGAGGCTTAAAAGTTTCATTTATGAGACGAAAAAGCCAAAATATTTGTCTTATATTCAGTTTCCCTTCTTACAGAGTTTTGTAATAAAACTGTCGTTCCTGGTGATATCGCTGCGAGGCTGATCGGAAATTTGTCAGTTATTTATAACACAGGATTATGCGCAGTGTGGGTGAAATGAAAACTTATATTGCGTCTCATGGTTTACTACATTTTTTTTTTTATCTTTGCAGATATTCATGCATAAAATATTGTATTTTGAAGTGGGCGGTTGATACTACAGCTATGCTTATCCAGATATTGAATATCCTATTTTCTTCGAATACACAATAAATTGCTTATCTATTTTTAAATACATTATATTCGTTGAGTAGATCTTGTGTGTGTTTAAGTATCTGAAGCTATCTTAATAATTTTTACGTTTAAAAAGTTGGCTGAATATGTTTTCTTTTACTTGTTATTTATGTTTGTATGAAATATTTTAATATAAGCTCTAAATTTAGCAATATCATAACAAATAATCTCCTAGGAATATTTTTTTTCATTAATTAAATAGAATATCGGAGTATGGGTATATATGTATCTATATACACTCAAGAGCAATGAACTCGCCTGGATGACGTGGAAGGCACGTGATCAGGTGGAAGTGGTTTTTAACTGCTGCTGTAGAGTCTATAGAATCATTCTTTCACTTACTTCTGTGTGTGATGGGAAAGCCTGCGGATCAAAGCGACTTTGATAGTTGGCAGATTGTAATGGTTTGAAGGCTCGGAACAAGTATTTCCGAAACTGTACGACTCTGCAGGACCAACTGTACAGGGCCAAGTAGAATAGTATCGGAGCACACTGTTCAGCGGACACTATTGGATATGGGGCTCCACAGCAAACGTCTCACTCGTTTGCCTTTGCTGACCAAGCGTCATCGCCAACTCCGCCTGCGCTTGGCCCGGGAACATCGTGACTGGTCCATGGATCAGTGGGAGAGATTTGCCTGGTCAGATGAATCACAGTTTGTCATTCATCACGCAGATGGCCGTGTCAGGATACGATGTCTTCCAGGCGAACAGTTGCTCCTCCAATGTACAGTAGGTCATACAAAGGCCGGTAGTGGCGGTGTTATGCTTTGGGGGACTTTCTCTTGGGCGTCTCTGGTTGTGGTAGAGCAGACCATGAATGCTACAGGGTATCTGAACATCATTGCGGACCAGTTGCACCCTTGCATGGCCTCTGTTTTTCCAGCTGGAAATGGAATGTTCCAACAGGACAACGCCCCTTGTGACAAGGCTAAAATTGTCTTGGAGTGGTTCCAGGAACATGCTGCTGAATTCCAGTTAATGTCCTGGTGGCCTAACTCACCGGATCTCAATCCGATCACATTTGGGATGTCCTGGGACGGCAGCTCAGAATTCAAAGACCACCAATTCGCAATATCTCGGATTTGCGTAACCGTTGCTTAAACATCTGGTACAATCTGTCTCCGGCCATCTACCAAGGACTTTTGGCATCCATGCCAAGGCGGGTTGAAGCTGTGTTGCGCGCCAAAGATGGGCCAACTCGTTATTGGCAGGAGGTCATAATGTTTTGCCTCTTGAGTGTATATTCAGACGCAAATATGGTTTAATTATCCCGAAAAGTCTTGCCAGAACGCAATTTCCTTTTGTGTATACATATGTGAAACACGAATCCTATTGATGTATAATAATAAAGGTAGTTTAATTTATGATATGTAGATTGTATAAGAAACTTTTAATATAAAAATAAGATCTTAACTAAGAATAAGAAACTTAACTTAACGTAAGATACTTAACTTAAAAATATGAGCATAATATTTAATATAAACTTGAGTTTAATCATAAAAAAACACATTTAGTTTTTGTTTGATAGATCTAAATATTAAACATATATATTTTTTAACATTTTTACAATTCAATTTGATCAATAAATATTAGCATTTTATAAAAATTTCTAAAATTTTTTAAAAATAATGTTTAAAATTTGAAATATAAAAAAATAACTCTAATTTATGATGTAATAATAGATAATTTCTATTATTACATCATAAATTAGCGTTATTAGAGTAAAATATTTTTAAATTATGTTTGGAAACCGCGCATGAATCTCCTACATAAATATTGAGCAACATAAAAAAATTGTCACTAATTTTAGTAACTACTTATCTCAATTTATTTAAAAGCGATATGACTACAAAATTATATTTTAGAGAAACTTCATTACTTAAATAAAGATTTTAATTTATTTTTACGTGAATTATCTTCTGAAAGGAAATTCTAATTTGATACTTTATGTTGTTATTCTTTAGCATACAGACAATTTTAAATTTTAAATTAAAGTTTATTTAGAAAGGTACCAATGCAAATGGGCGAGAGGATGCAATAGGGTTGAGTAACATAATGTAGGTATGATGCAAGAATCAGACCTATGTTATTCATACTAGAACGTATTAGAAGCATTTAGTTAACAATCTAATCGTTTAAGAACTCGTAGACATGAAATAGTTAACAACATTATTTATTTTAAATGAACCAAATTAATAATATAGTTGCAGCGATATTAAATAAAGGAAAATAAGATATTTTTAATGTAATTTAAAATTGTAAATTATTAAATGAAAGTATTGCATTTTAAAATTAATATCCACTAAACTGTCTATTTAATAAAGAAAAAAAATAATAATAATTAAAAATCTACGCATTTGTCAATTTCTATCACTGGTATTAGAATGCGAGAGTACCCTAGTTTGATTCATACTCGTGGTGCTTTGGATAAAGAGTAAAATCAGTGAAAAATGAGATAGAATATTTTGTAAACTGAATTAGTTAGTGGACATTTTTATGTTGGTTTTTATACTATAAATGGATAGTAGGCATTCGTAATTCAACAACTTAAATTCATTGAAAGGGAGCATGTAACATAATTTAAAAGGTACTCTCTTTAACTATATCAATATATGAGCAACTATATCAACATATAGTTGATTGTATCACATAAAAAAATGATAACATACTAAATTGCCCACTGATACTACTAATACTGATAATCAAGTACAGTAAGTAATAATCAAGTATTACTGCACAGAAAAAAAGCGCTTCTATGTTAACCATGGTTTAATTTCCCATTCAATATGTATATGTCTGGTTATTTGCGAGTTAAACAATTGGATAATCCGGTGAAAGTCGTTTGAGTTGAGAATTATATTACAATTTGTTTTTCGAAAACATTCCACTTACCATTCTATGGAATTTCAATAATTTATAACTGCTTGTATCATAAAAAAAGAGATAACATATTAATGGGCCCATTAACTAAATACTGGTAAGGAAGTGTTATTGTATAGAATAAAATCACTTCTATGTTAAACAGGATTTAATTTCCCATTTAATATGTATGCACCTGGTTATTTGCGAGTTAAACAATTGAATAATCCAGTGAAAGTCGTTAAAGTTGAGAATAATAGTATATGGTGATAGCAGGTACCCCTGCCAAAACAATTTATTACTACTACATTAATAGCAGTACTATTATAGAGCAGTATAAATAGTGTTACTACATTAATATATAGTTGCTTGTATCATATAACAAAAAAGTGATAACATATCAATGAAAAATGAAGTACTTCTATGAACATGATTTAATTTCCCAATATGTATGTATCTGGTTACTTATGAGTTGAACGCCGACGAATAAATGAGTATAATATATATATATATATATATATATAACATAGTTTACATTGGAACATAATATTTTACAAATTTTATAATCCTGTGAAAGTCATTTAAATTGAAAACTGTATTACGTGCGCATAAACGGTATTCATACGTAAAATTTTTTTTCTTTAAATTAACCCCTTCTAACCTTGTGTGGAATATATCTATATATAGTGATGCATCAATATATTGTAGTTAAAAGTGATAACATACTAACGGGCCATTAAAAAATGCTGCCAAGCAAGTGCTCATGTGCGGAAAATAAAAATGAATTCTATGTTATACAAGGGATTAATCGCATATTCAATAAATATGAATCTACATGTCCACGACATAAACTATACTTAATAACGCAGATCTTACATATTATATCCACATTCATTTAAATTCAGTCCATTGGAAATTACGTAACTAATTAATCGAAACATATATTTGTCAGTACGATGTCCATTGAACATTGAAAAGGATGTATACAGTTCTGCTCCAGTCTCGCGACATCGATTAATGTAGCGCGTTGAAGATTTTAGTTGTCGAAAGCGGTTTACATCTCGTAATGTAAGGATAACACAAGAAAAAGTAGTCCGAAAGATGCGATAACACACGTAGATTCGTTCGATGGATGGACCCGCCTTATGCTTGTAGCCAATTTGATAAATGATTTACCGATATGTCTTAAAGGTTTATGTTTTATTTTCCATTTCGTATTTGTTCCTCTATTGATAGCTATTTATTCCTTCGTTGTTGGATTACACTTCGGCCTTTTTTTTTTCTTTTCGTTCTCTCCAGTCAGAAGTAGTTTGTTAGATTATAAGTTCCAGTTTTTTTTTGGAGAGGTTGTTTTTTAAAATCCTCTTGAAAATAAATTGCATTAGAAATGGATGGAATTGGGTATGGAAAGGAATGGACGGGTGGGTATCAGGATGATTGAAAATAAATTGCTTATAATTTCAGACGAAGGATATTCGAGGGGTGGTTTTTTTTTTGTTGTATTGTAAAGCGAATTGGTATTTCCAAGTGGTACAGGCTTCTTAAGTTGTGCCAAAATGTAGCAATAGGGATCTTCTAAATGCCTGGGAAATTTTATTTAAGATAATAGATTCTGAGGGTCTTTTATAGATTATACAACATCATAAATTTGATTCTATCAATATTAAAACTGGATAAATAGGTTCTGTTTTGAAATTGTCATTCAATTTTCTAGTACTTAATCTTTTATATGGAATTTAAATATTTTGATATATATATTTGGCATATTTTATATGTAATTTAACTATTTTCCTTTTATATTTTATGTACATATATTACATACATTTATACCATTACGTACATTTATATACAACTGGTACAGGCTTCGAAGCTGTGCCAAGATGTAGCAATATAGGTTCTTCTAAATGCCTGAGAAATTTTATTTAAAGTAGTAGATTTTCAAGGTTCTTTATGGATTGTTAAAATATCCAATAATATCAAATTTCAATTCTATCTATAGTAAAATTGGATAAATAGGTTCAGTTTTGAAATTTTGTATTCAATTTTCTAGTACTTTTTTTGAATGCAATTTAAATATTTTGTATATTTTCAGTTACATTATTTTATATTTTACATACATGTCATACATTTATACCATTACGTAAATTTCTATCCAACTGATACTGCCTTCAAAGTTGTGCCAAAATGTAACAAAAGGGTTCTTCTAAATGTCTGGGAAATTTAGTATAGTAGATTCTAAGGGTTCTTATCTATTGGTAAAATATCCAACAGCATCAGACTTTAATTCTATGTATAATAAAGTTGGATAAATAGGTATTGTTTTAAAATTTTCATTCAAATTTCTAGTACGTAATCTTTTATACGCAATTTGAATATTTTCTATGTTTTCGTTTAAATTGTTTTATATTTTATATACGTATATTACTACATTCTGATGATATTTTTACTACGTGTTTTGACTGTTACATATTAATTTTTAATAACACAGATGTTCTAAGGATTTTTGTATTCTTTGATCAAATTAAATGTTTTACAAACAATGTATACCTGCTAATTTTGAAGCAATAAAAACAATAAATAAATATTTTTTTTCTTCAAAAATATTTTTACCTAAGATGCTGACAGAAAATTTTATAATTCTGAAAAAAATAATCGCAAAAATGTTTTTTTTATAAAAATAAAAAAAAAGTTATATTAAAAGTAGAAAAAAGTTTTTTATTACTTCGTTAAAAATTTTTTTGCGAAATCTGCTGCTGAGCATTTTATCTTGGAATGATTTTATAAATAATTAAAGTCACAATTTTTAATCTAAAATCTCATTTAAAAAATGTCAAGCATTTCTGCTGTATCAGATTTGTTTCATAAAACAATTGATAAAACGCATTAATGCCCAGTATACTTGTTAAGTATACCATATTTTTTTAAATCACAACTTAATCTTATTAAATATATAGTAGGTATATATATGATAAGAAAGCGGAAACGGATAAGCGGATAAGAAAGCTTCTCAGGAAACAGAAAGCGTATCAACTTCTATATTATTTTTATGTAGATTTTCCTGCAATAATGTCTTTTATTATTTTTCGCAATTCGTTTAATATTGTACTTGACTTAACATTTATCAGTGCAAATAGAATATAATTTTGTGGTTAAAAATCCTGTTCTGAAAAAATTTTAATTTTTCTTTATAAATTAGCAATTTTTCGCACATTAACTTTAATCATTTTAGTTGTAAAAGATGAAAAAATCGATCAACTAATCTTGTAAACGAAACATTTATTAAGAAAATCGATTAAAATCGAAAATTATGAAACGCTTTTTATGGATATTGTATTACACATTACGTTTCTGAATTAGAAGTATTTGTCTGTTACAATAAATAAATATTAAAATAAAATTACAAGTAAAAAACGTATTTAATCGATAAATTAGAGTTTAATTAATTAAAAAGTCAAGTATTAGAAATAAATAGCAATATGTTACTATTAATTAATATTAAATTATTATTAATTAAGAGTAACATTATTAATTAATAGTAATTAATGGCTGAGAAACCAGCATCGGAATACTCTCACTTTTCTAAGCCACATTTATATTGTATCTAAATTGTAAGTCTGTATCTATTGTATCTGACATTGTATCTAAATGCCAAGATGCTCTCCGCTGTATAAGCAGGGTTCCAAACAGATTTTCTATGACTGGCAGTCCCAAGACTTCACCAATTCAGTCTTCTCAAACTCGAATCCAACCTGACCTTTGTCGAGTACATTTAATTATTCAGTATATAATGGCTGTCCCTTGAAAAGGTATATCGATTTTTCTGAGTTTATGGGAAACTTGTAAAATTTCAAGTCAACATAAATTAATTTGATGCTTTCTAATCTAGATGTAAGTATTATGATAATAAAGTTCTACTTCACTATGTGAACAAGAAAGTACCAGTGGCATTAAAAAAGAGAATTTTCATGTATTAAAATACATTGCAGCCATTCTCATGTGACCGGAACAAAATTTAAATTTTTAAAATTATTTTCTAAAAAAATACATTAAATAAATTTATACAAAAGGCATAAATTAACTTTAATTTATACGTGTAAAAAAATTATATTATTTATTAAACATGCATTTGTATTGAAATTTTTTCATTATGGTAATTATGTGGTTGTTGCTTTTTATCGTACTTGGTAGACATCTAGACCAAACCACGAACCCGTATGGACTCATAGTTGAAGGGAAAAGGGGGCAGCTGCTGTTGTGATGGAGCACTAGTAAGTAAAAGTCTGACTTGGCTGCGAGTCGCTCTACGAGATCGGAACCTACGGCTTGGACGCCGCAGACGTGCCACTGTTCCTCATCGCTCAAGGCGGTGCTGCAATGTTTGTGTGCACACTCACGGAAGGGGACCTAAGGTTTAAAGTGGTTTCCGAACCATTGCAAACATTCATCGCACGGCTTGTAATCGAACCTGAAACCTGTGGTACCAAGCACCAGACACTCAGCGATTCGGGACCATTATGTTGATTTTATCAAGCAGAGAGGATTTATAAATTTGTATTCATTTATATATTTTTGCAATTCCTGCACATTAACGCTTATACGCTTTGGTCAAAAATTCTAGAATTTATTGACATCTTCACAAGGCCAGCTTCACAATTTGGAAAAACGAATTCACAATAAGGATATCGGTATAAATGGACTTAATGGACGTGCATTCTACTCTGCTGATTTATTTTGCATTTTTAAATACGAAGTTTTAAATGTAAACATAAACAGAAAAATTATTTCAAAATTCATTTGTAATATAAGGGATAAGAACTTAACATTGTATCAAAAAGGTCACCTCGACGAATGAAGGACACAGTGACGAAATTTGTTGCTTTAATCTACTGATTCCGATGCCACTACGATACTGAAGCCGATGATTAAACCCGTTCCTTTTTTTAAAATAATTGTGATGAAAATATCAAAAAATTACTAACCCTCAAAATTAAATTAATTTAATAGAAAATATCAATCAACTTCTTTTATAAAAAAAATTCAAGTTCGTCTCATCAAAATATACGATATTTTGTAAATACGTTTTGAAGAAATTAAAATAAATATTATTTAATAGACTTATAACATTTAAAAATCACAGACTATTAAACAAATTTTTTGCTTTAAAATTTTTTTATGTAAAGTAAATGTAAAATGAAAGATTCATCAGTTAAATACGAGATCCGCAATTATATAAAAAATGTTTATTTAAACTAACATCCTAACAATTAAAATTTTTATTATTTATTTATATATATATATATATATATATGCGTGTGTGTGTGTGCAGAAAATATCGGTAGCAGACTAATGTGGCTTGCCTTATATATGGTCTTGCTTGTAATTTGCAACTTATTTGTATTCTTTATATAAGTATACATACATATATATATAAATATTCCTTTATATACATATATATATGTTTCCTTTAAATAAGTTGTCCGCCGATGGTGAAAATAATGTTCGTCACATATATGTATACCATTTGCATATATACCCATACACCAGATTAAATGCATGTATAGATTTATGTGTGACAAAAATATTTTCTGGGCGAATGGACAACTTATCATGAACACTCATATTATTCTAATAAGAAACGAATACAAATTCTCTGTCATTGGTGGGTAATAAGCTGTGTTTACAAAATTAATGCAAAATTTCAAAGATAATTTCTTTGATCGTCTAAAAATGTTTGGTTCTTGATAAAAATTATTCATGATAATTAATTAATAACGTGATCAGTTAAGATTTTTTAGTGATTTTTGCGAATGTTCAAATAAATGTTTTTTATTATCAAATTGATTAAATTTCTAATACAAATTGTTTGGAAAACCAAATTACTAAACCAGTAATTTATGAATATTTTTTAATTGTACTAAAAACGCTATTCCTTTGAAATTAATACGTAACAAGTAACATAAAAAAAATTTTAAAGACAATTCCTACTTTTTTTCACTATATTGCAGAAATATCCTTTACAAATAAAGTTGAAATTTTCTCTTATAATTGGCGCCATCTATTGGAAGATACATTCAACTTAAATCTAAAAAAAAAATATAATTAATTAATGAAATTTAATGAATGAATTAATATTTGAAAAAACTGTATTAACATCCAGTGTCATCCTCTACAAGTTAAAAAAAATGTATTTGAACGAAAAAAAAAATGTATTTGAAATGTATTAACGATTGGAAATTTGGACAAGATGTATATAGGGAGAGTATGAACTAATTGTAGGAATTGAAAAAATAACCAAAACCCTCTTTCTCCACACAGAATTACTACTTTATACGATTTATGCTAAATTTCCAACATTATTTAATACAGATTTAAGTTATTTAAAATTTCAATGTACTTTTCTGTCCAAAATCTTCAGCAAATTTTTGGATTCGCAATCTTAATGTTTCCCTTGGAAATATAACGTACGTAATAATTTAAATACCCAGTATATTAAAATGAAACAGAAATGCAAGAAGCATAAATGGCATCGTCTGTTCTCGAAAGTGCTATGCAAATTACTATTTATTTTAGATGGAAAAGAGCATTGAATCATTGTTAGTCGTGTTTAAAGTCAAAATCCGTGGGAGGTTGCCAAATGTCACCAAGTTTACGGAAGTTCCCCGATGAGACATTCCAGGATAAAACAGGAGATTCCGGGCACAATTCCATAAACCTCCAAAGTGATGAATGCCCAACCTCAGTTAAATTACTTTTTTATAGGTGCATTTGTCCCACGTCAAAGGACCTATTCCCAAATGGAGTTTAATTTTTATTTATGATGACTTTATCGTGAAAATTTCATTTCTAACTGGATTTCTTAAATTTGGCAAATACTTTTTTTGAAATTTGTTCAGTTTTGCTTTTAAAATCATGAAAAATATCAATGTAATTTTTATTTGTATATTAATTTCATTATGGGGCCTGAATGGCCCAAGTGGCTAGTGATCTGGCGTTCGGTACCGGAGGTTTCGGGTTCGAGGCCCGTCGGTGCCATGGATGTTTGTAGTGGTTCGGAATCCACTTTAAAACATAGGTCTCGGTTTAACAGGATCGTAGAGCGTTGCGAGGGTACTGTTACTCCGCGTCGTAGCTTATCTTCAAGCTACACGCACCTCCTGGGTAATGCTAAGTGAGTAACGTCGGTGCAGCGCTTGTCTTAAGGCATCCAAGTCAATTGTCTAAGTGTTTGACAGCTGCATTAGAACAAAAAAAATTTCATTATATCATATTCCCTTTTATTAGTCAGGTATATCTTCTATTCAGGTATCTGTATGTACTATAATTAAATAAAAATTTATTTCCAATGATTAAGAGTTATGCTTAGAGCACATAAAAATAATATAGTGTTTATTTGTTTAATTTAAATTTTGTAAATTAATTTTTTTTTTAATATTCTTTTATTACTTTACAAATTCCCTATCCATTTGATCAGTTCGAATCCTGGCAGTGGCATTGATGTTTGTTAGTGATTCGAAATCCATGTTAAACTGTGGGTCCCGGTCTAAATTAGCCCAAAGTGTGCACAAAATGACCTTAGAGAAACGCACAAAACCAAACCTATCAATATGAATTTTATCGAATTTTTTGAAGTACTTTGTATGATATATACGTGTAAATCATTTTAATGTTTCTGTCAAATAGTAACACTTTAAAACCTAATGTTAAATTTTTTTCCCGTTTTTGGGTGATTCTTTTCAAATTTTCTCATAAGTGAATTTTAAAAAAAAAATTACCATTTTATTTCAAAATTCAAGTTAATAAATAATTATTCAATGTTCACAAATAATTTTTTATGTATTTTTTGTTATAGTTACTTTTCATTTCACTGAAATTATTTTTCTAAATATTAAATAATTTTCACTTGCAATTGTGTACCTTTACTTTTCATTAAAAGATACAATTATGTCAATTTTTTTTTTCAATTATAATATATGTTTGACGTGCATTTTCTACATAAAAAGTTACGCATTAAAACTCCACAAACAACATTTCTCCAACATTTCTTAAAATCATAAGATGTATTATGCGAAAAAAAAATTTTATATATTTTTAAAAGAAATACTTTCTTTCACAATAATTATGAAGGAATTATCTACTGAAAATAATTAATATTTCTATTGCTTATTATTTAGTGTTGTTTTAATTATCATTCACTAATAAATGCTTAGTAATGTTTATAATTTTATATACTGAATAGTACATTAATCATAATAATAATTAGTATTATTGCAAATTATGTTTACTTAAAAAATTATTTAAAAAATTTGAAGACATTTTAAGTTTTTTTTTTTCCTTTATGCTGCCACATTAAATAGAAAATTAAAAATCACTCATTCATATCATTCACAGATAAAGGCTTCATAATGATTATATTTTTATGTACCGAACTGTACATTAATCATAATTATTATTAGTACTGCAAATTACGTTATATTTAAAAAATTTATTTTAAAATTCAAAGACATTTGACTTTTTTTAATGAGTACACTACCACATTAAATAAAAAATTAAATTTGAAAGAACACTACGCTAAATTCTTCTTAGATTTACCATGTCTCTTAACGTATGTCTATGATTCAAAAAGTTTTTAGATAGAAAAGAACATGAAGTTATGCTTTCAATAAAGTTATTCTTTTCATAAGTTCAAAATGAATGCTTTGTGCAGTGCAGTCCTATCTAGTCAATTTAATAAATTTAATATTCTCAAAATACAAATTAAGTTATTTTTATTTTCTCGTACAATCATATCACTAACAATCTTTTCAAATGTGTAAGACTCCTTAATATATTGAGAAGAGATTACGCATGCATTAGCATATTTATAAAATTCTGCGTGATGTATTGATGATAATAATAATTTTGAAATACTTTTCATCAATTTATACATAAAATATCCCGTTTTGCATAATTTTTAAGAAAGTATACATATTTTAATGCATATGTTCCTTGGCTGGTGTTGGATTAATTTTTAAAAATTCAGAAAAATAAATGCAGCGAATGATCTTAAATACGAATACAATATGTTACAAATATGTAAACTATCTAAAGTGCCCAAACATGATCGATTTGTACACACTTTCTTAAAATTCGCTTTATTATTGCGTATAAAACTGATAGAAATTATCCGAAAAGTGCTTTAATTTTTTTATTTAATGACAAAAAAATGTACCGATATCAATAATAATCTCATGCTAAAATATAAATGAAGTTATACTATTTTACGACTTTTAATATAAAATGCGCAATCTTAAATTAATATAAAAATGTTTTTATATGCAGATCTATTAAGCTATATATATTCTTTAAAATTAAAATTATTTTAATTTTTAAGTAATTTTTCATGAACTTCATGAAATACGAGAAGCATGAATTAAATTTGATTTTTCTTAATTAAGGAAAATAACACCGACATTACAACTAGAAAATTGTTTTTCTTTTTTTAAATAAATATATAATTTATTTTAATCTCTAGAATTTTCATAAATGTAAATTTGAAAATGTCTATCGTATCTATTTTTTTTTATTTCTAAGCATCCAAGCATTTGTTTTTTCTGTTAATAACTTATTTATAAGATAATAAATATTTACTTGAATGACAAACCATCAAAGCCGTCAAAATGTAATGTTACAATATTTTTTACACGAATACTGTTGAAAATAATATTTCAACTCACTAATACAATATTTCAAATACGCAATAAAATAGTGATAGCAATAATATAATACACAGTAAAATAATATTTTAATTATAACTCAAATAAACAAATTGGTTTATATTCAAGGGAATAGAGATTAAATACGGATAAATATCATTTTAAAGTTTTGTTAGTGACGGCAAGTAAAACACTTATTGGCGAATTGCTACAATTAAATAATTATATATATATATATATATATAACAAAATTATTATTCTGGTTTTATATATTATAACCAATTTTAATTTATATGTGGGTGTGTATTTATTTAATTAATAATGATTCTGATTAAGATAGAATCGTTTGTATTTCTTCATTGCATACCTGTATATTTCTTTTCTCTTTTCGTATGATGCTATTATTATATTAAAATTCGTATATTTCAGTTTCTATAACAATAACTACGCAAAGAAAGTTCATGGTATATATTCTAGCAAACTGTGGCTATAAAACATTTCTTATAATAAAATTTAAAATGTGAAGATAATGTCAGTAATTCAAATAAAAATTACTGACATTATTAATTTCAAACTATGCTATCTTCAGAAAGATTGATTAATAAATAGGTATGTAACAGCACAGATTGAAAAATATCGCAAAGGTGCAATGCATTTTCCTAAAAATGTCTTATGGTTTCAATGCAATTATAAAAATGAATTGTTTAATGTTAAAAACAATTTTTTAATATTAAATTCATGTGGTTTTAATATAATTAAAACTTATAATCAAATTAATAATAAGTTATAAGATAAATTATTGTTAAAAAGCTAAACTATTAAACAGTTTAATAAAGTTTCATATAGTTAAATTTATGGTTTAGTACAAGAATTTGTTTTTTTTTAAATTTATTTTTTTATCGCAGTCATTTTCAATTTTTCTTCGTTTGAAAAATACGAGGTTTTCTTCCCAGTATATCGTCCACAAAAAGGGATATTTTTTAGAAATTAAATTGTTCATTTTTATTAATACTAAGGTTACAAAACAATGACGTAATAAAACAAGTTTTAAATTTTTATCAATATAAAATTTATTTTATATTTTTGATACAAATTCTCTTTAAAAATATGCTATGCGTTATTCAACAAAATATATCAAATGAACAACACAAATTAATTTGGATAACAGTTGAACTGAAAGCTTAATAATTATAAAAATTAAAATAAAACTTTATAAATATTAAAAATTATAACTTTATAATTATTGAAATTCTTAGCAAAAAGTTTCAATAATTATTTTTCATTTCGCTTAAAATATATATATTCTAATAACACTTCTCTCACATCAAATAATTATATCCCAAGTACGTTTGAGGCGGTTTTAATGAAATTAATTTATTATCGCTATTTTGTTAAGTTTGCTGTAAGGCATTTCAAACAAATTATGTATTTGTAAGAGAAACAATTCATCAAATTAGATAAAATAATTATAAGTTATTATGGTAATATATTGTTAAATATTTAAACTATTAAACAGCAAAATAAAGTTTCATATAGCCAAATTTATGCTTTAATACAAGCATTTGTTTTTTAATTTATTTTTTTATCACAGTCGTTTTCAATGTTTTCTTTGTTTGAAATTCTAGGATTTCCTCCATAAAAAAGGAATTTAAAAAAATTATTATTCATTTTTATTAATACTAAGGTTAAAAAATAACGACGTAATCAATCAAGATTTAAAGTTTAATCTAGATAAAATTTCTTTTATATTTTATATCCAAATTCACTTTAAAAATATGCTACGCATTTTTCAAAAAAATACATCAAATGACCAACACAAATTAATTTGGATAGCAATTCAGAAAGATCAGAAAATATTTATCATTTTGCTTAATATATATTCTAAAAACACTTCTCCGACACCAGGCAAATATATCCCAACTACGTTTGTAACGGTTTTAATAAAATTAATTTTTTATCTCTATTTTGTTGAGTTTGCCGTAAGTTATTTCAAACAAATTCTGCATTAGAAACAATTCATGAAACTTCTTTTGGAAGAATCTGTATAAAAAGCAGACAGACTTACCAGGTGATGGTGAAGCCGAACATATCTGGAAGAATCCTAAACATCGTAGCACCACCGATAACGCTAAAAAACGTACAAACACTGTCCACCAGCACATTGATATGCTCTGTACGGTACATAACATCTGTAGCATACCACACCACCATGGCACCACTAATTGGTTCAACATACAAGTGGCCCTACGAGCGTACCACTTGTCCGCATCACTCGAGGGGAACATGCGGAGATGACCGGTCCGACCCAACACAATAATAATTATTGTTTATTTTTTTTTTAAATAGACTATATAAATAAAAAAAAAGTCCTCGGGTTTTCCCAAGGTCCAATTGATGGTCACGTCATTTGGACTTTGGCATTGCAAAACAATCCTTCGGTAGGTACTTTGTGGTCTGAAATTCACGCTATGTCTTGGATCGAGTGATTCCTGGAGAAAGAGCGTGTTATCCGAACACCTTGTTGGACTACTCGGATTCTAAAGTGAGCGCCGGTCCGGGAGGTTTCTATCGGCCGGACGAACCGGAGTTTGCCGCGAGGTGGCGCTGCTGTCAGTGGTTCGATAAGAACACCGGCAGGAGATACTTTAATAGATGGTGGATACATCATTTCGCTTTTCGGCCTTCCCCCGAAAACTTTTCTGCTCTTCTCTCTGGATGTTCCAACTTAACTCTTGGGGGAAATTTACCTCCCGCTCAGGTGTAGAAGTAATTCCGGAAGATTCGTAGATATTTAACATCTGGACTGGATTTTTACTTTGGGGGAAAATGTTTGCTTTCCCATCATCCCCTGGGGAAATATTTTACACGTGGAAAAAGTTTTTACTTTGAAAAAGAAAAAAAAAGTTTTAAAATAGATTTTAAAGCCAGAAATATCTTCTTAAAAGTACTTCCGAGCGTTAAACAGCATTTTGATGCACTAAAATATTTTTTGTGTGTGTTTATTTCAGTCAAAAAAGGGTCAGAGTATTTATTCAATTCCTTCTATTAGCTCACTTTCCCTATATATATCTTGTTCAAATTTTCAATCGTTTATAACATACTTTTTATTCATCCACTCAAGTTCAAATACAATTTTTTGAACTTGAATATTATAACTTTGTAATATTGTTTCAATTAAGTATTTGTTTATTATCTAATAAATTTAACTTTCAGATATTTACATTACATTTGAGATTACATTTTTTTTAATTATATAAAAATGAGTTAAGTTTCTTTATTTATATAAAGCTAAGTAGATGATTCATTTTACGAGGTAGGGTTGTCAGCCCTATACTCAATGCTTTACTGTCATATTAGACAGAGAGCTACGGTTTTAAATGGATTTCGAAACACGGCAAACATCCTTGGCAACGCCGAGACTCGAACCCGAAACCTGTAGCACCGAGCACAAGACATTCGGCCATCCAGATTACAAGATTTCAAAGAATAAAACTTAGTGATTTAATGTCATTTACTGAATTTTATAGATATGCCGTAATTTTATAACAGCTAAAAATTTCGAGGAAAAAAACAGATGTTTTTTATCACTAATTTGATTATTAAGGAAAAGAATAAAAATGATTTTCCAATTAAGTATCTGTTTATTATCTAATAAATTTAACTTTGCAGATATTTAAGCGAAAATTCCAACGGTGATATAACTGGAATGATTATTTTTATCCATTAGGAAGCTGCAAATATTCCATCTTTTTTGCGTGTGAGTGCGTGTATTGCTCATAAAAGAAGCACGCGTATTTTTCCAACGGTGACATATTTCTCCACTTCCAGAGCCGCTGTAATTAGGTTTACGAGGCAAAAGAACCTGGTGGAAAAAAATGTGCGACACTGCAAGAGCAGGTAACTGTTTTAGAGCCCCTTTTTAGAAAGCAAATAATAACGGGCAGCAGTTTTTAAGAGATGCATCAGCAAACAAGATTAAGTATTTGCTTGTGAAGAAAGACTCCGGTTTTTGATGCGACAAGAAAAATTATTCCCCTGCACAACTAAGCAGAGCCGCTGCTTTTGTGTGTCACAACCATAATTTAAAAGCCCTTGCATGTGTCTTCATTTTTCACAAGCCTTTCTTTTCCACTTCAGGGCTTAACAAGGGGGGGGGGGAATTAACTTTCGGAACCTTTTTTTTTACGCTAAGTTTTATTTTTTTTACCCATACTGTGTCCAAAAAGTAAGACCAATTTTCAATTTACTGCGGTCTTCTATTAGCTCACACTCTCCCTATATATTGTTGTTCAAATTTCCAATCGTTCATAAAATACTTTTTATTCATCCACTCAAGTTCAAACACATTTTTTTAACTTGTAGTGGATGACACTTGATGTTAATAGATTTTTTTCAAATATTAATTCATTCATTAAATTTAATTAATTAATTTTAGTTTTTTTTAGATTTAAGTTGCACATATCTACTAATAAATGGCGGAAGATAAACTTAAAAAAATGAATGAAAAATAGTTATAAAGGATTTTCTGCAATATAGTGAAAAATAAGTAGATATGGACTTTAATTTTTTTTTTTTTTTTTTTTATTTTTTTTTTTTTTTGCATTACTTGTTTGCTTAAATTCTTTTTTAAATGAGTAGAGATTATTTAGTTATTTAAAAATTACACTCACATTTTCAATAAGTCCACTACTTCGGCTTATAATAGGATCTGCTTAATTCAGAATTATTTTTTTCCCAAATCAATAATTTTTCATTTTTTGACAGGTAAGATTTATAATTTATCACTCCGAGTGAACTACAGCTTTTGCTAAATTTTCAAATATACATATTTTTTTATTCTTTAAAAGTTGATGTAATTGTTGGTAGATACACCATTTCCCTTTTCGGCCTTCCACCAAAAACATTTCTGCTCTTCTCTGATGAGTTCCAACTTAACTCTTGGGGGAAATTGTCCTCCGTTCAGGTGTAGAAGTAATTCCAGAAATATTCGTAGATATTCAACCATCTGGACTGGATTTTTTTACTTTGGAGGAAAAATATTTTTTTTCATTTTGTGATTTCCCATCACCAATTGGGAAATATTTTACACGTGGAAAAGAACTTTTTATATAGGTTTTAAAGCCAAAAATATCTTCTTAAAAGTACTTCCAAGCGTTAAACAGCATTTTGATGCGCTAAAATATTTTTTTTTTGTGAGTGTTTATTTCCTTTAAAAAGTTAGCCAGAGTATTTATTTGCTTAAATTCCTTTTTAAATGAGTAAAGAATATTTATTTATTTAAAAATATCACTCCAATTTTGAATAAGTCCTTTTTTTTGGATTATGATAGGATCTGTTTAATTCAGAATTTTTTTTTTCTCAAATCGATGATTTTTCATTTTTTCAATTCCTTCTATTAGCTCACACTCTCACTATATATATCTTGTTCAAATTTTCAATCCTTCATAAAATACTTTTTATTCATCCACTCAAGCTCAAATACATTTTTTTTTTGAACTTGTCGTGGATGACACTGGATGTTAATACAGTTTTTTCAGATATTAATTCATTCATTAAATTTAATTAATTAATTAGATTTTTTTTAGATTGAAGTTGCATATATCTACCAATAGAGGGCGCCAGATAAACTTAAACAAACGAATGAAAATTATTTATAAAGGACTTTCTGCAATAGAGTGAAAAAAAAGTAGGAATTGACCTTAAAAATGTTTTTATATCACTTGTATATTTAAATTCCTTTTTAAATGAGTAGGGAATATTTAGGTATTTAAAAATAACACTTAAATTTTCAACAAGTCCACTTCTTCGGCTTATGATAGGATCTGCTTAATTCAGAATTATTTTTTCTCAAATCGATAATTTTTCATTTTTTGATAGGTAAGATTTATAACTTATCACTCTGTTAACTACGGTTTTTGCTAAATTTTCAAATATATAATTTTTTAATCCTTTAAAAGTTAATATATTAGTAGGTATGCAAATAAATATTTTAATGTGAAAGACTGAAAAAAAGTATGCCTGTATGTATGTTTACATTCTGACACACATGTTAATTATTGCATTTAAAAAATGGAGTGGCTTTCTTTGAACTTAACATACTGAATACTTTAAATTTAATTTCGAAATGTATTAATAGAAAATGAATTGACTAAAAAATGAAAGATTCAATGACATCTGTTAATGGATTGAAAAAGAATGGTAACTTTTTCAACAGCTTAACTTTAAAGCCAAAAACTGTCTAGCAAACAATCGAAAGCATATGTTAATATTTTTGCACATATGCGAAGTTTATATTTCATCATCTAGATTAGTTATTCGTTTTGATACCGTATAGATGACAAGGAATGAAATATTAGAGTCCAGATGGCAAATTGTAACATTTATGGCTTCATTTATTTGGTAAATAAGTATCCATAATTATAAAAATTGCAGTATAAAGTGCCTATCACATTACATATTAACGTGATATGACTTATTTCGTTAATTTCAGCAAGAAAAAAAATGCCTTGCCTCTAAAGCAATAAGTTTGTGATGTGCAGGAACTTGTAAGTTAGATATACTTACAATGCTGAACTTATTATTTGAATTACAAAGGTGGTTTGCTGCCCCTGAAGGTAGTGAAATAAGCCAATCTCATAAAATATTTATAAGCTTTATTATCTTTATTTATATAATACTATGGAGAAGCATTTTAAATTTAAAATGTTTGAGGATGCATAGTTATTACCTTACCTACCCAGTGAATGGTGCGTTGTGTGTCAGAATTTTATTAGAAACGTGACAATAGGTACCGAAACTAAAGTTTCCATTCCAGACATGATAATTTATAAAGTACTTTTAATGCGTTCGAGTCGTTTAAAAAATGTCTATTTAAAGCAGGCTCTGCAAAAAAGATGGATGACTTTTAAAATAAAATAAAAACAAAGAAAAAAATATCTATCAGAAAAATAAAAATCATTTAATAAAAATTGTTTGAAATGTTTTAAATTATAAAATGCACTACTTAGTTAAAATAAATTTATTGATTAAAAAATCATGTTTTATGAATTATTATAATTCGGCTGATAATAAATCATAAAATTTAAGTACTGTCACGTAAATCAGGAAACAATAAGTACTGTCATGTATTCATCTAAATGAATTGTTTTTTTTTTAAATCTTAACCTATTCTTATGTTCATATTTTAAAATATCCAAATCCCTGGCAAGATAATTTGCTTTTAAAACTTTTGTTTTTGGTAAATTTTCTACAAAAGCGATAGAATCAATGTCTTAAGATAGACTAACTAGTATGTTTTAACCACTACATCCAGTGTCAAACTTTATAACGTTAATTTACACTGAAATATCTAACATCGTAAAATTTGTCAATGTTTACAATAAATATATTCGTGAAGTCTACTAACCAATCCGACCAATTATTATAAAGGCAGCATGTTACTTATTACAAATTCACATATAAGGGAATATCAATGAAATAATTTACTTTATAAATTGAACTGTTATTAACAGACACTTTTTAAATGCTCAACCAGTTTGTAAAGAACAGAGCATAACTACTTTATACATTGAATGTTAATGTTTAATAAACCGGAATATGTTACAACTCTGACATCGATTCGGGAGTCAAAATGTCTAAATTTAGACTTCCGTCAAATCATTATAATGATTATCACTTTACAAGCTCGCTTCATTCACAGTCTAAAACTGTTAAGGAACTCGGAATGTGCATAATCTAAAGCAGCTACACCAATTTTGAAAAGCCTAACTTTTGATATCAGTTAAGGATCGTATTAATTTAATTGGGCTTTTTAATTAAAGAATTATAGTAGTGGTGCATAAATATTAATGCCTTAACTTAAAGACCAAACAAGCGTGGAGTGACATGGTAGTCGGTATGTTATGTTTTAGAACTAAGTGAGCTAGTTTGAAACACCAAAAGTAGAAAGTTCAAAGTCAACCATATATACACCTGAGAACCTATTCGGGTTCGAGTCCCAGCGGCGCTATGAATGTTTGTAATGGTTCAAAATCCACTTTAGGCCATAGGTCCCAGTCTAATTTCACTATAGAGTGTTGGGAGTAGGGCTGACAACCCTACCCCGAAGAAAATACCAAGGAGCCAATTCAGACTTCTACCTCCGGGTGGTCCATCACAACAGAAGCTGCCCCCCTTTCCTTCAACCATGAGTCCACATAAGTTCGTGAGATCGGTATAGATGTCTTCCAAGAGGGATGAGAAACAACAACAACATAAATATTATAACAGTGTAGCGCAAAATTTAAAAAAAGTGTTGAAACTTATACGGGCTAGCAGCTTCATCATGTATGTGTGTGTGTGTGTGTGTAATAAAGAAAAGAAAACATACTGCATTGAAATTTTTATTGTAATTCCTTTTTTGGTTTCTTTCGCTAAAAATATATTGTATAATTTAAATTTAAATTTAAAAAATTAATTCTAGTAGGTCAGTTCTAATCTTTATAATATTCTCAATGTACAACAATGTCACGCCGTAAGGCAGTTCTACAATCAAAGCTTGAATTACAACACTGCCGAATAGTATCAATAGTATAGTAATAGATATAAATTTAATGTATCTCATGTACGAGAATATGAACAGAATAAATAATTTTAAAATACATTTAATAATAAGAACATGACTAAATACATATAAATGCTAAAGAATATTTATTTAAGCAATTGCTGTACATTTTACTTAATATGAAAATTACATGCATTTCTGAATGCAGTCTATCTATTTTATATAAATGTTTAATACAGAGTTAAGGCCGCAGAGATGTCTTATTCATGACTGCATGCATTAAGACACTCTCGTCCTGATGCCAATTTAACAGGCAGCCATCTGGCACTTACATTCGCCACATTATGACATGAACTGTACAGTGGCAGACAATTGTTTCCTCTTTTTGAATTTCCCTTTAAATGTTCCGTTTGGTAAATTGCGTTGGTGAAACGTTATTTGAGTGGGTCTATTTCAATGGACTATCTATGCAAAATAAAGAAAAGTTTTGGTTTTTAATATATCATAATATGTTGTTGTTTTGTAGTGTTGCGTTTTATGCAATAATTGCATAATGGCCGATCAAATCTTAGGATTAAAGAATCTCGGATAATAACAAAAGAATTTAATAAAATATTCAAATCTATTTTTTTATAGATTTAAGAGATTGCGAGAGCCTAATGGCCAAGTGGCTAGCGTTTTTGCGCTCGGTACCACAAGTTTCGATTCGAATCCCGGAGGTGCCATGGATGTTTGTAGTGGTTCGGAATCTAATAGTCTATTAGGATCGTAGAGCGACGTAGATCGTCGTGGGGGTAGTGTTACTCGTGTCCGTAGCCTATCTTCAAGCTAGACGAGCACTCTGGGTAGTGCTAAATGAGTAAAAGCTGCGCAGTCGTTGATTAAAAAAAAACTTATGGTCAGTGACACTCATACCCAGGGCTATTTCAATGGACTGGGCTATTTCTGGACAGGGCTATTTCTGGCTTATTTGTAAGAAACATCAGCGGGCTTATGTATACCACGAATAGTTCACCGATCGGTGCTGAGGGAAGGAACTTTTAAGGGTCCCTGTTCCACATGTTATATGGGAGAAAATCCAGAAAATTCTTACCAGACAGCCTGATTATCGATACTGGTTGCTTTTCACACACTGTCACATTAGCCACCAAGTCTCTTCGTGTCTGAAGGTAGTGCCTACATCAATGGCATCAAGTTTCTTCGTCTCTGAATGTAGTAGCTGCATCAATGACATCAAATCTCTTCGTGTCTGAAGGTAGTGAGTACATCATCAGCGGACATAAATCTCGGCCTTCCTGTAGGCTACATGCGCACGTCACATGCACATATCTACATGCCACGGTGCTACATGTTGGCCCTTCCTGAGAGCTGGCGAACGTTCTTGTATGCTTAGAGCTCATCTGTAAAGAACGGCGCTCGTAGCTAAAGTGTTCTAATGTGAACGGTGCTTATGACGGGGATGTTCATGCTGGTTGTGATGGCTTTTTGTTGAGTTCAACGAGGTTTTGTGTGAATCTACATAACCCATTCCTACGAAGTTGTGATTCAAAATTTTGGTGGCAGCATACCAAAGCCCCTGTGATGCCCCCTGATTCCCGCACAGTCTTCGTAGTGGCAAATGACCCCAATTCAAAGTACCCAACATTGAAACACAGCAATTAAATTAAAAAAATTGTATATATTTATATTATATTTTAATTTAAGTCATTAAAATTTCTATATTAGAATACTCGAAAAAATCAATGTAACATTTGACTTGTTAAAACTTGTTAGACATGTAAAGTTGTTTTATTTCAAAACTAAATCTGTTCAATCTGCAAAGTCTCTTTAAAAGTAAAGTTGATCCTTAATAAAGTTGCAATTTATATAATATAAAGTTGTTCTAAAAATAGAATCACGATTTATCAATCTATATCTCATTGAATAAAATAATTATAAAATGCTATTTATAAGATCCTTAAACAAAATATTTAATTCTAAAATACATGTATTTGCATATATTTATTGCTACTAATTAGTGTCTGAAAGGATTTGTAGCTTTTAAAACACATTTGTCACTTTAAAATGAAGCGAACCTTATGATTAAGGAATAAGGAGAAATTATACTAAATTATTTTGCATTTAACATTACATAATTAAAATTTATTTTGTCATTTATAAATTGTGTACATAATTTGTCTTAACTATATTCGACAATTTTTTTTTTATAATTAAGTAGTCTAAATTAATCCTCTGAAAGAGAGATGAAGAAAAGTATGCTCTGCATCTTACATTGTCTATTCGAACCAAAATGTAAGGCAATTATTTAATTAATGTGGTTAATTTATATTAATAATGTTTTTATCAGATTAATTAAAACTACTGTTGTTTTAAAAGCTAAAGAAATCTGAGATATCTTGTTGAAGTAAATGCAGTGTGATATATTACTTAGAAATTAATACGATTTATTTTTATCTAGATTACTTTATTTTTCTAATTTAATAAGGAAACCTAATGACAAATAACTAGTCTTGTGTATTATCATAATTGGTTATTTTAGATGAAATTTCCTTATTATGGTTAATTTTTTTCTTCATATAGTTATAAGCGAAAGAAAAGACCGTACGTTTTAAAAGGAAAAGCACAGTTGTTTTTAAGTTAATTAATCTATTTGTTTTATTTTAGACTTATTAGAACACATTTTTATTTCTTTAAAAAGATAGAATTTTTAAAAATAGTCAGGATTGAATTTAGCAAACCAAAAACAATTTAAAATACTAGTTACTTCATTCAAGTTTTTTTTTTTTTTAATATAACTCTCATATAGAGGAATAACTTATACACATCTTATAATAATTATACCTTTTCTTCTTTTCATAAAAGCGTGATTATCTTTTAAGAATCACAATTTCCATACATTTCTTGCTCGATTTTCGTAAAATCTGTGCACTTTTGCTTCTCATTGAAATTATGTCTATTATCTTCAAGTATAAATCATTTTTAAGCGATAATTTTTTTGGAATTACTTTTTGCTTAAATAAAGAAACATTAACCTTCAAACTACCACCTATTGTATAATCCACTGGCGACAGGTAAGAAATTACATTGAAACTATTAGTCTATATACCAACCACTTGATGGAGCTATAAATGTTTTCGAATCTCTAAAAAAAGAATCACAAACTATGTACAGCAGTCTTTAATTGTCAAGAAATTTTAAGTTTTCATAATGTATAAACAGCGTATTAAAGGCAGGAAATTACGGTAAAAATAGCTACCAACGTCTTTAAATATTTGTTTTAATTAAATTTTAACGAAACTCTGAGAAAAGGTACGCAGATTAAACAATGCAGTCTAAAATTCACTCTAAAACTTAACGGTTTCCTGGTGTATAATCCTCAAATTAGGCAGCAAATTAAGGTAAAGCTGTTTGCTTAAATTATTAAAAAATATGTCGGACATTTTTCTTTTGTAAACTAGGGAGGAAAAAAATTCATAATTTAAATACAATGGCGTACAACTTGCATCAAGAAATTTGCATATTTCCCAGCGTGCAAATTTCAGATTATTGGCTGGAAAATGGAGTAAACTATTTGCTGACGTCATTAAACCCTTTTTGAAATTTACTTTTAGCAAATTTTAAAAAAAGTTTACAGATTATTCATAGTGGTCTATTACCAACCACATCAAGAAATTTCAAAATTTCTAGAGTACAATCCGCGAATTATATATAAGAAAGATATTGCAATGAGAAGTTCTACAACAAAATTGTAAGTAATTAAACTTAAGTAATTAACACTGAGTAATTAAACTTGCATTTCTTGTTAATCATACACACATAACTTTCAACAGCAAAATCTTTTTCGGGCTTTTCATATTTTCTAAATCGCCCATTCTGAAACTAAATGTATTCTATTTGTGGTCTTATTTATATGATTCTAAAATTTCTATGAGGATATTTAGTACTAATTTCGATAAATCATTCCAATTCGATTAATTAACAAAATGAAGAGCAGAAATAAAACTAGGTACTTAGCATAATATTTGGAAAAAAAAGATGAATTCTTTACGATTCATGGACCTACTGGATATACTTAATCAATCATATAGTAAAATTAATGTTCCTTCAGTGGATTTCTTCAACAAGAACGAGGCAGGTCTTACAAACTCAATCCAATAAACAAAATTTAATCTCATGTAATAACAGCCCACCTAGTGATAGGAGGAACAGCTTTGTTGAATGAAGAATTCATTCCAATGTCCTCGGTGGTTGACTGGTCTTCTTGCTGCAACTTATTCTCACCCCCTTGAAGTGTTGGGGACAAAAAAAAGAAAGAAAAGAAAAGACTATTTACCGACGGCATCGAAGAATGGGCACTTGCATCGCCTATTGATCAAAAGGGCGCCCGGCCTTAGCAGCCAATAAAAATCTTTATTCTGCCATGGATACTCTCCCATGTGTACCCAAAGAGATACCAAGGCAATATTCCTCCGGATTTCGGAATCGGGAAAGGTCTTTGATGCATAATTCATGCGAGATCGCTGGAGACTGGCCCCGAAGATTTAATGTTTAATTACTGTGTTATCCTCATGCACCTCGCATTGTAAATTTGCGAAGCCTAATATCTCTGCTACTCCAATAGGCTTTGATGGAATTCCCCACTCGTGAAGAAATTATTTCATTTTTAAGATTATTTTAAAGTGGGACAAGACGAACCATGGAGTGATGTGGCTGGATAGATCGGTATGAGTCGTTTTTCCTGCCTTTTGACTGTTCAGTTGAAGACCGTCTCACAGAAGAGGAATCTGTGGATGAAAATACATTGTCTTATAATATGTTGATACTGGGCTTGTATGGATAAACGGCTGACGCTCTGGTGCTCGTTACCTCAGGTTTCGGGTTCCATTCCAAGTGCTGCCATGGATGTTTATAGTGGTTCGGAATCCACTTTAAACCGTTTATCCCTGTCTAATAGAATCGTAGAGTGTTGTGGGGGTATTGTTACTCCGCATCAGAAGCTTATCTTCAGGCTAACGTACCTCCTGGGCAGTGCTAAGTCAGTAACGTCTATGCAGCGCTTACCTTAAGACACCAAAGAAAACTGTGTAACTGTTTGCCAGCTGCATTAGAAAAAAAACATTCCAAGAATTTTGCTACCACACTGAATCACTAAGCTTACATTTCTGGTTGACCAAATAGACAGAACTTTCAACAGTAAAAATTCTGCCATGCCATTTATATCACCCAAATCACACATTCTGAAACTAAATTTATTATATGCATTGTTTTATTTATAAGATTCTAAAATTTTTATTATGCTATTTAGTACTAATTTCGTTAAATCATTCCAAAACGGTTAATCAACAAAATGAAGAGCAGATATAAAACTATGTACTTAGCATAATATTTGAAAAAAAGATGGATTTATTAAGATGCGTGGATCTATTGAAACAAACGGAGTACATAATCAATCAAACATAGAATAAAAGAAATGTTCCTTCAGCGGATATTTAGACTTCCTCAGCAGGAACGGACCAGGCCTTACAACTCAATTCAATAGAACAAATTTAATATCATGTAATCACAGCCTACCCTAGTGATCGGAGGACAGATTTGTTGAATAAAGAATTCATTCCAATGTCCTCGCTGGTTGACTGGTCTTCTTGTTATAACTTATTCTCATACACTTGAAGAGTAGGGGCCGAAAAAAAAAAAAAAAAAGAAAAGACTATTTACCGACGGCATCGAAGAATGGATACTTGCATCGCCTATTGATGGAAAGGGGTTCCGGACCTTACCCCAAATAAAAATCTTTATTCTGCCACGGATACTCTCCCATGTGTACCCAATGAGATACATCCCGTGAACTGGCAGTATTCCTCCGGATTTCGGAATCGGGAAACGTCTTGATGCATAATTCATGCGAGATCGTTGGAGACTATCCCCGAAGATTTAATGTTTAATTACTGCGTTTTCCTTATGAAGCTAGCCTTGTAAAATGGCGAAGGCTGATATCTTTACCACTCCAATCGGCTTTGATGGAATTCCCCATTCGTGAAGAAATTATTTCGTTTGGAAAGATTATTTTAAAGTGGGACAAGACGACCTGTGGAGTGACTATGACTGGGTAGATTGGTAGTGGTGTGAGTCGTGATTCCTTTTGCACTGTTCAGTTGAAGGACGTCTTATAGATAAGGAATCTATGGATGAAAATAGTTCGTATCATAATGTTTTGAGATTCATCAGGTTTTATACATTATTGAAGTGCCGAGTGTAAATTTTACAAATCATAATACTTACACTTAAGTCACCGATTATTTACAGCAGTCTATAACTCCCATCAAGAAATTTTAAAATTTCCTAGAGTCAATCTGCGAATGTTAAACAGGAAATTTTAGTAAAAATTTCGCTACAGCAATAAGCAATCAAATTTGAAGTATTCTTGCGTAATTCTTGTTGATCAAATAGACAGAACTTTCAACAGAAAAATCTCTTCCGGGCTATATATTTTCTAAATTGCATATTCTGAAGCAAAATTTATTATACTTTTTTGTATTATTTATAATATTCTGAAATTTTTATAAAAGAGTTTAATACTAATTTCGATAAATCATTCCAATTCGATTAATTAACAAAATGCAGAGCAGATATAAAACTATGTACTTAGCATAATATTTTAAAAAAAAGATGGATTCAGTAAGAATCATGGATCTAGTAGAACTAGCGGATTACATAATCATTCAATCTTAGAATAAAAGGAATGTTCCTTCAGCGGATATTTAGACTTCCTCAACAAGAACGAGCATCTTCGCTCGTACTCGCACCATACTTAAGAACTCAATTCAATAAACCAAATTTTATATCATGTAATTATAGCCCCCCTAGTGTTCGGAGAACATCTTTGTTGAATAAAGAATTCATTACAATGTCCTCGGTGGTTGAATAGTCTTCTTGTAGTAACTTAGTCTCATCCCCTTGAAGAGTAGGGGCCAAAAAAATAAAAAGAAAAGAAAAGAAAGACTATTTACCGACTGGGCATCGAAAAATGGACACTTGCATCGCCTATTGATCAAAAGGGGGCCGGCCTAGGCCCAAATAAAAATCTTTATTCTGCCACGGATACTCTCCCATGTGTACCCAATGAGATAAATCCGGGGAACTGGCAGTATTCCTCCGGATTTCGGAACCGGGAAAACGTCTTTGATGCATAATTCATGCGCGATGGCTTGGAGACTGGCCCCGAAGATTTAATGTTTAATTACTGCGTTATATCCTTATGCACCTCACCTTGCAAAATGGCGAAGGCTGATATCTCTTCCACTCCGATCGGCTTTGATGGAATTCCCCATTCGCGAAGAAGTTATATCGTTTGGAAGATTATTTTAAAGTGCGACAAGACGAACTATTAAGTGAGCTGACTGGAGAGATCGGTAGTTGCGTCAGTTGTATTTTCCTTTTGACTATTTTCAGCTGAAGGGTGTCTTGCAGAAGAGGAAGTTGTGGAGGAAAACAGTTCGTCTCATAGTGTGTTGATATTCGTCAGGTTTTACATATTATTGACGTGCCGAACGCCAATTTTACAAACCATAATACTAACACTCAGTTCACAGATTATTCACAGCAGTCTATAACTCCTATCAAGAAATTTCAAAATTTCCTAGACTACAATCTGCGAATCATAAGCAGGAAATTACGTAATTATTTCGCTACAGCAATCAACAATCAAACTTGCAATTGTTGTTGATCAAACAGACAGAACTTTCAAAAGCAAAATTTATTTCGTGCTCTTTATATTTTCAAAATTGCACATTCTGAAACTAAATGTATTATGTTCTTTGTTTTATTTATAAGATTCTAAAATTTCTATAATGGTGTTTAGTATTAATTTCTATAATTCTTTCCAATTCGATTAATAAACAAAATGAAGAGCGGATATAAAATACTTCGTACTTAGAACTATGCACATTATGTATAAGTAATTATGTACTTAGCATAATATTTGAAAAAAAAAGTTGGATTCCTTAAGATTCATCAATCTAGTGGAACTAACGAAGTACTAAATCAATCACCGAATAAAATGAATGTTCCTTCAGTGGATATTTAGATTTCCTCAACAAGAACGAGCCAGGTCTTACAACTCAATTCAATAAACCAAATTTAATCCCATGTAATCACAGCCCGCCTGGTGATTGGAGAACAGCTTTGTTGAATAAAGAATTCCTTCCAATGTCCTTGGTGGTTGAATAGTCTTCTTGTTGTAACTTATTCTCATCCCCTTGAAGAGTAGTGACCAAAAAAAAAAAAGAACAGAAAAAAATGACTATTTACCGACGGCATCGAAGAACGGACACTTGCATGGCCTATTGATCAAATGGGGGCCGGGACCTAGACCGAAATAAAAATCTTTATTCTGCCATGGATACTCTCCCATGTGTACCCAATGAAATAAATCCGAGGAACTGGCAGTATTTCTCCAGATTTCGGAATCGGGAAACTCTTTGATGCATTATTCATGCGAGATCGCCGGAAACTAGCCCCGAAGATTTAATGTTTAATTACTGCATTATATCCTCATGCACCTCACCTCACCTTGTAAAATGGCGAATCCTGATATCTCTTCCAACTAACTATGGAGTGATGTTGCTTGATAGATCGGTAGTGGTGTGAGTCATTTTGCCTTTTGCCTGTTCAGTTGAAAGGCTTCTCACAGAGGAAGAAACAGTGGATGAAAATAGTTCATCTCATATTGTTCTGAGATTCTTCAGGTTGTAGTCAGTACTGAAGAGCCAACTGCAATTTTTACAAATCATAATACAAACTCTTAGTTCACAGATTATTCACAGCAATATATAACTCCTATCAATAAATTTTAAAATTTCTTAGAGTACCATCCGCTAATCATAAACAGGAAATTACAGCAATTATTTCGCTACAACAATGAGCAATCAAACTTGCATTTCTTGTTGATCAAACTGACCAGAATTTTCAACAACAAAATATTTTCTGTGCCATTTACATCTTCTAAATTATACGTGCTGAAACTAAATTTATTCTATTCGTTGTTTTATTTATAACATTCTAAAATTTATGTGCTATTTAGTACTGATTTCGATAAATTGCTCCAATTCGATTAATATGCAAAATGAAGAGCAGAAATAAAACTATGTACTTAGCATAATATTTTTAAAAAGATGGATTCATTAAGATTCATGAATCCTGTGGAATTAACGGAGTACTTAATCAATTAAAGAATAAAATGAATGTTCCTTCAGTGGATATTTAGACTTCCTCCACAAGAACGAGCCCCGTCTTACAACTTAATTCAATAAACCAAATTTAATCTCATGTAATCACAGCCCCTACAAACAGTCACACAATCACACAACTACACAATCACAGCCCCCTACAGCTTTGTTGAATAAAGGATTCATTCCAATGTCCTCGGTGGTTGACTGGTCTTCTTGTTGTAACTCATTCTCATCCTCTTTAAGGGTAGGGACCCCAAAAAGAAGAAAAGATAAAGAAGGACTATTTACTGATGGCATCGAAGAATGGACACTTGAATCGCCTATTGATCAAAAGCCCCCTTTTGATCAATAGGCGATTCAAGTGTAGCCTAGCCCCAAATAAAAATCTTTATTCTGCCACGGATACTCGCCCATGTGTACCCAATGCGATAAATCCGGGAAACTGGCAGTATTTCTCCGTATTTCGGAATCGGGAAACGTCTTTGATGCATAATTCATGCGAGATCGCTGGAGACTGGCCCCGAAGATTTAATCTTTAATTACTGCATTATATCCTTTATGCACCTCACTTTGGAAAATGGCGAAGGCTGATATCTCTTTCACTCTAATCTTTGGCTTTGATGGAATTTCCCATTCGTGAAGAGATTATTTCGTTTGGAAGATTATTTTAAAGTGGGACAAGACGAACTGTGGAGTGAATCGACTGGATAGATCTGTAATGATGTGAGTTGTTTTTCCTTCTGCACTGTTCAGTTGAAGCGCGTCTTACAGAGGAGGTATCTGTGGATGAAAATAATTCGTCTCATAGTGTGTTGAGATTCTTCAGGTTTTATGCATTACTGAAGTGTCGAATGCAGTTCTTATGAATTTTAATACTAACACTTTGGTCTTCAATAAATGTCAGTAATTTTTTTTTTTTAAATAATCCAAAAAAGTATTGGTCTGTGTAATAAAAGTTTTGGGGCCTGAATGGCAGAGCTTTGGCGCTTGGTACCACAGGTTTCGAGTCTCGGCGGGGCCATGAATGTTTGCAGTAGTTCGGAGGTCTTGGTCTAACGTGATTGTAGAGCATCGAGGGGGTATTGTTACTCTGCGTCCGTAGCTTATCTACAAGCTACATGCACCTCCTGCGTAGTGCTAAGAGAGTAACGTCGGTGCAGCGCTGGCCTTAAAACATCAAAGTCAACTGCCTAAATGTTTGCCAGCTGCATTAGAAAAAAAATCCGATATTTTTTTTTACAGAACTGAGTAAATTAAACTTGCATTTCTTGTTGATCAAACGCACAGAACTTTCAACAGCAAAATTTCTATAGTGTCATATATAATTTATAAATCGCACATTCTAAAACGTAAATTTGCACCATTCCTTTATTTTATTTATAAGATTCTAAAATATGCATCATGCTATTTAGTACTGATTTCGATAAATCATTCCAATTCGATTAATAAACAAAATGAAGAACAGAAATAAAACTATTTACTTAGCATAATATTTAAGAAAAGATGGATTTATTAAGATTCATGGATTTTGTGGAACCAGCAGAGTACTTAATCAATCATAAAATAAAACGAATGATCCTTCAGGTGGACTTCCTCAACAAGAACGGACCAGGTCTTACAACACAATTCAATAAACCAAATTTAATCTCATGTAATCACAGTCCCCCTAGTGATCGGAGAACAGCTTTGTTGAATAAAAAATTCGTTCCATTCGGCGGTTGACTGGTCTTCTTGTTGTAACTTATTCTCATCCCCTTGAAGAGTAGGGGCCACAAAAAAAAAAATAAAAAAAAAATGACTATTTACCAACGGCATCAAAGAATGGACACTTGCAACGCCTATTGATCAAATGGGGGCCGGCCTATGCCCAAATAAAAATCTCTATTCTGCCACGGATACACTCCCATGTGTACCCAATGAGATACATCCGGGGAACTGGCTGTATTCCTCAGGATTTCGGAATCGGGAAACGTCTTTGATGCATAATTCATGCGAGATTGCCGGAGACTGGCCCCGAAGATTTAATGTTTAATTACTGCGTTATATCCTCATGCACCTCACCTTGTAACATGGCGAAGGATGATATCTTTTCCACCTATAATCGGCTTTGATAGAATTCCCCACTCGTGAAGAAATTATTTCGTTTGGAAAGATTATTTTTAAATGGGACAAGACGAACTTTGGAATGAGGAGACTGGATAGATCGGTAGTGGTATGAGTCGTATTTCCTTTTGTACTGTTCAGTTGTAGGGGGTCTTACAAAGAAGAATTTGTGGATGAAAATAGTTCGTCTCATTTTGTGCTGATACTCGACCTTTATCGCCGAGTGGCTAGCGCTCTAGCACTCTCTACCACAGGTTTCGGGTTCGAACTCAGGCGCTGCCATGAATGTTTGTAGTGATTCGGAATATACTTTTAACCGTTGATCCCTGTAGAATAGGATCGTACAGCGTTACAGGGGTATTGTTACTCCGCATCAGAAGTTTATCTTCTCGTAACACGCACCTCATGGTTAGTGCTAAGTGAGTAACGTCGGTGCAACGCTTGCCTTAAGACAGTAAAGTGTTAGCCAGCTGCGTTAGAAAAAAAAGCAATCCATCCAAGAATTTTGCTACACCACCAGAATTTTGCTAAACTTGCATTTCTTTTTGATCAAACAGACAGAACTTTCAAAACCATAAATTCTCCCGTACGATTTATATTACCTAAATCGCCCATTCTGAAATTATATTTATTTTATTCGTTGTTTAATTTATAAGATTCTAAAATTTCTATCATGCTATTTAGTACTGATTTCGATAAATCATTCCACATAGATTAATAAACAAAATGAAGAGCAGAAATAAAACTATGTACTTATCATAATATTTAAAAAGAGATGGATTCATTAAGATTCATGGATTTTGTGGAACTAACGGTGTACTTAATCAATCATAAAATAAAAAGGATGTTCCTTCAGTTGGATATTTAGACTTCCTCAACAAGAACGAGCCATGTCTTACAAAACAATTCAATAAATCAAATTTATTCTCATGTAATCACAGCCTCCCTAGTGATAGGAGAACAGCTTTGTTGAATAAAGAATTCATTCCAATGTCCTCGGTGGTTGACTGGTCTTCTTGTTGTAACTTATTCTCATCCCCTTAAAGAGTAGGGGCCCAAAAAAAAAAAAGAAGAAAAAAGACTATTTACGACGGCATCGAAGTATGGACACTTGCATCGCCTATTGATCAAAAGGGGGCCGGACCCTACCCCGAATAAAAATCTTTATTCTGCCACGGATACTCTCCCATGTGTACCCAATGAGATACATCCGGGGAACTGGCTGTATTCCTTCGGATTTCGGAATCGGGAAATGTCTTTGATGCATAATTCATGCGAGATCGCTGGAGACTGGTCCCGAAGATTTAATGTTTAATTACTGCGTTATATCCTTTATGCACCTCACCTTGTGAAATGGCGAAGGCTGATATCTCTTCCACTGCAATCGGCTTTGATGGAATTCCCCATTCGTGAAGAAATTATTTCGTTTGGAAGATTATTTTAAAGTGGGACAAGACGAACTATGAAGTGAACTATCTAGGTAGGTCGGTAATGGTGTGAGTCGTTTTTTCCTTTTGACTGTTCAGTTGAAGGGCGTCTTACAGAAGATGAATCTGTGGATGGAAATAGTTCGTCTCATAGTGTTTTGAGATTCTTCAGGTTTTATACGCTACTTAAGAGCCAATTGCAACTTTTACAAATCATAATACTCACACGTAGTTCACAGATTATTCACTGCAGTCTATAACTCAAATAAAAAAATTTCAAAACTTCCTAGAGTACAGTCCGCGAATCATAAGCAGTAAATTACAATAAGAATTTTGCTACATCACTGAGTAATTAAACTTGTATTTCTTGTTGATCAAACAGACCAGAACTTTCAACAGCAAAATTTCTTCCGTGCCATTTATATTATCTAAAACGCCCATTCTGAAACTAAATGTATTCTATTGGTTGTTTTATTTATAAGATTCTAAACTTTCTATAATACTATTTAGTACTGATTTCGATAAATCATTCCAATTCGATTAATAATCAAAATGGACAGGAGAAATAAAACTATGTGTTTAACATAATATTTAAAAAAAGATGGATTCCTTAAGATTCATGGATCTAGTGAAACTGACGGAGTACTTAATTAATTATAGACTAAAATGAATATTTCTTCGACGGATATTTAGAGTTCCTCAACAAGAACGAGCCAGGTCTTACAACTCAATTCAATAAACGAAATTTAATCTCATGAAATCACAGGCCCCCATTCTGATCGGAGAGCAGCTTTGTTGAATAAAGGATTCATTCCAATGTCCTCGGGGGATGACTGGTCTTCTTGTTGTAATTTATTCTCATCCCCTTGAAGAGTAGGGGCCAAAAAAAGAACAGAAAAGAAAATAAAGACTATTTACCGACGGGCATCGAAGAATGGGCACTTGCATCGCCTATTGATCAAAAGGGGTCCGGCCTTAGGCCCCAAATAAAAATCTTTATTCTGCCACGGATACTCTCCCATGTGTACCCATTGAGATAAATCCGGGCAGTGGCAGTATATTACTCGGATTTCGGAATCGGGAAACGTCTTTGATGCATAATTCATGCGAGATCTCTGGAGACTGGCCCCGAAGATTTAATGTTTAATTACTGCGTTATCCTCATGCACATCATCTTGCAAAATGACGAAGGCTGATATCACTTCCATTCCAATCGACTTTGATGGAATTCCCTAATTGTGAAGAAATTATTTCGTTTGGAAGATTATTTTAAAGTGGGACAAGACGAACTATGGAGTGATGTGGCTGGATAGATCGGTACTGGTGTGAATCGTTTTTCCCTTTTGACTGTGCAGCTGTAGGGCGTCTTACTGAGAATGCAAATAGTTCGTATCTTTTTGTGTTGAGTCTCATCAGGTTTTATGGATTATTGAAAACTGAATGTAACTCTTACAAATCATAGCACTAACACTTTGGTCTTCAATGAATGTCGTAGTTTTATTTTTAAAAATAATCCAAAAAAAATACGGATCTGCTCAATAAAATTGTTTGATTATATGTACTTCGGCAAACATTTTTTTTTTTTTTAATTACAATCGATTGTCTTTTAAGTGAATCTTTTTAGCGAAGGGCGTCTTACAGAGGAGAAATCTGTGGATGAAAATAATTCGTCTCATATTGTGCTGAGATTCATCAGGTTTGATACATTATTGAAGAACAGACTGCAAATTATAATACTAATACTTTGGTCTTCAATGAATGTCCACAGATTTTTTTTTTTTAATTTAAAAAAAGTATGGATCTATACATTAAAATTAATTGAGGAAATTTACTTCGGCAACAGTTTTATTTGAATTACAACGAACTGTCTATTTTGGCAATTTGAAAATTTTTGAAACTAGCATACGATATATTGTTGTATGTATAATATCATATATCTCTAACTATAAGTAACCATAACCATTTTTTCTCCCAAAACTAAATTAGCACCACTTCGAAAAAAATTGCTCAGTGCCATGATGGCCAACGGGCATACGTAAATGTTGTAAGACAAGAACTACATTGACAGATCGTATCGAGAAATACATTGCCTTAGGCTATTTTAAAACATGCCATTTCTGCCCATTAGATCAGGTATTTTGTATTTGGAATGTAATGATGGTTTTAATGTAGAATTCGCTTGTACCGAAAAACTGTGCTCCACATTATCATGTTTCTACTTCATTCATTCTCCTTTGTGGATTTCGTTGGGCAAAATGATCGTATTTCCAATTCCTTCTTTTCCAGTTCAACTAAATGAGAATATCTAGAGCTCTGGCTTTTTGTAGCACAGGTTTCAGGTTCGAATCCTGGAGGTGGCATAAATGTTTTTTTGTCGTACGGAATCCGTGTTAAATTGTAGGTCCCGGTCTAATTAACCCAAAGTGTGTAAAAAAAATGACCGTAGCGCCGCAAACCAAATCTAGCACAAATTTACTATTATATATATTATTATATTCATTCATCCATATTATTAGATTTATTTAAAAACTCGTACTATATTTTTTTGAAAAAAAAATGACTTACATCACCATAATTTCATATCGTTACTGATGAAAAGACGATAGATTGCTGCCAATGGGAGTTGGTATACAAATTCTCTTTTGATAAAAAGTTATAGTATGTATCTATTCATCTATTCCTTGTAGGTATTAACTGTTTTCTGGATGCATAGTCACTTTTTCACGCTTTCAATCTGAGGTCTCAAATGAATACTTTTTTTTTTAATTTGGAAATTTTAATGGTTTTTATTTAAATGCTATATTTGTTATTTTAATCACCTTGCATAATAGATTTAACGTAGCAAAAGAATTTGGCTTAAACTTTTTACACTTTAAATCCCACTGGTATTACATTCGAGAGAATTAACCAGCTTTGCAATTTTACTTATGCTTTTATTAATTTATCATTAGCCTGAATTAAATCCCACGCAAAAAGGTTTTTTATTAAACAACGAAATACGCTTTTATTCTTTAAAGATATGCAAAAATATAACATTCATATAATTCTTTTTTTTATTTTTCCAATGTAATCATTTTAATTCCATAAATTTCTATTAAAAGATTATCTAGTTTTGGTTAGTTTTCATAAATAAAAAATTTGTCATGTATATTACTTTATTTTAACAATCTATATATTTTGTAGAGATACAAATATAATTATTTGATAGGCTAATGTATATATACGTTATGATCGATATTGGTTGTGAATATAAAATAAAAAAATAATAAAATAACAAATAATTAAAAAAAATACATTTAATAATAATCAATTGGTTACGAGCACGAAAATATTTCCTCTTAACCTATTTCCTTTTATAATGTATCCTTTATACTGAAAATGTGTTCTAATAATTATCACAATTATACTCTGATATTAGAGGTTAAGGGGCCTTGATGGCCGAGTGACTAGCGTTCTGTTTCTCGGTGCCATGGCTGTTCGTAGTGGTTTGGAATACATTTTAAACGGTAAGTTCCAGTCTAATATGGCTGTAGAGCGTTGGACGTAGGGCTTAAAACCATGCCCCATAAAAAAAAGCATCTTTCGTCTAGAAATCTGCCAGTAGGCAGAAGGTCTTGGTACACCAAGGGGCTGTTGCGGCAATGATGATTAGAGATTAAAAATGAAAAAAAAAATTCGGCATTTATATAAGGATTTTTAGAAATGTCTAAAATATATAATTTAATAATAACAATAATCAGTGCGCAACAGCCTCATGGTGAGCAAAGGCCATTTGCCTACTGACAGATTTCTAGACGTTAGATTATTTATTTTTACGTGGTAGAGTTGTCAGCCGGACGCCCAACGGTAATATTAGACAGGGCCCTATATATAAAGTCGATTGAGAACCAATACAAACACTTATGGCACAGCCGGGACTCGAATCAGAAACCTGTGGCACCGAGCGCTTGTCACTCCTGCCATTTAATAACAACCAATTAAAATCTTATGCATTACAAGATTGCTACGACTAAATCTCGGGGAATACATGCTATTTTCTGAATTCAATGATGTAATATGTCATGAATACTAGCTAATAGTTTCGAGGAAAAAAAGGATGTTTTTTATCCCTAATTTCATTATCTAAGAAGAGAAAAAGCATGTTGTTTCAATTAAGTATCTGTTTATTATCTAATAAACTTAACTTTGAGGATACTTGCGAAAAAATTCGAATGGTGATATAAGTAGAATTAGTATATTCTTCCATTAGAAAGCTGCAAATATTCCACTTTTTGGGGTATTGTTCATAAATGAAGCACATGTATTTTTCCAACGGTGACAAATATCTCCACTTCCAGAGCCGGTGTAATTAGGTTTACGAGTCGAAAGAAAACTGGTGGGAAAAAAATGTGCGATCGCAGGTAACTGTTTTAGAGCCTCTTTTTAGAAAGCAAATAGTAACGGGCAGCAGATTTTAAGAGATGCATCAGCAAACAAGATTAAGTATTTGCTTCCGAAGAAAGAGTCCGGTTTTTGATGTGACAAGAAAAATTAGCCCCCGGCACACATAAACAAAGCCGCTGCTTTTGTGTGTCACAACCATAAATTGAAAACTCTTGCATGTGTCTTCATTTTTCACAAACCTTTCATTTCCACTTCAGGGCCTAACAAGGTGAGGGAAATTAAATTTAACAACATTTTTTTTTTTTTTACATCAACTGCTATTTTTTTCTTACCCTTGAAATATATGGATATTGTTTTGTTCAACGGGCTTTTTAGTGACCACTGAAATCTGTAATTAAAAAAAAAAAAAAATGTTTTACGAGCTCTTTCATATATAATATTCATTTATATTTTTCTTGAACATGAACAGGGTGGTTATATTTCGAGTGACCCTATTCAGAACCCTCTAGAACCTTTTCTACCTAACGGAGTTTGACGAAACTTGATATATACGGTATATAAGACCATGGGGAAAATATTTCCTCTACAAAAAAAATATAGTTCAAATTTTAACCACCAAGATTACTTGTGGCGTCTAAGGAAGGACAAAAAATGTCTTAAAACTTCAACGTGAGCTCCATTGACATCAATTACAGGTTGGAAGCGCATTATAGCGTATTCAACGGTAGAGCGGATGAACTCTGACGGAATTTCATCAACATGGCGTGCACTGCTGGATTTCAACTCAGATAAAGTCCGAATTTTCCTCCATTAACACATTTTTTTTGGAATCCCTACAACCAGAAATCACAGAGATTTAAGTCGAGGGAACGAGATTCCATGCATCTGGTATTACACGATTCTCTCCAAAGTTAGCACAATGTTTTTCTTTGACTTGGCGCCCAATTTGAGGAGTTGCTCCATCTTGCATGAAGGCAGTGTCTGCAAACGTTGCTGTTCCTGTAAGGCAGGAATGGCCTGTTGTTGAAGGGGTTCACTGTACGGTGCAAACGCGAAACCTTGTGGAGTAGGAATTTAAAAATTAAAAAATAAAAACGGTCAGAGGGTAAAATTAGCAGTAAATCCACACCATGCAGTCACGTAATCAGAATGCAGTGGTTGTTGATGACATGACATTAGGAGGTTAACCACTTCATATGTGACAATTGTGATTATTCACGGCTCCATCTAAAGAAATCTGCACCTCATCTGACCATAGAATTTGCCAAAACCATAGATTGCTCCATCTTGCATGAAGACAGTGTCTGCAAACGTTGCAATCATCAACTTCCATTCGCGTCAAAAAAGGCAGACATATTTAATTTAATAATAATAATAATTTAATTCTCTAATTTTATTCTTAAATATTATAAAATTTTAACGAATAAAACTTAGTTATTTAATGTTACTATCCAAAATTCATGGATGTAATATGTCATGAATACTAGCTAATAGTTTCGAGGGAAAAAAACATGTTTTCTATCATTAATTTCATTATGAAGGAAAGGAATAAAAACGTTGTTTCAATTAAGTATCTGTTTATTATCTTATAAATTTAACTTTCGGATATTTAGACAAAAATTTCACCGGTGATATAAGTAGAATTAGTATTTTCCTCCATTAGAAAGCTGCAAATATTCCATTTTTTTTTTGTGTATGCGTGTATTGCTCATAAATGAAGCACGTGTATTTTTCTGACGGTGATATATTTCTCCACTTCCAGAACTGGAGTAAATAGGTTTACGAGCCAAAAGAAAATGGTGGAAAAAATGTGCGACACTGCAAGCGCACATAACTGTTTTAGAGCCTCTTTTTAACGGGCAGCAGTTTTTAAGAGATGCATTAGCAAACAAGATTAAATATTTGCTTCCGAAGAACGAGTCCAATTTTTGATGTGACAAGAAAATTAGCCCCCGGCACATATAAACAGAGCCACTGCTTTTGTGTGTCACAACCATAATTTAAAAACTCATGCAAGAGTTTTTAAATTACGGTTGTGTCTGCATTATTCATAAACTTTTCTTTTCCACTTCAGAGGTTAACAAGGGGGGGGGGAACTAATTTTTTACATAAAATTTTATTATTTTTTTACATAAAATGCTATTTTTTTAACCCATAAAATATATGGATATTGTTTTCTTGGAACAGGGCTTTTAGTGACCATGACTATTTCCACTGAAATCTGTAATTTTTTAAAAATTTCTTTAAAGAGTTTTTTCATATGCTACTGTGACCACAAAACCAATGTGACCAATTTTAACCTGTGACCTGTGACCAATTTTAAATTTAAAATTAATGGAGCTTATGGCATTTAATTTTTTTTTCTTTTATTTTGCTGACACTGTCCTTGACATCTGTGTGTAATTTCACATGGAAATATCCATTATTATTTGAGTTACGCTGGGCTTTGTGAGACTCTAAAACTGATTCCGGTGATTTCTGAATTAATTGAGCAAAGAAATTGCATTAAATTTTGTTTGCGGAAACGTATAAAATGTTTCAGAAGGCATTCGATGAGCATTCCTATATCAGAAAGAAATGTTTAGAAGTGATAAAAACAGTTCAAAGAATTCAGAGAATGCGTTGAAGACGAACAGCCGTCTGGTCGACCACCAACCTCAATCGACGAAGCTTACGTCCAAAACACTTAAAGATTTGGTGCTTGCAAACCGTCGATTTATAATTAGAAACCATGCTGCAGATGTTGGAATTTCAAAAGGATCCGTCAATTCCATTTTCGGCCTAAAACGCGTCAAATCATAATTAGTACAGAAAACAATTAATGCGCCAGCTCACACTGCATTGATTCTTCTGATTATTAATTCTTCTGGACATTTTCGCCAAAATTAAACCCATATCGTCCCACAACCACCTTATACACACAATGGGACTTCTGTCTATTTCCTGAACTCAAAAAACTTGTTTTTTTTAGCTTCATCTCTAATCTCAAAGTTCTACGGTCAAATTAGACTGGAACCTACGGTTTAAAGTGAAAACCTGTGGCACCGAGTGCCTGACATTCGGCCATCAGGCATCCTAATTTAATAATAATAGAATTTAATTCTTAAAGATTACAAGATTTCACCGACTAAAACGTATTGAATAAATATTATTGTCTGAAATTTATGGATGTAATATGCCATGCTTTTATACCAGCTAATAGTTTCGAGAAAAAAAAGATGTTTTTATCACTAATTTCATTATCAAGGAAGATAATAAACATGTTGTTTCAATTAAGTATCTGTTTATTATCTAATAAATTTAACTTTGGTGATATTTACGCTAAAAATTCTAACAGTGATATAAGTAGAATTATTATTTGCTTCCATTAGAAAAGCTGCAAATATTCCTTTTTGTGCGTGTGCGTGTATTGTTCATAAATGAAGCACGTGTATTTTTCTAACGGTGAAATATTTCTCCACTTTCAGAGCCGGTGTAATTAGGTTTACGAGCCAAAGCGCAGGTAACTGTTTTAGAATCTCTTTTTAGAAAGCAAACAATAACGGGCTGCAGTTTTTAAGAGATGTATTAGCAAACAAGATTAAGTATTCGCTTGCAAAGAAAGAGTCCGGTTTTTGATGTGACAAGAAAAATTAGCCCCCGGCACACATAAACAAAGCCGCTGCTTTTGTGTGTCGCAACCATAATTTAAAAACTCTTGCATGTGTCTTCATTTTTCACAGATCTTTCTTTTTCACTTCAGGGCCTAACAAGGTGGGGGAAATTAATTTTCGGAACTTTTTTCCTTACGTGAAATGCCATTTTTTTCTTACCCATAAAATATACGGATATTGTTTTCAGGAACGGGGTTTTTAGTGTCTTTGATTATTTCCACTGAAATCTGTAATTTTTTTTAAATTTCTTTCACAAGTTTCATATATAATATTTATTTATATTTTTCTTGAATATGAAAGGGTGGTTATAATTAAAGGACCCTCTAGAACCCGTTCTACCTAACGGATTTTGATGAAACTTGATATATACGGTATATGGACCACGGACTAAAGACTTTCGCAATAAAAATTTTCAAAATTTGATTACTAGGGTAGTTGTGATGCCTAAGGAAGGTCTAAAAAATTTTCAAAACCTTAACGATTTGACAACCTCCATTGACACCAATTACATGTTATTCATATATACACGGACAGTGCCAGCGACATAAAAATTAAAAAATAAAAAATGAAATTCCATAAGTCCCGGGAATATTAAATTGAAAATTGGTCTTACTTTTTTGACACACTATGGGTAAAAAAAAAAATAGAATTTATCGTAAAAAAAACGAAGTCGTGAAAATTAATTTCCCCCCCTTGTTAGGCCCTGAGGTGGAAAAGAAAGCTCTGTGAAAAATGAAGACACATGCAAGAGTTTTTAAATTATGGTTGTGACACACAAAAGCAGCGGCTCTGTTTAGTTGTGCAGGGAAATAATTTTTCTTGTCACATCAAAAACCGGACTCGTTCTTTGGAAGCAAACACTTAATCTTGTTTGCTGATGCATTTCTTAAAAACTACTCCCCATTATTATTTGCTTTCTAAAAAGAGGCTCTAAAACAGTTACCTGCGCTTGCAGTGTCGCACATTTTTTCCACCAGTTTCTTTTGGCACGTAAAACTAATTACACCGGCTCTGGAAGTTGAGAAATATGTCACCGTCAGAAAAATACGCGTGCTTCATGTATAAGCAATACACGCACACACACGAAAAAAAATATGAATATTTGCATCTTTCTAATGGAAGAAAATAATATTCCTACTTATATCACCGTGGAATTTTTGTGTAAATATCTGAAAGTTAAATTTATTAGATAATAAACAGATACTTAATGGAAACAACGTTTTTATACATCTTACTTGCTAATGAAATTAGTGATGAAAAAGATCCTTTTTTTCCTCGAAAATATTAGCTAGTGGACACTCATGTCCATAAATTAAGGATAATGAAGTTCAGGCAAAGAAAGAGATTGAAGCAAAACAAATTTGACTTATTTATAAAGTCCATTTATTAAACAAAAGGTAAAGAGCAAAAAAGATGCTATATGTTTGACATAATTAATAAAAATTGCGATTTTTACTCCCTGGAGCAAATTTCAAAAAAGAAATTATTTACAAAAAAAACAGTATAACTTGGTTAATATCATGGTTAATATTGAGTATGTCTCCCGGACGATGCAATAGAGGCTTTACAACGCCTAGACATGCTGAGTATCAAATTATCAATCTAATCTTGTGGTATATTACACCACTCATCAAGTAATGCCCTCCGACGTTGCGGTTGACAGGTGGGAGGGGGTTGACGGGCTGCAATTCGTCGACCAAGCATATACCACACATGCTCTATTGGATTCAAGTCCGGTGAGTATGCTGGTTAATCCATACAGGTGATATCCTCCAATTGAAGGTATTCGTCTACAATGTTTGCACGGTGAGGACGGGCGTTGTCATCCATAAACAGAAATTCAGCACCCATGACGCCCCGAAACAAACGTACATGTTGTTCCAGAATAACATCCCGATAGAAGTGGCCTGTCATCGTTACACTCTGAACATGTAGGTCAGTTCTCGAACCAAGAATAATTCCTCCCCAAACGAGCCATCCTGCACCACCGTAACGGTGTCGTTCAATGGTGTTCTCTTGGTGGTAACGTGTACCTGGCCCTCTCCATATGAAAGTTCGGCGAGAATCAGACGGCAAACGGCAGACGCCCAATGTGCCCTAAGCGTCTGTACACGGTCTGCCTTGAAACTGTCGTACCGGTAGCTGAAGAGAGCTGACGAGACAGGTCTGATGCTGTGCTCCGTCTCTTTCTTTTGACTGTAACTGCTAAATACCGTCCTTATTTGGCGTTGTAACTCGGGGGCGACCTGTGCTGTAACATCTACTCACATTACCATCATCTTGGAATCGTTACCAAAGCCTGGAGATGACACTCTGGGCGGTTGTAAGTTCCTCGGATACTTCCAGCTGGGTACGTCCACATTCCAGTCGTCCTATAGTTCTACCACGTAAAAAATCATCTAAATGTTTCCTTTGTGCCATAACTATGCGGTTATTGCACTGAAAGGACTTTAAAGCGCTTGTAAACAATGTTACATCTTTGCCACCATTCCTTATATACCCGTCTCTTACATTCTCGTCATTGTGACGTACTATCCGCGCCATCTGGCGGTTTCCTGTACTTTGCATATTCTTCTTCAAGATGTGTGTGATAATTCTACAGGTGAAATTTTTATTTTAGAGTTCAATTTCTATGTGATTCTGAATTATCTTTAATTTATGGACATGAGTGTAGATTACATTCTTGTAATTTAATTAGGAAACTCAATGACAACCAGCTAGTCTTGTGTATTAACATAAGACTAGCTGTTAAATTTCCTTAAAGTTTCTTATTTGGTTATTTTTTTTCTTTATATAGTTATAAGCAAAAGATGTTATAAGAAAAAAGTCATATGTTTTTAAAGGAAAAACACAGTCTGTTTTTAAGATAATTAATCTATTTGTTTTATTTTAGTATCATTGGAATAAGTTTAAACTCTGGAAAAAACACACACAAAATATGTGCAACTGCCTGTAAGTGTGAAGAAATTTCAAGATTTCATAATGTATAAACACTGGATTATAGGCAGAAAATTACAGTAAAAACAAGTAACATAAAAAAAAAAATAAAATAAAGTCAATTCCTACTTTTTTTAAAAGTCCTTTATAAAGAATTTCCATTCATTTTTGTAAGTTTATCTGGCGCCATTTATTGGTAGATGCATGCAACTTAAATCTAAAAAAAATAAAATTAATTAATTGAATTTAATTACTGAATTAAAATTTGAAAAAACTGTATTAACATCCAGTGTCATCCACTTCAAGATTTAAAAAATGTATTTGTACTTCAGTGGATGAATAAAAAATACTTTATGAACGATTGAAAATGTGAACAAGATATATATAAGCAGAGTGTGAGCTAATAGAAGAAATTGAATCACTGCAAAAGTCTCTAAATATTTGTTTTAATTAAATTTTAACGAAACTGTGTGAAAATGTTCACAAATTAAACACTACTGCCTATAATTCACTCTAAAACTTATAGGTTTCCTAATGTATAATCCTCATATGAGGCAGCGAATTAAGGTAAAGCTATTTGCCTAAATTACTAATCACTGCGTGAAATTTACTAAACATCCACAGTTCCATTACTAAACACTTTTTTGGAAAAAAATGATGAAAAAATTTCATTATGTAAATACAACTTACCTACAACTTACATCCTACAACTTATATAACCTACAACTAACAACTAACAACTAACAACTAACTTTTATAACCTACAACTTACATCAAGAAATTTGAGGTACAAATTTCTGATAAAGGTGTACAAATCGCAGATTAAAGACCGGGAAATGGTGTAAAACTATTTGTCGACATCACTTAAAACTTTATGGAATTTACTTTTAGTGAAATTAAAAAAAGAAGTTCACAGATTATTTCCAGTGGTACATCAAGAAATTTCAAAATTTCCTAGCGTACAATACGCGAATCATAAACAGAAAATTACAGTAAGAATTTTGCTACAGAACTGACTAATTACACTCATGTCCATAAATTGAGGATAATTCAGAATCACACAGAAATTGAACTCTAAAATAAAAATTTCACCTGTAGAATTATCACACACATCTTGAAGAAGAATATGCAAATTAGAGGAAACCACCAGATGGCGCGGATAGTACGTCACAATGACGAGAGTGTAAGAGAGGGGTATATAAGGAATGGCGGCAAAGAAGTAAAATAGTTCACAAGCGCTTTAAAAGCCTTTCAGTGCAATAACCGCATAGTTATGGCGCAAAGAAAGCATTTGGATGATTTTTTACGTGGTAGAATTATTGGACGACTGGAATGTGGACGTACCCAACTGGAAGTATTCGAGGAACATTGAATCGCTCAGAGTGTCATCTCCAGGCTTTGCAACGATTTCAAGATGATGGTAATGTGAGTAGATGTTACAGCACAGGTCGCCCCCGAGTTACAACGCCGAATGAGGACGGTATTTAGCAGTTACTGTCAAAAGAAACAGACGGAGCACAGCATCACACCTGTCTCGTCAGCTCTCTTCAGCTACCGGTACGACAGTTTCTAGGCAGACCGTGTACAGACGCTTAGTGCACATTAGTCCATATGCTCGTAGGCCTGTCAGATGTGTTCCACTTACCGCAACTCACTGTCGCCGGCGATTAACCTGGAGTAGAGAGCATGCATTGTGGACACCGTAACAGTGGTCTGGTGTGATGTTTTCCGACGAGTCCAGGTTTAGTTTGCAGTCTGATTCTCACCGGACTTTCATATGGAGAGCGCCAGGTACATGTTACCACCAAGAGAACACCATTGAACGACACCGTTACGGTGGTGCAGGATGGCTCGTTTGGGGAGGAATTATTCTTGGTTCCAGAACTGACCTGCATGTTCAGAGTGTAACGATGATAGGCCACATCTATCGGGATGTCATTCTGGAACAACATGTACGTTTGTTTCGGGGCGCCATGGGTGCTGAATTTCGGTTTATGGATGACAACGCCCGTCCTCACCGTGCAAACATTGTAGACGAATGCCTTCAATTGGAGGATGTCACCCGTATGGATTGGCCAGCATACTCACCGGACTTGAATCCAATAGAGCATGTGTGGAATATGCTTGGCCGACGAATTGTAGCCCGTCAACCGGAAATTCGGAGGGCATTTCTTGTTCAGTGGTGTAATATTCCCCAAGATCAGATTGACAATTTGATACTCAGCATGCCTAGGCGTTGTAAGGCCTGTATTGCATCGTCCGGGAGACATACTCCATATTAACCATCATACTAACCATGTTATACTGTTTTTTGTAAACAGATTCTTTTTTGAAATTTTCTCTAGGGAGTAAAAATCGAAATTTTTATTAATTATGTCAAACATATAGCATCTTTTTTGCTCTTTTCCTTTTGTTTAATAAAATATTTTACAAATAAGTCAAATTTGTTTTGCTTCCGTCTCTTTCTTTGCCTGAACTTCATTATCCTTAATTTATGGACATGAGTGTAAATTGCATTTCTTGTTGATCAAATAAACAGAACTTTCAACAGCGAAATTTCTTCAATGTCATTTATATTATAAAATCGCACATTCTGAAGTTAAATTCATTCTATTCGTGTTTTTATTTATAAGATTGTAAAATTTCTATAACTACTAATTTCGATAAATCATTCCAATTCGATTAATAAACAGAATAAAAAGCAGAAATAAAACTATGTCCTTAGCGTAATATTTAAAAAAAGATGGATTCAGTAAGAATCATGGTACTGAAAGAGTATTTAATCAATCATAGAATAAAAGGAACGCTCCTTCAGCTGATATTTAGACTTCCTCAAAAATAACGAGCCAGGTTTTACAACTCAATTCAATTAACCAAATTTAATCTCATGTAATCACAGCCCGCTTGGTGTTCTGAGAACAGCTTTGTTGAATAAAGTATTCAGTCGAATGTCCTCGGTGGTTGACTGGTCTTCTGGTTGTAACTTATTCTCATCCTCTTGAAGAGTATGGGGCCAAAAAAACAAATAAAAAGAAAAGAAGGACTATTTACCGACGGCATCGAAGAATGGAGACTTGCATGGCCTATTGATCAAATGGGGGCCGGGACCTAGACCGAAATAAAAATCTTTATTCTGCCATGGATACTCTCCCATGTGTACCCAATGAGAGAGATAAATCCGGGGTACTGGCAGTATTCCTCGGATTTCGGAATCGGGAACCGACTTTGATGCATAATTCATGCCAGATCGACGGAGACTGGCCCCGAAGATTAAATGCTTAATTACTGTTTTATCCTTATGCACCTCACCTTGTAAAATGGCGAATATCTCTTTCTGTCCGATCGGCTTTGATAGAATTCCCCACTCGTGAAGAAATTATTTCGTTCGGAAGATTATTTTAAAGTGGGACAAGACGAACTGTGGAATGACTATGACTGGATAGACCGGTAGTGGTATGAGACGTTTTTGCTTTCGACTGTTTTCAGTTGAAGGATGTCTTACAGTGGAAGAATCTGTAGATGGAAATAGTTCGTCCCACAATGTGTTGAGATTCTTTAGGTTCTATACACTTCTGAGCCAAATGCAATTCATAATATTAACAGGTCTTCAATGTCACGTGTTCTTCACGTCGTCAACAAATTTATTTTTCAAAAAATAAAACAATTAATATAAAAAAAAAAAATTAAAGTCGATTCCTACTTTTTTCCCCACTATATTACAGAAGCTCCCTTAAAAATAAAGTTAAAATTTTCTTCTTACATCTGGCGCCATCTATTGGCAGATACATGCAACTTAAATATAAAAAAAAATTAAATTAATTAATTAAATTGAATTAAGGAATTAATATTTGAAAAAACTGTATTAACATTAAGTATCATCGGCTACAAATTCAAAAAAATGTATTTGAAAATGAGTGGAGGAATTGAAAGTGTTTTATTAACGGTCAAAAATTTTAACAAGATATATATAGCGATTGTGTGAACTAATAGCAGGAATTGAAAAAAAATAAATAAATAAAAAAGCATGGATCTGTACATTAAAATCAAATGAGGAAATTTGCTTCGGCAACAGTTTTGTTTGAATTACAATCAACTGTCTATTTTCGGAAAATTTGAAATTTTTTGATTCTAGCATACCATATGCTGTGTTATAAAATATAACATATCACTATCTAAAAGTATCTTTAATTATTTTTTCTTCCAAAACTGAATTAGCACCACTTTGATAAACCTGGCTCAGCGGTCTGATGGCCAGCGGGCATAAACGTTGAATGACAAGAACTACATAGACAGATCGTATCAAAAAATACACTGCCTCAGGTTATTTTATACTATGTCCTTTCTGCCCATTAGGTCAGGGATTTTCTATTTTGAATATAATGAGGGTTTTAATGTAGAATTCACTTGTATCGAAAAATACTGCTCCAAATTAGCATGTTTCTAGTTCATTCATCCTCTTTTGTGACTTTCGTTGAGCAAAATGATCGTGTTTCCAATTCATTCCTTTTCAGTTCTCCTTTAGTTGCTGCCTGATAGCCAGATTTCTAGAGCTCTGGCTTTGGTACCACAGGTTTCAGGTGTGAAGCCTGGCGGTGGCATAAATGTTTGTTTGTGGTTCGGAATGAATAAATGTTTGTTTGAGGTTCGGTGTTAAGTTGTAGGTTCCGGTTTAATTTACCCAAAATTTGTAAAAAAACTTACCGTATCGAGGCAAACCAAACCAAAAACTAATACATATTTACTATATTATATTATTATATTTATTCATGCATATTATTATATCTATTTATAAACTCGAACCAAATTTTTTTCGAAAAAAAAGTGACTTACACCACTATATTTTCATATCGTTACTGACGAAAATACGTAAGATTGCTACCAATGGGAGTTGGTATACAAATTATCTTTTGATAAAAAATAATAATATGTATCTATTCATCTATTCCTTATAGATATGAACTGTTTTCTGAATGCATAGTCCATTTTTTAAACTCTCAATCTAACGTCTCAAATGAATACTTTTTTTTAATTTGGAAATTTTAATGGTTTTTATTTAAATAATAATGCTTGATATTTAAATAATAATGCTTGATATTTTAATCACCTTGCATAATAGATTTAACGTATCAGAAGAATTTGCTTTAAACCTTTTTACACTTTAAATCCCACTGGTATTACACTCGAGAGAATTAACCAGATTTGCAGTTTTACTTATGTTTTTATTAATTTATCATTAGCCTGAAATAAATATTTAAACATTACTTAATCTAAAACAAAGAACTAACAAAGAACTAAATTATTATTCTTTAAAGATATGCCGAAATATGTTTTTCATATAATTCTTTTTTATTTTTCCAACTTAATTATTTTTATCGCATTATATTATTTAGATTATTTCGTTTCGGTTAGTTTTCATAAATAAAAAAAATTATCATGTATATTACTTTATTTTAATAACCTATATATTTTGTAGAGATTAAAGTAAAATCATTTGATATGCTTATGTGTATGTATGTTAAGAACGATATCGCTCTTATTATATTTGTTTTTCTATTGCTCTTACCCCCTTTTCTTCGTTCTAATAATCTATCTTTTATACTGAAAATGTGTTCTAATAATTATCACAAATACACTCAAAAACGATTAAATTATTTTTTTTATTATGTAAAATAAACATTAAATTTCTTTAATGATATAAGGCTATTTTAAGTAATGTTTAAATATTTAATTTAATAATAATCAATTGGTTATGAGTATGAAAATAATTGCTCTTACCCTATGTATCTAATATACTGAAAATGCGTTGTAATAATTATCAAACTCCTATTAGAGATTAAATTGATTTTTTTAATTATGTAAAAAAAAAAACGTTAAATTTCTTTAATTATATAAAGCTATTTTACGGATGTTGTTACTGAATTTCTTATTTTAAGTAAGTTTTTCCTGTTGATGATTGAAAATGTGTTCTAATAATTATCAAAATTATACTCTGTCATTAGATATTACATGAATTTTTTTAATTATGTGAAAAGAACATTAAATTCTTTAATTATAAAAGGCTACTTTAAGTGATGTTAAAAATATTTAATTTAATAATAATAAAATGAATTCTTAAAGATTATAAAATTTAAACGATTAAAACTTAGTTATTTAATGTAAAATATCTGAATTTCATGGACGTAAATATGCCATGAATACAATCTAATAGTTTCGAGGAAAAAAAAGGTGTTTTTTATCGCTAATTTCATTATCCAGGAAGAGGTATAAAAAGGTTGTTTCAATTATGTATCTGTTTATTATCTAATAAATTGTAACTTTGCAGATATTTACACAAAAATTCCAACGGTAATAGAAGTAGAATTATTATTTTCTTCCATTAGAAAGCTGCAAATATTCCATTTTGTTTTCACGTGCGTGTATTGCTCATAAATGAAGCATGTGTATTTTTTAACGGTGGCATATTTTTCCACGCCGGTGTAATTAGGTTTACGAGCCAAATAAACTGGTGGAAAAAATGTGCGACACTGCAAGCGCAGGTAACTGTTTCAGAGCCCCTTTTTAGAAATCAAATAATAACGGGCAGCAGTTTTTAAGAGATGCATTAGCAAACAAGATTAAGTGTTTGCTTCCGAAGAAGGACTCCGGTTTTTGATGTGACAAGACAAATTAGACGCCGGCACAAATAAACAAAGCCGCTGCTTTTGTGTGTCACAACCATAATTTAAAAACTCTTGCAGGTGTCTTTATTTTTCACAAGCCTTTCTTTTCCACTTCAGGGCTTAACAAGGGGGAGGGGGGAATTAATTTTCACAACTTTTTTTTCTACATGAAATGTAATTTTTTGTAGCCATAAAATACATGCATATTGTTTTCTGGAGCGGGGTTTTAGTGTCCGTGATTATTTCCACTGAAATCTATAATTTTTTTTTTAAATTTTTTTCACGAGTTTTTTCAGATGTAATATTTATTTATATCTTTCTTTTTTGAATAAGTAGCTACGAAACAGTTTTGCACAAAAAGAAAAACAATTTTTTGTAAATGATTCATTAATTAGATATTATATTCTAAATGACAGTTGCCATAATAATATCTGCTGGGATGTCTGATGGCCAACTGGCTAGCGCTCTGGCGCTCGGTACCTTAGGTTTTGGATCGAGACCTGGCGATGCCGTGGATGTTTATAGTGGTTCGGATTCCAATTTAAAAAGTAGGTCCCGGTCTAATATGGTTGTTGGGCGTAGGGCCGATACCCTACCCTGCAAAGAAAGCATCTTTCGTCTCGAAATCTGCCATTATTGAGACGGCCTTGGCCCACAATGTGGAAAAATTAGCCCCCGGCACACATAAACAAAGCCGCTGCTTTTGTGTGTCACAACCATAATTTAAAAACTCTTGCATGTGTCTTCATTTTTCACAAACCTTTCTTTTCCACTTCAGGGCCTAACAAGGTCAGGGAAATTAATTTTAACAACATTTTTTTCCACATCAAGCGCTATTTTTTAACCACTAAAATATAAGAATATTGTTTTCAAGAACAGGGTTTTAGTGTCCTTGACTATTTCCGCTGAAATCTGTATTATTTTTTTAATTTCTTTCACGAGCTTTTTCATTTATATATATTTTTTCTAATGCAGCTGGTAAACACACAGACAGCCGCACCGACGTTACTCACTTAGCACTACCCAGGATTTGTATGCAGCTTGAAGATAAACTACGGACGTGGAGTAACACTACCGCAACACTCTACAATCATGTTAGACCGGGAATCGATCGCATGATTACCGGTTTAATTACGGTTTAAAGTGGATTCCGAACCACTACAAACGCCTATGGCAACGCCGGTAGTCTTATCCGAAACCTGAGTCATCAGGCAGCCCCCATTTTGGTTTTCATATATAATATTCATTTAATTTTTTCCTCTTTTAACAAGTAGCTAAGAATCAGTTTTGTACAAAAAGAAAACCTAGAGTTCACTAAATCATTAAAAACGTTTTAGTCTTATTTTTTAGTGAGTCATTAATTATATTTTACTGTCAGAATAATATCTACTGAGGTCTGATAGCCGAGTGGATAGCGCTCGGTACAAAAGGTTTAGAGTCCCGGCGATGGCTTGGATGTTTGTAGTAAGTCGGAGTCAACTTTGCACCGCAAGTACCAGTCAAATATAATAGCTGTAGTGTGTAGGGAGGATAACCTACTGCTGGACTTACGGCTGACAACACTAAGTCGTAAAAAGATAGCATATCGAAATAATAATAGCGTATCGAAATCTGCTAGTGGGCAGATGGCCTTCGCCCACCAAGGGGCTGTTGCGCCAATGATGATGATTAAAGATAAAATTGATTTTTTTTAATTGTGCAAAAAAATATATTTCTTCAATTATATAAGCCAATTTTAAGTTATGTTAAAAATATTTAATTTCGTAATAATTGATTTAATTCTTAAAGATTATAGAATAACGATAAACGAATAAAACTTAGTTATTTAATGTTACTATTTAAATTTCATGGATGTAATATGCCATGAATAATAGCTAATAATATCGAAGAAAAAAAGATTTTTTTTATTACTAATTTCATTATCAAGGAAGGGAATAAAAACGTTGTTTCAATTTAGTATCTGTTTATTATCTAATAAATTTAACTTTGCAGATATTTACGCAAGAATTCCGACGGTGATATAAGTAGAATTATTATTTTCTTCCATTAGAAAGCTGAAAACATTCTACTTTTTTCCTTTGCGTGTGCGTGTGCATCTATTGTTCATGAATGAAGCACGTGTATTTTTCTACGGGGACATATTTCGCCACTTCCGAAGCCGGTGTAATTAGGTTTACGAGCCAAAAGAAACTGGTGGAAAAAATGTGCGACACTGCAAGCGCAGTTAACTGTTTTAGAGACTCTTTTTAGAAAGCAAATAATAATGGGGAGCAGTTTTTAAGAGATGCATTAGCAAACAAGATTAAGTATTTGCTTCCGAAGGAGACTCCGGTTTTTGATGTGACCAGAAAAATTAGCCCCCGGCACACAAAAACAGAGCCGCTGCTTTTGTGTGTCACAACCATAATTTAAAAACTCTTGCATGTGTCTTCATATCTCACAAACTTTTCTTTTCCACTTCAAGGCTTAACAAGGTGGGGGAAATTAATTTCCACGACTTTTTTTTACATGAAATGTTGTTTTTTTTACCCTTAAAATATATGGAAATCGTTTTCTGGAACGGGGCTTTTAGTGTCCTTGATTATTTCCACTGAAATCTGTAATTTATTTAAAACGTCTTTCCCGAACTATTTCATTTACAATATTTATTTATATTTTTCTTGAGCATGAACATGGTGTTCATAATTAAAGTGACCCTATTCAGAACCCTCTAGAACATGTTCTACCTAACGGATTTTGGTGAAACTTAATATTACGGTATATGTACCACGGGAAAGAGATTTCGCAATAAAAAAAATTCAAAATTTCACCACCAGGGGAATTGTGGCGCTTAAGGAGGGTCAAAAAATTTGTCAAAACCTCAACGTGTATTCCATTGATATCATTTACATGTAAAAATAAACAAGTAATGCAAAAAAAAAAAAAATTAAAGTCCATATCTACTTATTTTTCACTATATTGCAGAAAATCCTTTATAACTATTTTTCATTCATTTTTTTAAGTTTATCTTCCGCCATTTATTAGTAGATATGTGCAACTTAAATCTAAAAAAAAACTAAAATTAATTAATTAAATTTAATGAATGAATTAATATTTGAAAAAACTCTATTAACATCAAGTGTCATCCACTACAAGTTAAAAAAAATGTGTTTGAACTTGAGTGGATGAATAAAAAGTACTTTAAGAACGATTGAAAATTTGAACAAGATATATATAGGGACAGTGTGAGCTAATAGTAGTAAGTAAAAAAATGTATATTTGAAAATTTAGCAAAAACCGTTGTTCATCGGAGTGATAAATTATAAATCTTACCTATCAGAAAATTAAAAATTATCGATTTGAGAAAAAATAATACTGAATTAAACAAATACTAAGCCAAAGAATCGGACTTATTGAAAATTTGAATGTTATTTTTAAATAATTGAATATTCCCTACTCATTTAAAAAGGAATTTAAGCAAACAAGTAATATAAAAAAAATTTTAAGGTCAATTCCTCCTTTTTTTCACTATATTGCAGAAAATCCTTTATAAATAATTTTAATTCATTTTTTTAAGTTTATCTGGCGCCCTCTATTGGTAGATATATGCAACTTAAATCTAAAAAAAAACTAAAATTAATTAATTAAATTTAATGAATGAATTAATATTTGAAAAAACTCTATTAACATTAAGTGTCATCCACTACAAGTTAAAAAAAATGTGTTTGAACTTGAGTGGATGAATAAAAAGTATTTTATGAACGATTGGAAATTTGAACAACAATATATAGGGAGAGTGTGAGCTAATAGAAGACCGCAGTAAATTGAAAATTGGTCTTACTTTTTGGACACAGTATGGGTAAAAAAAATAAAACTTAGCGTAAAAAAAAAGGTTCCGAAAGTTAATTCCCCCCCCCCCTTGTTAAGCCCTGAAGTGGAAAAGAAAGGCTTGTGAAAAATGAAGACACATGCAAGGGCTTTTAAATTATGGTTGTGACACACAAAAGCAGCGGCTCTGTTTTTGTGTGCCGGGGGCTAATTTTTCTTGTCGCATCAAAAACCGGAGTCTTTCTTCACAAGCAAATACTTAATCTTGTTTGCTGATGCATCTCTTAAAAACTGCTGCCCGTTATTATTTGCTTTCTAAAAAGGGGCTCTAAAACAGTTACCTGCTCTTGCAGTGTAGCACATTTTTTTCCACCAGGTTCTTTTGCCTCGTAAACCTAATTACAGCGGCTCTGGAAGTGGAGAAATATGTCACCGTTGGAAAAATACGCGTGCTTCTTTTATGAGCAATACACGCACTCACACGCAAAAAAGATGGAATATTTGCAGCTTCCTAATGGATAAAAATAATCATTCCAGTTATATCACCGTTGGAATTTTCGCTTAAATATCTGCAAAGTTAAATTTATTAGATAATAAACAGATACTTAATTGGAAAATCATTTTTATTCTTTTCCTTAATAATCAAATTAGTGATAAAAAACATCTGTTTTTTTCCTCGAAATTTTTAGCTGTTATAAAATTATGGCATATCTATAAAATTCAGTAAATAACATTAAATCACTAAGTTTTATTCTTTGAAATCTTGTAATCTTGATGGCCGAATGTCTTGTGCTCGGTGCTACAGCTTTCGGGTTCGAGTCTCGGCGTTGCCAAGGATGTTTGCCGTGTTTCGAAATCCATTTAAAACCGTAGCTCTCTGTCTAATATGACAGTAAAGCATTGAGCATAGGGCTGACAACCCTACCTCGTAAAATGAATCATCTACTTAGCTTTATATAAATACAGAAACTTAACTCATTTTTATATAATTAAAAAAAATGTAATCTCAAATGTAATGTAAATATCTGAAAGTTAAATTTATTAGATAATAAACAAATACTTAATTGAAACAATATTTTCATTCACTTCCTTGATAATGAAATTAGTGATAAAAAAACCTTTTTTTATTTTCGAAATTATTAGCTAGTATTCATGAAATATTGCATTCATGAAATTCAGATAGTAACATTAAATATCTAAGTTTCATTCGTTTAAATTCTATAATCTTTAAGAATTAAATTGATTATTATTCATTTAAACATTTTTAACATCACTTAAAGTAGTTTTCTGTAATTGAGGAAATTAATTTTTTTTTTACATAGTAAAAAAATCAATTTAGAAAACAGGGTGGGGGAAATTAATTTTCACAACTTCGCGTTTTGCATTAAATATTATTTTTTTTTACTCATAAAATATATTGATATTGTTTTCAGGGGGAACGGGGTTTTTAGTGTCCTTGACTATTTCCACTGAAATCTGTAATTTTTTTTAATTTCTTTCACATGCTCTTTTATATATAATATTTATTTATATTTTTCTTCTACATGTACAGGGGGGTATAATTAAATTGACCCTATTCAGAACCCTCTAGAACCTGTTCTACCTAACTGATTTTGGTACTGATTTTCTACCTGGTGATTTGTCCAGTCACATTACTGTGATCACCTGTCAAAAGAAAGAATATGCACTCTTGTATTATCTGGCTTTAAGTGAAGTGTGGTATTAAGGGGACTTCTTTATATACACTCCACTTCAATGTGCTGTCACCTGTCTTCTGTGATGGGTTATTTCACGTTGACGTCGAAAGTAGGTGGTGGTCACATTAATGGGACTGGAACGTGTATATGGTATATGGACCACGGGTAAAAGACTTTCGCAATTAAAAAAAGTTCAAAATTTGATCACCAGAGGAGTTGTGGCTAATAAGGAAGGTAAAAAAAATTGTCAAAACCTCAACGTGTACTCCATTGACATCAAGTACCTTTTTTCACATACATACACAAACAGTGCCAGCAACTTAAAAAAAAATTAAATTCCATAAGCCACGGAAATATTAAATTGAAAATTGGTCTCACTTTTTGGACACAGAATGGGTTAAAAAAATAGAATTTGGTGTAAAAAAAAAGCAGATGTGAAATTTAATTTCTCCCACCTTGTTAAGCCCTGAAGTGGAAAAGAAAGGTTTGCGAAAAATGAAGACAAATGCAAGAGTTTTTAAATTATGGTTGCGACAAACAAAAACAGCGGCTTTGTTTATCTGTGCCGGAGACTAATTTTTCTTGTCACATAGAAAACCGGAGTCTCCTTCGGAAGCAAATACTTAATCTTGTTTGTTAATGCATCTCTTAAAAACTGCTCCCCATTTTTATTTGCTTTCTAAAAAGAGCCCCTAAAACAATTAGCTGCGCTTGCAGTGTCGCACATTTTTTCCGCCAGTTTCTTTTGGCTCGTACACCTAATTACACCGGCTCTGGAAGTGGAGAAATATGTCCCCGTTAAAAAATACACGTGCTTCATTTATGAGCAATACACGCACACGCACTAAAAAGTGAAATATTTTGCAGCTTTCTAATGGAAGAAAATAATAATTCTACTTATATCACCGTTGGAACGTTTGCGTAAATATCTGCAAAGTTACATTTATAAGATAATAAACATTAGATGAAAAAACATTTTTATTCTCTTCCTTGATAATGAAATTAGTGATAAAAACCTCCGTTTCTTCTCGAAACTATTAGCCAGTATTCATGGCCTATTACTTCCATGAAATTCGAATAGTAACATTAAATTATTATTAAATAGTAACATTATTCGTTTAATTTGTATAATCTTTAAGAATAAAATTAAAGAAATTATTATTATTAACCCTTAGCCTTCGAAGTTTTTTTTTCATTCATATTACCAGCAACTCGAAGCTATTTTAGAGAAAAGATCCTATTCACATGTAAGTTTGATATACGCATTAAAAGAGGCGCATTATTTATATTGTTATATGCATTGTCTCCGTAGCGGAGCCCTCGAGCTTGAAGAAAATTTTTAAATGGCTCCGCTCCGGAGCCCTCGAGGGAAAAGGGTTAAATTAAATATTACTGGCTTTTTTGGCGAGAATATAAGTTGATGACGCATGCCCTCGGCCAATTCTATGGTCATTTGAGGCGCACATTTCTTTAGATGGAGCTGTGAATAATCAAAATTGGCGCATTTGGCTTGGTTAAGCTCCTAATGCCATGCACCAACAACCACTGCATTCTGATTATGTGACTGCATGGTATGGATTTACTGCTAATTTTATCTTCTGACCGTTTTTATTTAAAACTGATACTCCTCAAGGGTCTAAAACATGCTCTGTCACGTGTGCTCGGTACAGTGAACTCCTTCGACAACAGGTCCTTCCTGCTTTACAGGAACAACAATGCTTACAGACCACAGGGCTCATGCAAGATGAAGCAACTTCTCAAACTGGGCGCCAAGTCAAAGAACAGCTTCGTGCTAACTTAGACGAGAACGTGTAATAGCCAGAGCTTTTCCGGATTTGTGGCCTCCTCGTTCACCCGACTTAAATCCCTGTGATTTCTGGTTCTGGGGATTCCTAAATGATTCCGTTAATGGAGGAGAAATTCGGACTTTACCTGATTTGAAACCGAGCATTACACACCATGTATCATTGAATTGTAGAGCGTCTTCAGCAATGGATGTCTAAATTGAAGATGCATATTATACTTTTAGCCATGGACCTGTCGCCTGCGATGGGGTCTATTGCATCTGGTGTAATATTTTCTGCACCAGGGAGATTAGTAACAATAACAACTATATAAATGTCGAAGGCGCATGCCCTCTATCTTCAACTGCAATACATTACTGTGCTTTTTACAAACTGTTGTGATACAATGTATAAGAATTAGGGCCCCTGCAGTACAACTTGAATAACTTAACATTTCCTATAAATCTAACAGGGAAATTTCAACATTTTCGTGATTATTTAAACCTTCAACAATAATTGATTTTCATATTCGTCCGTAACTTAAATATGTTTGATGAACCTATTATAAAGAAATGAATATTGATTCCATAGCTTAATTGATTTACCTAATGGTCCATATCTTATATCTTTGTTCAACATACTATATAGACAGAAATAGATTTTATGTAAATTTGACGTCAATATATTTATGTAGCATCACACATGAATTTATTTTTTATACCATCAAAAGATAAAAATCTTAGAAACATATCGTCTGGTACGATCAAAAATGAAATAATATAAATACAAAATAATTTTTTTAATAATTACATTTCAAAATCAATTATTAAATTTAATTAATTTTCGCAATCGACATAATTAAAAAAAGTTACCCACTAGATAAGGTAGAAGAAGGATCATTTACAATAACATAAATTTTAATTGTGCGGTTTTGGAAATCTATTATGATATCGAATTTGAGAAAATAAATTATCAAACATCTTTTATTACATTTTCATTGCTTAAACAAAGAATCCATATCTTTCTTACTAATGAATCCGTCTTTTTCGAGTGCACGCATTACTCTTTTTAGAATTTAATGATGACGATAAAAAGTAATTTAATTTCGTTTCAAAGCACAAATACTGATTAAATTAATAAAATTGAAGTAAATAATAAAACAATAAATATGCGCCATATTAAATGGGAATGAGTAATATTACTTTTTTTACTACTAATAAACTTCCTTTAATGAGAATAAGTTTTTGACAGAACATTTCGAAAATTGGAATATGTTTTTGAAAAGTAATTTATCAAAGGGAAATTTCCAGTAACTTTATTGAATATTAAATTAAATAAATGAATTCAACTAATCATTCACTACAACATTTAACTTTATATAATTTAAAAGTAGTATAGAGTAGAAAAAAGTGTTTTGAAAGAATTTTTTAATATATTCTAAATCCAATCATCTATTTTTCATTTGATTCAACTGAAGGGAAAATAATAAAGAGTCCAAAAAATTAATTAAATATGCAATTAAAAATTATCCATGTTTATAAAAAGCAGAAACAACCGAAAAGAACTTATGAATTGTCGAATAATAAATTAAGTTGAATATATCAATCAACACTAAAGACTATAGGAATGCTTAATAATGGAGAAAATCCCTAAAGATGTAGGAAACTTTCTAATAAATAATTGCAGTCACTTAACAGTCTTAGATTCATAAAGGCAGTCAGTAACTAAATCTTAAAATTGAATGAGAAATACGAAATGAACATTATTAAAATTTTTAAATGAATAGCATTTTTAACTTATTCTAAATTCAATCATCCATTCTTCATTTCATTCTACTGAGACGAAATCTGAAAAATATAATAAAGTGCTCGAAAAAATTAATTAAATATGCAATAATACATTCTCAATATTTATAAATAGCAAAAACAACTGAAAAAAACTTGCGAATAATAAACTAAGCTGAATATATCATTGAATACTAAGGCCTATAGGAACCTTAACAATGTATAAATTTATAAATCTTTATAAATTAGAATATGTTTTTAAATAAGAATAAGATGATTAATTTAGAAATATATAAGTTAAAATTTTCTAATAAATAATTTACTTAACAGTCTTCGATTTATAAAGGCAAAGTAACTAAATCTTAAAATTAAATGAGAAATAATAAATGAATATTATTAAATAATGTTTAATGAATAACATAATAAGCAATTATAGTCACATAACTGTCTTAATTTTATGAAGGCAGTCAGTAATGAAATCTTAAAATTGAATGAGAAATAATGAATGAATATTGTTAAAATTTTTTACATGAAAAACATAATAAACAATTGTAGTCACTTAACTGTCTTAGATTCATAAAGGCAGTCAGTAATTAAATTTTAAAACTGAATGAGAAATAATAAATGAATATTATTAAATTTTTTAAATGAAAAGCATTCTAAAGTCTAATATTCATATTAAACTCAAACCCTAAATAATTCTAACACATGCAATATCCTGAATTAATCATACCATAGTCCTTAAATGCATTTAATAAATGACTTTTAAATAATCTACAGTACGCTTAAAACGCCTTAAAAAGAACAAATATTTTTTTTTATAATAAAAATTGTTTTATTTGAAAGATATAAAGAGTCATAATTCATTGATACTGTAGCATTTTTTTTCTCACAAGAAGAGTTTTGGCATTTCATTCCCAGGAAAGAGGAATGACTGTTATTTGACAAATATATAATATTGAATATGAACTATACCATGAGTTGTTCCATCGTGATGGGTGATAGACCACAAGCTGAGAAATATCTACTTCAATGAGAAGTGAGGGGAGCTGACCCGCCCTTTTGACTGATTGTCTTAAAAGGAATTTTTGGCTAAGAAGGGAGAGAATTCTGCAACGAGTCGGCTAGAAATGTTTTTTTTTTCTTTCTACTGAAGTTATTGAATAGAACGGGGTTTTCCGCCTGTTTTCAAACTGAACCCCTTGTGATTTCGTGAATCACGGCATGTGATAATTAAGGTCTGCCGCTGATCAGGTATTTAGATTTTTTCAAATAGAGTTCTGTATATATATATATACACTATGTGGAAGAAAGTGACGGGACACGACACTATAACGACATAAACCTATATTTATTAAAATTAATAGGACGTAGGGCCTCCTTTGGCTGCGATCACAGCTGCAACCCTTCTGGGCATGCTTTCCACTAAATTAGCCATAGTGGCAAGAGGAATTTCCTTCAAAATCTTTAAGAGGAAGTTCCATAGTTCAGGCTTGCTTTTGGGGTGTGGGGTGCAGGCCCTCAACCGACGGTCCAATTCGTCCCAGAGATGTTCAATTGGGTTAAGGTCAGGGCTCTGCGCCGGCCACTCCATATGTTTAACATTGTTGTTCACATACCAATCAAGAGTCCTCCTTGCAACATGACATGTTGCGTTGTCGTCTTGATACCAGCAATCATCCATACCGTACGTTGCCCACAAGGTAGGAAGGACATGATTGTCGAGAATATCACAGTATCTATCGGTATTCATCGCACCATCAACCTTCACCAGTGGGCCAGCCCCATACCAGGAGAAACAGGCCCATACCATCAATCCTCCTCCACCAAACTTTACAGTTGGGACAACACACTCGGGTAAAAGGTGTTCTCGTGGTAAACGCTTTACACAAACACGTCCATCGGAACGGGAAAAGGTAAATCGTGACTCGTCACTCCAAAGGACGCGTTTCCAGTCATCCAGAGTCCAAGTACGGTGGTCTTTGGCCCATCGAAGACGCGCTTTCTTGTTGGTTTTCGTAATCAAAGGCTTATGGGCCGCCGAACGTCCAGTGTAACCTAACTTATGGGCCTCGATACGAAGAGTCTTGGTCGAAACGGCCACACCTGTGGCTTGTCTAATCTCATTAGCGATGTTATCCATGGATGTTTGACGGTTCCTTCGAATCTCCCTGCCGAGCACCCGCCGGTTCCTGCTGGTGAAAACTGTAGGTCGTCCACTTCGGGGTTTGTTCTGACAGTGTCCCTCAGTCTTATAGCGACACACAACACGTGATACAGTTGATTTTGAGCAGTTACGGCGACGAGATATCTCCCTAATTGACACCTTGGCAAGATGCAATCCAACCAACACACCTTTCTCGAACTCAGACAACTCTTCCCGTGACGCCATCTTGACAAAAAACAACTCTAGTCGACTCCACAGACTATTTATAGGATATGGCTGACACGTGATACCTATTATTGCACATGTGTCAGCTGTATTGTCGACTTTTCTACTTTTCGAGGAGTGTCCCGTCACTTTCTTCCAGATAGTGTATATATATATATAATGTTTGTAAAAAAAATTTAAGCGTTTTCATGAATATGAAAGTGGCCCTCTTCTTGCAGCCGTTATAACTCTAGTATAGGCAGAGACATTACAAAATAGAAATTTTGATTGATGAATAGTAATTTGGATGATTTATTAGTTTGTATGCCATATCTACCGTTAAATATTTTAAATTTTTATTATTTGCTGATTATCAACTTCTTGCATAATTTCTAATGTGTCACGAGTCAATGAAAATGAGCTCTATAATACTCTCCGTCAACCAAAAAATTTCCCACTTGTGATGAATTTTAATTTATTACATATTTTTAATAATAAGAGATTTATAATCCTTTATTGAAGTAATCCAAATTACAGTCATCACAATTTTATTTCTTTCCTATTTCCATAATAGCAAAAAAAAACAGAATTTTCCTAGTATTTCTTCAGATGTTACACACGGCCCTGCAATATTCCAATGTATTTCTACGCTAATTTTTTTCTTCGGAATTTGCAAAATAAATTCAATCCTTGACGTGAGAATGATTTGTATAAAAAATATTTTTATATATTTTCAGAAACATATTTTCTGAATTAAAGAAAATATCTTAAAATATGAAAACATTAAGTATATAAAAACCAATTTGCTCATAGCATAGAAACCAAAACTTTTAAGACACATTAAATAACATATACATATACATTCACATACCAAACTATATTAAATCTACAAATCTGCTTCTTTTAATACATTTGTAGTAAAATCCATCATTTTATTTCTTTCGTAGTCCACATGAATGTGTGCTCTGTTTTGTTAAAAATTTAATGCCCCGTACATTTTAAAGCCATAGCAGAGATAACGGCAGATGAAAGAGAGAGTTTGAGAAAAAAATAAATTTAATCAAGAACTCAAAGTTGAGAACACGAGTTCGCTTTCTAAGACCGAAAAGGACGTTGACAAATAAATTCGAAACAGAAACAGGAGACGTCAGACTGCTGTGTTTGCTCAGTGAAATTTATGCTGCAATATTTCACATTTGTGCTCCCACTTTGCAGGAGAATAATTCTTTGGAGTAACGTAGTTGCATAGTAGTACGTCAATTTTTTTTCAGGATTAATAATGGAGAGTTTTTTTGAGTGTTTATGTAAAATTAAAGATGGAGTAATATTTTATACTATAAACACAATTAATTTATTTGTGTGGCAGTTTTATGAAAATAATGCAGTATGTGATGTATTTTTTTAAAATAACAGGAAGAAAAACCGAATAAAGACCAATTATATAATATGTCCTATTATGTTGCAAATTATACATATATAAACTCATGTTTGTGAAAATTGCAACACCATGAAGGACTTACGCGAGTGAGCTGAAATTTTCAGGAAATGCAAATTAGCGCATGATATGCAAAGGATTAGAATTTCAAATCCGTAGCGCATGTATATGCTTAGCAGCGCCCTCTGAACGGCGGATGGATCCGAATAAATAGACGGCTTTAGCGAGGCGTGTGTGGTTATCGGTGGTTATCTGCTAGTGGTAAACGTTAGCTCTATCGTTACTTATGCCTCTTCGACGAAAGAGAGCGAGATTTGAACAACTTACAGAGTTTGAACGGGGGAGAATCATCGGCCTTCGTGAAGCTGGATTGTCTTATCGTGCAGTAGCCGCTCGTGTGCAGCGTAACAGCAGCACAGTGAGGCCTCTTTGGAAGCAGTGGACGGACGAGTGTCGCACAACTCGGAAATCCGGGAGTGGACTCCGAAATGTGAGGTCAGCTCGCGAGGATAGACACCTGGTCCGCATGGCGCTGACGGACCGTCCAGCTTCCTCTAGACAATTGACAGCACAGTGGTCACTAGCTACAGGTATTTCATTGTGTGCCTCATCAATTCGTAGACGTCTGCTGCAGCGTGGATTGCGCGCAAGGACTCCTTTATACAGGATCCCTCTCACGCTAAACCATCACCACCTGCGGCTACAATGGGCCGCTCAGCATAGAGACTGGCGTGCTGATTGGCAGCATGTCGTGTTTTCTGACGAATCCCGCTTTAATTTGTATTACCATGATGGCCGCATTCATGTCAGAACGCTATGCCGGTGAACGTCACCTTCCGGAGCCACAGATCGAACATTATCGAACGCCACAGGGGACGAACACCCGGAGTTATGGTCTGGGGTGCCATAGCATATCATGGACGATCTCAATTGCTAAGAATTGTGGGCAATCTGAACAGCAACCGGTACATCAGTGAAGTTCTACAGTCCCAAGCTGTCGCCTTCCTTCAAAGCTTGCCAAGCGCTGTATTTCAACAGGACAATGCCCACCCTCATATCGCTAGGGCTGTTCAATCCTTCTTTGCAACGCGGCGGGTACAGCTTCTTCCTTGGCCTGCGTATTCCCCGGATATGTCGCCGATTGAACATGTGTGGGATTTCGCTGGTCGGCGTCTCGCTCGTGATCCTCGTCATGTTTCTTCTGCAGACGAACTTTGGGTGCGCATACAAACAATATGGAATGCTCTTCCTCAGACAGACATTCAAAATTTGTTTGACTCCATGCCACGTCGTGTAGCAGCACTTATTGCGGTGCGTGGTGGCTACACAAAATACTGATTCCGATCTCTTGTTATTGTTTGTTAGCTTTGAGCATTTAATCATTTATTTGTACCACTACCACTCAACTGTGTATTAAATTTCATTCAATTATGACGATTACTTCAGGGTGTTGCAATTTTCACAAACATGAGTATATATATATGCATGCAAAAGTATATCCTGAATACGTGTTATACTTATAGCCTATTTACATTCACAAGCACACGTACATATACATTTTATTATTACACCAATTCATAAAATGTCTAATAACTATAAATTATGCCTTTATGTGGGGCCTGATGGCCGAGTGACTATCGCTCTGGTGCTCGATGACACAGGTTTCACGTTTGAGTACCGGCGGTGTCTTGGATGTGTTTAGTGGTTCGGAATCCACTTTAAACTGTAGACCCCGGTCTGTTTAGCCTTCGTGTGAACAAGACGATCGTAGAGCAGCAAACCAAATGAATCTACTTTATCTTTTTTTTTGTTCATTATTTGTTGTATTTGTTTATATGTAAGTACTCCACGCCATTGGTAATAAAAAAAAACTTAATTGTAATAATACGAGTTTTATAATTCGTTGTTCACGTACTCCAAATTTTCCGTCATCATAATTTTATTTCTTTAATGTTTCCAATACAGCAAACAAAGCAGAATTTTCTCGGGATTTCTTCAACTATTACAAACGGATCTGCAATAATCCAATATATTATTACTACACTTGCTTTTGTTTTAAAAATTTGCTTAATAAATTGTTACTTTGACGTGAGAATGATTTGTGCATCATATAGTTTCAAAAACATATTTTCTGAATTAAAAAAAAATATGTTAAAATATGAAAACATTAAATACATAAATCCAATTGTTCATAACATAAAATAAAAATTTTTAAGACACACTTACATTCACATACCGAACTATATTAAACCTACAAATCTGCTTCTTTTAATACATTTGTAGTAAAATCCATCATTTTATTTCTTCCAGAGTGAGTCCACACAAATGTGCTCTGTTTTATTAAAAATTTAGTGCCCGTACATTTTAAAGCCGTAGCGATAACGCCCAGATGAAAAAGAGAGTTTGAGACAAAATCCAAATTTAATCAAGAACTCAAAGTTGAAAACACGAGTTCGCTTTTTAAGACCGGAAAGGACGTTAACAAATAAATTCGAAACAGAAACAGGAGACGTCAGACTGCAGTGTTTGCTCAGTGAAATTTATGCTGCAATATTTCACATTTGTGCTCAGTTACTTCCACGTTGAACAGAACTATTCTTTGGAAACATAGTTGCATAGTAGTCTGTCAATTTTGTTTCAGGATATACTGCAGAAGTATGTAAATTAATAATGGAGAGTTTGTTTGTTTGCTAATGTAATATATAATGTGGAGTAATATTTTATACTACAAACACAATTAATTTAGTTTTTGAAGCAGTTTCATGAAAATGTAGTATGAAATGCGTTTCTTAAAATAGCAGGGGAAAAATAAATAGAAAGAAGCCAATATATATATATTGTAACGTCTCGGACTATACTAGAGCTATAAAGTCTTCAAGAAGAGAGCCACTTTCAGATTTACGGAAACATTTACAATTTTTTTCACAAACATTATAAAGTGGGTAAAAAAAGTATTGGCAATTGCCTTAATTTATTCATATTGACAAATAAATAAAATGTTATGCAATTTTAGCTGTCGTAATTAAATACAAGACTTCTTAGATATCTAAAAATAGTAAAACTTTTATTTTAATTTGCATTTTCTACGATTTTTTCTTTCAAAAACGAAAATTTGCATGTCAAAAAAGTATTGGCAAAGTTTTAACTGCTGTGCAAATTTTGTTACATTGAAGTCACGTGTTTCGACTGATAAGACCGGTATAAAGTCTGCAAAACTACTCCAAAAGTGTCTATGCATTATTTTTCGATTACTGCAGTAAAATGACTTCGAAATCGAAAGAGTTGGACGTTAGTGTTAAAAACACGATTATTAGGCTCAGAAATGAAGGTTTAACTTATCGTGCTATAGGAGTGCAGTTCAATATAAGTTTATTTACTGTCAGGAGTGTTGTAAAAAAGTTCAAGGAAACAGGATCAAAGGAAAATAAGACTAGAAGTGGACGACCTCGAATATTTTCTAAAAGAGAAGAACGTGTCATTATTAGCAAGGTTAAGAAACACCATAAAATAAGTGCACCCCAGATAGCTAGAGATGTTGCTTTCACTTCGCAAAAGACTTTCAGCGTGCATATTGTACGGAATGTTTTACACGAGAGAAGTTATTATGGAAGGGCAGCTAGAAATAAACCATTCATCTCGGAAATAAATAGGAGAAAGAGGTTAGATTTCGCAAAATCCCACGTTGATTTATCTGAAGAGTTTTGAAACACAGTTATTTTTTCCGACGGATCAAAGTTTAACATTTTCGGCAGTGATGGACGACGATATGTGTGGAGGAGAAAAAATATTGAATTGGAAAAGCAACATTTCACTGCTACTGTAAAACATGATGGAGGCAGCGTCTTAGTTTGGGGCTGTATGGCAGCTAATGGAATTGGCAACCTGAATTTTATTGATGGTATTATGACAGCATGTACATACATTGACATTTTGAGCCATAACTTAAAAATCAGTGCCCAAATTCTTGGCTTGGGAACATCATTCGTTTTTCAACAAGACAATGACACCAAGCATACAGCGAATCTCACCCGTGAATGGCTACTCTACAATGCTCCTCGCCAATTAAAAACCCCACCTCAATCGCCTGACATCAATCCAATAAAAAATTTATGGCACCTGCTGGATCTAGAAATCAAGAAATATAAAATTTCAAGTAAAGACGACCTCAAACGTGTACTCTTGCAAGAGTGGCATAAAATTCCTAACAGTACAACAAAGGCCTTAGTTTCCTCTATGAGAAATAGATTACAAGCTGTTATAGATCCAGAAAGTATGCATACAAAGTGCTATACATATACTGATTTTGTTTTCGCTCATAATTTTGTCAATTTCATAATTTTGCCAATTTCATAATTTTGCCAGTACTTTTTTTATCATGTAAAATTTGGATTTTCTCGTAGATTTTGACTAAAAATATATTTAAATGAAAATTTCGTTATATTTGTTTGTCTTTTCTCCTTCTGGAATCGCTATGTTAAAATAACATTTGTAAACATACTTTGTTAGCAAATATGATCATTTATAGGCAATTGCCAATACTTTTTTTATCCACTGTATATAATTTATACATCAATCTATTTACAAAAAATGAAAATTGAGTCTATAAATTAGATATATAAGTGCAGTTCACTCAAGTTTAAAATTCAATATCAATAGGCTTACGCATTTGAAAACGAATATCAGTATCAAATTACATCAGATTATCAACAGCTTAAAATTAACTGCATGTGTAACAACATAACTTTTAAACATAAGTGACAAAATGAACTTATGAATATTCTTTTAATAAATAGCAGCCAAAATATTTCAACGCTAGTACTTTACTAAACTGCAATTTCCAGTCTTGTTATTTTTAAAAAAGTACTACCCATATTACAACCGTTTACTAGATTCTGTCATATGACTCGATTTTTGTTATATAACACAAGCTACACTACCAAAGTGTTTTTCTTCAGAGCTATATCATACTGACTTTAAACGGTAATTTTGTCCACTCCTTGTTATGGAACTACTTTAAGGCTAGATGTGTCTTTGGCTTGGATCCAGTCATCTAATGAAAGAATTAACAAGGTTTATTATATCCTGAGGGTATATATGCATGATAAAATTAACCGCAAGATGGTATAAATAATAATTTTGGGTTTTTATAATTATTTCTTTTTGATTTTACTAATTTAGTTTGAGTTTTATTGATTTTTTAGACAACATTTTTTCACACTTTGTAATCGTATCTTTTTCTTAATAAATATTTATGTTCTGCTATTTTACATCGTAATGCATATACATTTTTAATGTTTGTGTTTGTTTAATGATTTTCAGTTCCATTGCTTAAAATTATGAGCACCTCGGAATTTCTCACTTTTTTCATTTATTATTTATTTTTATTTTAGCAGGAAGAGATCTAAATGGGATTCACTTCAGGGTTTTTGTATTAATATTATGATGGCTTTGTTATATAGAATGCGTATAGCGAATACTGTAATAGCTCATGTTGTGCAAAAGTGTCATGTTTCCAGATCCTTCCGTATCATTTTATTTTGGTTTTTTTTTTTTTTTTGTGTTGATTTGCTATCTTCTTTATATGTATATACGTATATTACACATATATATTTTTATTATATACGCACACATGTTTATACATATATATAATCTATTCATCATACAAAAAGGCTATTTTTCTGTTAAAGAGAATAACTTCTGGATTATCTATTAATATTTCAAAAGTTTGAAAAATAAAAACAAGTATTTTCAATTTATCAATGAAAAATTTTCGTCATGAAGAGAATTTAAGCAACCTTTAAGTTTAAATCATTCGTTAAAAATACGCAGCTCACAAATGCAATGCATGACCCTTCCGAAGAAGCTATTGTAAATTGTATCTTCTGGCAAAATGGATGAAGGGTGAAGGAGGCGAAAATTTATGGAAGACGTGTTACTCAAATTATACCTAATATTAAAAGAACCATTTGCCATAAAGTGAGGTTTCTGCCAATTTGATTTGGCTACCGCATGGGACTGGTTATGAAGTTCTGTCCTATGGCTCTCACGACCTCCTGATTTTTCCCCTTCATTTATTCCTTTAAATAAAAAAAAAACGATTTTTATGATATTCCTGTGTGGTACCGAAAAAGGGCCTACTGTGAGAGAAATTGAAGCAGCTGTACGACTGTTTGACGACGGTCTCATGAATTTATTTATACGAAGGATAATGCATTGTCAATTTGATGCAGATTCTTGTATACTTAAATCATTCAGGAACTATGCAATGGTTATTGTTTGATACATGTAACTAGAATGTTATGTACTACTTTTCATTGTAAAATTGTTGTCATTTTTAAACTTCTAAACTGAAACAGATTTTTTATTTTACATTAAACCATCGTTTTATACTTTACTTGACATACCTTCTTTGGGTTAATTCATTTTCAATAAACTAGCACATTCCCACAGTTATCCATTGATTTTCCTGCTATATGGTACATTGTAACAAGTAATATAAAATAAATTAAGTCAATTCCTACTTAAGTCGATAAAAATTTTTTTTTTATTTTAGTTGCTTTTTATTAAATAAATAATATAATTTTTAAATTAGAAAAAATTCTCTTTCTCACGCACTTTCTCTCTCTCACACACACACTTTCCGTCTCTCTCACTCTTTTATTCACAAGTTTCCATTTTGTTCCCTCCTTGACTCAGACTAAAACCCAGGATGAAAAAAAGAATCTAAAAAAATAAAAAAATTTTCAGCGATCTACACGCTTCGCCACTGACGGTATTGATTCCTAAATTTATATCCTGCTAAATATCTTATATAAGAGAAATTTTGTTCTCCCATATAAAACTAAAATTAATCAATTAAATTTAATTGCTGAATCAATATCTGAAAAACCTGTGTTAACAGCAACAACATCCACTAGAAGTTTAAAAAAATGTATTTGAACTTGAGTGGAAGAATAAAAAGTATTTTATGAACAATTGAAAATTTGAACAAGATATATAAATATATATAGGGAGAGTGGGAACTAATAGTATGAATTGAAAACACGACTTGCTTCTCTTTATACAATTTTCCCTTAAAGTTTTTCCAAGGATTTTTAACTCAGTTTCTATATGCGTGACCAAATACTTTTGAGAATACTTATATATCCGTAGCTCTTTATTCGAAATTCCGAAAGAGATTATAAGATATCAAAACTACTTTTTCTTCGGATGTCTCAATACAGCACTTAGAAGCATACCACGTTTCTTCGAAGGAGTTTCAAATATCCCTTTTGATATTCAGCCGCAAATCAATCACGGCTGTGCAAAGAGCAACTGTAAAGGATCGCTGCCATATTTCAAGTGTCAGATTCTGCATCAAAAGAACTCCTTTCGAGGCGAATCCTCCTTTCTCCGGAAAAGAAAAGGAAAACGGGAAATCTGCAGACATCAGCCTTTTCGAGTTGTTCTTGATGAACGCTGCAAATGCACTTCTCACATCTATTATGTCACAAGAAATCGTATTAAAAATATATGTTACTATTAAGTTCAGCAGTGTTCAAAGTACGAACAGACCATGTTCAAATCACTGTTTTTATGTGAAAAAATTATAATTTCTGTTGTTTTAAACATATTTTAAACATATATAAACATTTCATATCTTTAGCTTTCGAAAATAGTGTAAAATTTATTTTTAGAGCACTAGTAGTCGAGGAAAATCTGTTTCATCACAAGCTATTAAGATACTAAATGACTAAATTTAGAATCAAATGACATTTGAACTGTATGTTTTTAAGGATGTCATGCATTCATCTAAAAGGCTTTAATTAGATTGATTTACTGACATTTTTATTACAAAATTTCTTTTTGGGTACAATGTCAATCTACAATGTCTACAATATCAGCTGTGCTGTAGAATAGTGCCATATCGTATTTTTTAGAATGTCATAATTGTAATTTAGATTAGTGTCCAATGCATGTATACATATATGCATTCTAAACTTTGAAATGAATTTCTAAAAAACTGTTTGTTTCTGCGATTCAGTCCTACGATAACACTCATAGCTGCTTAATTATTTTCAAAACAAAGGACATTTGAATTATTTGTTTTTAAGGATGCTCTGCACACAACTAAAAGGCTAATTACATTGATTTAAAAAGGAGTTACTGACATTTTTATTACAAAATTTCTTTTTAGCTACAATGTCTCGATTAGCAATAACTAAGCTGTGCTTTATGACAGTGTCATATCATACTTTTATAGAATGTTATAATAGTGCTTTATAATAGTGTCCAATGTATGCATAACGATTACATGTGTCCAAGTCAACATATGTTTTATATTTTACGTTTCTTATTATTTTGTTTTATATCTTTTTTGTTTATTATCATATGTTTATATATATATATATTTTTCGTATTTCCTTTTGGTAACTAAGCATTTTGCACTTCCAGCTAGTAAATTTAGTTAACTAAAAAAAATTGTAAAATTACAAAAACCTAATAATACAGAAATTTTAATTTCATTTTTAAAGACATTTAAAAATTATTTACCACTTATTTAGAGGGAAAAATTTGCATTTTCATTCTGATAGTATTTAGCTTCTATTAAAACAATTCCATAACAACATTAAAACTCATAATTTTTTTTTTTATTGTCATAGCATAAATTAAAATCTGCATGTTGTGACAGTAAAAAAACACAAAAAAGCATTACTTATGTACAATGCAAAATAAAAAATAACAAATTCTTTGATGTTAGTTGCTTCTAAAATATAGTAGTAAATAAGAAAAAAATTCGAGACACGAATTATTAAATTATGTCTCTCTGAAGATCTAATAAATAAATCATAAATTTAGTACCTGAAACACAGAGTTTTCATGTACTGTACAAAATTTTCTTCTATATAGGGAATTGCTGTAGGAATAGGGTATTTTTAAAATGCTGCTATCATTGAAAATAAAGGGTATATAACTTATACATTAATTTAAAAGTTTCTTATTGAAGCTTATTTCCTACAAAAGAATATTGTTTTCTATGCATTCTCGGAAAACTGATGAATTATGTATTTTAATAAATGCTTGTATTAAAAATTTCTTAAGTAATATCATTTTTTTATAACTTTCAGTACCCAAAGAGCATAGTCTCAAATTACATGAATTGCTAAATTCCATTAACTGTATTTTCCTAAAATATATATAATTTTTTTTTCAACTTTTTAATACTTTTTTTTTCGTCTGAAATCATGGATTAAAACAGATTTTTTATGAGAACTTTATTGATTTTTTAAGAACCTTAACCGGATTCGTATTTAATCGGATATAGTTTCACTTCAGACTTAAAATTGAAAATTTACTTTGATATAAAATAATATACACATTTCTTCTAAAAAAAGAAATATACTCCATAAAAAAGAAAATGTTAAAAATTTGTCAAAAATAAACTTTTTCTCAATTTCAATAAAATGTTTGACAACAGAATTTATCTGAAATAAATATGATAAATTAAATGTATAATTACATATATTTTGTGCATCAACGTAATGCCTACTATACATAATGTGAATTCTGACTGGTATTACTTTTTAGAGGTTCTCCTTACATACTCTTTTATCATACAAAAAAAAAATGCTCAGAAAAAAACAAAACCCATCACTGATTTCTGTTTTCTCAGAAGATTCATATCGGAATATGTATTCTACAGAAGGTTGTAATAAATCCATCCGAAAATTGTCGGTGTTTTTTTTTTCCCCCAAATTCTAGACCACCTACAATTTTCTTATCAAGGCAAGATCATAAAGAATAAGCGTGTACATAGACATTGTATCACAGCCCTCACTCAAATCCCTTAGCCTATGGAACAGAACATAAATTGTCTAACATAACTGCTTATCTGTTTTTGCTGTGCAAGAGGTTACAACTTGGAATGAAGAGGCGGACTTGCATTCCGTTTGGGTAAAATAAATAAATTCAAAGTTAAGTTAAAGTTGATTATGAACAAAGTTCAAATTTCAATTAAAGTAGTGATAGCGGTGATAGTAATTGCAAATTTAGCATTTATAATCTTTGTTGCATCAAACTAGTCTGAAAGAGTTAATTTTCCGAACAATACATACATAAATAAAACATAACATTAATTATATAGTTTATTAACAAAACACATTTTTTCTGATAATCATTTAATTAGACTGAGCAACATTGACATACTGTATATTAAAATAACATATTCATATCTTGAACTTGATAATTTTTATAATTTCCCATTTCTTTGAGGAAATCATGGCAAAGAAATAGAAAATAACGACAACGTAGAAATCGAACTCTGATTCTTTTGCTTTCTGATTTTTGTAACCCCAGTTGAATCATAAGTTACAGGATTTGAGGCCATCACACAAGAGCATATAAAATTTAAATGTTTTCTTTAGGAACTACGCACTTCAAGATTGTAGAATACTACAACAATTGCATTTTAATTATTACGATGCATGAGGTAAAAAACAACTAGGTGCGCAGTACTTATTAAATATAAATTTATATTACTTATTATAAGAGCATGAACTACTATCACGAATTGTTATATTGCTACATTGTCACTACTACAATCTTAGGAATACGGTACTTTATGTAAAGAATTCATAATCTAACAACATACATCTTCCCTATCTATGGCGAGGTTTGGTTTGTCGCTCTAATGTCATTTTAGGCACTTTAGCCTAATTAGACCTAGGCTAATCGGGACCTACCTTTTGACATGGATTCCGAAACAGTAACAAATATATATTCGAACATGAAGACTCTAGTACTAAAGGCCAGAACGATAGCCAATTAGCCATCAGGCCACCTATGGCGAGGATAGATGTGATAAATTGTTAAGCAGAAAATCTTGAAGAGAAATGTTCTTCTAAATCCATTTTTTGTGATATTCGTTCAGAATCACGATGACAACCATGTAGTTACAGTGTAGCGGTCATCCTCCGTAGAGCAACATTATTTAACGCTGAATTTACTACATCTCTAACATTCTATTGCGCATGTCTCTAGGAAAAGTGCATGGTATTGGAAAATAGTATTATGATATGTTGTTCTTTCTTATCCCACTTGGTGAACATCTAAACCAAGCCCCACGAACCCGTATGAACATATGGTTGAAGGGAAACGAGGCAGCTTCTGTTGTGATGGAACACCCGTAGGTCTGACTTGGCTCCATGACGCTCCGCGCCCTAATGACCAATTGTCTAGCGCTTTGGCCTTGGTATCACACGCTTCAGGTTCAAATCCTGGCTGTGGCATGGATGTTTGTGAGTGGTTTGGAATCCACTTTAAACTGTAGGTCCCAGTCTGTTTCGCCCTCGTGTGCACAAGATTACCGTAGAGCGACAAACCAAACCAATCCAACCGTGACGCTCTATAGTTAAATGAGACCGGGATCTACAACTTAAAGTGAATTCTGAATCCCTAGAAACATCCATGGCACAGCCGGGACTTGAACTCGAAACCTGTGTTACCAAGCGCCATAGCGCTAGACTCTCGGCCATTCTGGCCCCCAATTATTATTTTTTTTTTTTGTTCAAATGCAGCTGTCCTTCGATGCCTTAAGGCAAGTGCTGCACAGACGTTACTCACTACCCAGGAGGTGCGTGTAGCTCGAAGATAAGCAACGGACGCTGTATAACACTAGCCCCCGGAACGCTCTACTATCATGTTTAGACCGAGATGTACGGCTTAAACTGGATTCCGAAAAACTACAAACATCCACGGCACCGCACGGAATTCGAACCCGAAACCTGTAGCACAGAGCACCAGAGCGATAAACACTCGGCTATTCAGGCCCCCAAATTAATTAAAGCAATTAAAAAAAGTTTTCCGAAACAATGCATTCATAAACAAGGTTCCCGAGACATTGGTGAGAAAATTTATTTCCCAAACACGTTTTGACAAGTACTTCGATTCCACAGCGGAACGCCCGGCATCTTAAACGGCATCGTGCCCCCCGTTATCCCTCATAACTTTCCGCTTCCCTGAGGATAATGGGGCGCGTATCCTCGTTAGGATAGTGTCCGCTCGGAAATTCAATTGGTCATCATGCCCCGTTACCGGGGAAATGGGTATTGGCCGCTTCCCTCGTCCGACCACTCTGGGTCAACAGCGCATCTCCCCCTATCATTTCCCCATACCGGGAACAGCGAAACAGTGTGAAATTCAGTACTACAGGCAAAGCTGGAAACATTATGTGACATATAAGTGGACAAAAATGGCATTGATGTATACACTTCTTTCTCCTTTTTTCAATTCCTACTATTAGTTCACACTGTCCCTATATATATCTTGTTCAATCCTTAATAAAATACTTTTCATTCATCCACTCAAGTTCAAATGCATTTTTTTTCAACTTCTAGTGGATGACACTGGATGTGAATACTGTTTTCTCAAATATAAATTCAGTAATTAAATTTAAATCATTCATTTTAGTTTTATAGGGGGAAAAAATTTCTCTTGTATAAGATATTTAGCAGGATAGAAATTTAGAAATCAATACCGTCAGTGGCGAAGCGTGTAGGTCGCTGAAAAAAAATTGTCTTTTTCAGATTCTTTTTTCATTCTGGGTTCAAGTCCGAGTCAAGGAGGGAACAAAATGGAAAATGAAACATGTGAATAAATGAGTGAGAGAGATGGAAAGTGTGTGTATGAGAGAGAGGGAGAATTTTTCTAACTTAAAAAACTGAATGAGAATTCTTGATAAAGGACTTTCTGCAATATGGTGGAAAAAAAAGTAGGAATTGACTTAATTTTTTTTTATATTACTGGTTCGCAATCAGTTTGCTACAGCATGAAAAAATGTATGCAACTTTTAATAATAGTAAACTATTTTTTTCAGTCTGGGAGTTGTATTCAGCATTTAGAGGATAATGATCAAACGAATAATTTCTTTCAATTCGTGGCCAATCCGTGACCAGCCTTGAACATTTTTCCGGCCGTCAGATTTATGACACTTTTACAAAATATTTTCATTTTGTAATGGCCAAAGCAGTAAAAGCCAATGTATTAAAAAATTGCATTCTGTGGGCATCCATATATACTAAAAGTAACTGTCGAAATTATGTGAAAAAAATGAACTTTGATTTTAAAATAATATTATTGCGTATATAGGACAGATATTGCCTTTTTTATTGATGAGTTTACAGTTATGAGTTCGAGGTATAATTAATTCTTCGAACTCATGATGCACGCGCATCACAATATTTTGGCATGTGCAGCCGGCAGAAATTCAATCTCGCTCTTCAAAAGCGGTCTGTGAGACTTCATCTTCGTTTCAATGTTACAATCTTTGCGATTGTAAACATTGGCTCTAAAATTAGGTCCGAGGATATTTATTTATCCATCTGATCCACGTTATGCTGAAGAGTTACGAAAGATTCTAGATGAATTGGGAAGTGATTTTAATGTAGAAGACGACTGTGAAGAAGATTTTGTCTGCGAAAGTTCCCACTCCACACACTTTAAAATTTCTTCTGAAAATAATGGTTTCTCTGACTTAGAAACAACTATAGCATTTTACAGCAATGCAATAGATGAAAAAATTGCTTTGTTCATTCAGGCAGCAACAGGATAATAGGTTGAATCCGGATCTTTTCTGTCAGTGTAGTAGATATGAGTACATTAAAGGCATATATTTTGTGCCACGGCTATTCCTAAAACACTGTCTTGACCAGGATGGGTTTTTGAAAGAATTAGTGACAGATTTATTAGTATCACTACTACACATAAGACATAAAATCCAAGAATAAATCAAGAATTGATCCTCGTGATAAAATGGTTTTTAGGAAAAGAAGCAGAATCTCAGAATGTTTAGTAGTGAACAGAAGAAACGAATAAAAGAAAATATTTTGCAGCACTAACGAAATTTGGATGTTAAATTTTAAAAAAATGTTAAAAAAAGTGATGTTTTGATAATTGTAGAACATCATTTAATCAACATTCATTCTTTAATTTCAGAAAATTAAATTATTTTAAGAATTTTTTTTGTCGATTTTATTATTTTAAAATGAAAAAAAATTAAAATGTAGCTATTTTTATTTATTTTACCCTCGAGTGAAATTTTTTTTTTTTTTTTTTATTTTTCAAAAAAAAAAAAAAAAAAAATTCTAAAGCAATAAAAAAAATTTTGCAGAATTAACAAAATATAGATGTAAAATTAAAAAAAAAAATTAAAAACCAATGAATTTTTAATTGTACAACATCATTTCTTAAATTTCAGAAAATTGAATTATTTTAAGTATTTTTTTCTGGATCGCATTATTTTAAAAAAAATTTTCAAATGTAGCTATTAATAGTAACTGAATGTAAATTAGTTTTACTGTATTTCATTATGTAAAAAATTTTTTGCAGGGATATAAAATGGACTGATTTGTTTCCTTTTGTGTGAGGAAAAAAAAAACCAATAAGAAAGAAAATCCTCGTAAAAGTCAAAAATAGGAAGCAGTGTTTTGATAGGAAAAAAAGAAAGAAAGTTGACATAAAAAAACAAAGCTTCTAAACAATACAGATATATATAAAAGTTGATAAAGCATTGAATGGAAGGGCTTTTTTGTTTTGTTCTTAGATTTCATTTATTTTAGTTGTTGCTTTTACAGAAAGTAATCGTTTCCGAGGAAGTGGATATGATAGAAATCCATGTTTTTTTATAGATCCTTTTCCTTTGTGAAGGAAAAAGAAATAAAAAAAGATTTACAAAAAGAGAGTAAAAGAAAAACTCGTTTGCGCCAATGTTTTAAAAATTTTATGTTCCGTCGATCCATTATATAGAATACGTTTCGGGTTTTCAACAACGATTGATAATGACTCAAACACTTCCCTTGTTTGTTAGAATGGCAGAGTTCCTTCCTATCTGATGAAGAAATTTAATGGAATTTAGAATGTCGCGAGAGTTTAATGTGATTTTTTGTTTCACAATTTGCGTGCTGGAATTCGCATTTGATAAACAAAGAAGTATTGAAGTGTGGGGAATTTGAGTGTCTATCTGCAAAAGAATTTATAGCCAAATTATGTATCAAGCACGGTAAAAAAATGTGGTGCCACAAATCTAGTCAAGATAATGTTTTGTACTTTTTTATAAGAAAAATACATCTGTTTAATATATTTTCATGAAATATTATTAATGCAATTTTGTTTTTAATGCAATATTAATGTAATATTATAAAATATCACATTATAATCAACATTAAAATCAGATATCAATCCAGTGTCATATGGTAATGTCGATTGTAGCGCTTGTGCATATGTATATGATTTAAAGCAAGGAATAAGATTATCAGCATCAATTATATTGTGGAATTGTTGATAGGAGACATTCAGTCAGTTGGATAAACTAGCTTTTCAATTCAGAGATTACATTTATTAGATTAGCTTGCATTCTAAACTGTAGTGCAAAGTGGCTTAATCTCTAAAATTGGTACGACGAAGCATATCAAGATTATGTTTTCTACTTTTATTAAGAATAACACATCTGTTTAATATATTTTAATGCAACATTATTGGCATGAAATATCTCACATGAAAGTAGACATAAATTTAGAGTCATATCGTAATATCAATTAGCGTGACTATATATCGATTTATAATTTAAATCAATGAATAAAGGTGTGAGCATCAACTATTTTATCGAATTGTAGATACGAGACATTCAGTTATTCGGATCAAATAGCTTAAAAAATTTAGATTTTAATTTTAAAAAATATCAAAGTAAAGTGATGTTTTGAGAATTGTACAACATCAATTAATAAAAACATATACTACATTTCAGAAAATTGAATTACTTTAAGTATTTCCTTGTTAATTTCCTTATTTTAAAATAAAAAAATTCTAATGTAGCTATTAATAGTAACTGAGTGTACATTAGTTTTACTGTATTTCATTATCTAAAAAATTTTTTTCACAGATATAAAATGGACTGATTTGTTTCCTTTTGTGATATGAAAAAAAAAACCCAATAAGAAAGAAAATCTTCGTAAAATTCAAAAATAGGATGTAGAGTT
>BPLQ01011454.1:442325-483815 GCA_021605075.1 Caerostris darwini
TTATAAATGCTCTTCTTTTACGAAGAAAAAAGAAATAAAATAAAGATTTACACAGAGAGTAAAAGAAAAACTCGTTTGCGCTCAATGTTTTAAAAAGTTTATGCTCCGTCGATCCATTATATCGAATACGTTTCGGGTTTTCAACAACGATTGGTAATGACTCAAAACACTTCCTTATTTGTTAGAATGGCAGAGTTATCCTCCTATCTGGTGAAGAACAACGTAATGGAATTTAGAATGCCGCGAGGGTTTAATGTGGATTTTTGTTTCACAATTTGCGGGCATGGAATTCGCATTTGATAAATAAATTTTAATAAAATAAAAAATTTGAGTGTATCTATAAAGGAATTAATAGCCAAAATATGCAGCGAGCGTTAATGAAAAAAATGGTACGACAAAGCATATCTAGATAATGTTTTGTACCTTTTTGATAAGAAAACACATATGCTATATATTTTATTGCAAAATTATAGGTATAATGTATGTCCTTATAATTAACATTAATAGAGGCAGACTATAAACCACAATTAACAGCTAACTACTAACACGACGACTAACAATTGATTACGACGACTAACAACTAACACAAATTGTAATGGCTATATTTATATATATAATATAAATCAAGGAATTATTGCTTTTATTATGCAGAAGTATTGCTATATTGTAAAGCTATTTTGCCGAATTGTTGATACAAGACACTCAGTCATTTGGATCAACTAGATCTTCAATTCAGTTATTACAGCTATCAGATTAGCTTGCATTCTAAACTAAGGTACAAAATGCCTTAAACTTGAAAATTGGCACGACGAAGCATATCAAGATTGTATTTTTTACTCTTTAAGAAGAAAAAAAACTTCTGTTTAATATATTTTAATGCAACATTATATCCATAAAATATCTCATTATAATCAACATTAAAATCAGACATAAATCTAGCGTCATATGGTAAGGTCAATTATAGTGGTTATATATATGCATATGATTTAAATCCAGGAACAAGAGTTTCAGCATTAACTCTTTTGTCGAATTGTTGATACGAGATACTTTGTAATTTGGGTCAACTAGACTTTCAATTGAGTGATGAACAGCTATTAGATTAGTTTGCATTCTAAACTAAGGCACGAAGTGGCGTAATCTAATTTCACAATCTTCGAGATAAATTTGAAGGAAAAAAGTGACTGGTGTCACACAAAATTTAGTCATTCTAACGATTATCATTACTATAAAATCTTCGGAAATAATGAATAATATTTGCTGATCAACAGTGATAATAGAGAAAAATGTTCCCAATTCATGTTGGTCCACAAGATTATGATTTTATAATGGGCTGTCTCTGTTATACTACTGCACTGCATATGGCATTTACCTGCCTACTAATAGTAACTGCGTGTAAATTAGTTTTACTGTATTTCATTATGCACAAAAGTTTTTTCAAAGCTATAAAACGGATTAATTTCTTTCATTTCGTGTGATGGAAAAAAAAACCCAATAAGAAAGAAAAGCCTCGTAAAAGTCAAAAATAGGAGGCAGCGTTAGGTAAGGAAAAAAAAGAAAAAAAGAAAGATGACATCAAAAGAAACAAGAATTCTAAACAATACTGATAAAAGTTGATAAAGCATTGAATAGGGTTTTTTTTTGTTTGGTTTTTGTTCTTAGATTTCATTTATTTTAGTTATTGCTTTTACAGAAAGTAATCGTTTCCGAGGAAGTTGGAGATGATAGAAAGCCATGTTTTTTATAGATGTTTTTCTTTTACGCGTAAAAAGAAATAAAAAAGATTCGATAGAGAGTAAAAGATAAACTCGTTTGAGCTCAATGCTTAAAAAGTTTATGTACCGTCGATCCGTTATATCGAATACGTTTCGGGTTTTCAACAACGATTGGTAATGACTCAAAGCACTACCTTGTTTGTTAGAATGGTGGAGTTTCTTCCTATCTGGTGAAGAAAAAACGTAATGGAATTTAGAATGCCGCGAGAGTTTAATGTCATTTTTTGTTTCACAATTTGCGTGCTGGAATTCGCATTTGATAAACAAAGAAGTATTGAAGTGTGGGGAATTTGAGGGTCTGTTTACAAAGGAATTTATAGCCATTATATGTATCAAGCACGCTAAAAAAATTTGGCACCTCAAATTTAGTCAAGATAATGTTTTGTACAAAGACATCTGTTTAATTTATTTTAAAGAAACATTATTGGCATAAAGTATCTCATTACAATTAAAATTAAAGCAAGCATAAATCTAATATCATATGGTAATGTCAGTTATAGTGGCTATATATCGATATATAATTTAAATCAAGGAATAAGTGTGTTAGAATCAACAGTTTTGTCGAATTGTTTATACGAGACATTCAGTAATTCGGATCAAATATCTTTAAAATATTTAGATATTAATTTTAAAAAAATATCGAAGTAAAGTGACGCTTTGAGATATGTACAACATCAATTAATACAAACATTTCTTAAATTTCAGAAAATTGAATTATTTTAAGTATTTTTTTGTGGATTTCATTATTTTAAAAGAAATAAAAAAAATTCAAATGTAGCTATTAATAGTAACTGCGTGTAAATTAGTTTTACTGTATTTCATTATGCACAAATGTTTTTCAAAGATATAAAATGGACTGATTTGTTTCCTTTTGTGTGAGGAAAAAAAACCCAATAAGAAAGAAAATCCTCGTAAAAGTCAAAAATAGGAAGCAGTGTTTTGAAAGGAAAAAAATGAAAGAATGATGACATAAAAAACAAAGCTTCTACACAATACAGATGTATATAAAAGTTGATAAAGCATTTGAATGGGGATTTTTTTTTTTTTTTTTTTTTTTGTTCTTAGATTTCATTTATTTTAGTTGTTGCTTTTACAGAAAGTAATCGTTTCCGTAGAAGTGGAGATGATAGAAAGCCATTTTTTTTTATAGATGCTTTTCTTTTGCGGGGTAAAAAGAAATAAAAAAAAAAGAGTCAAATCACAGTAAAAGAAAAACTCGTTTGCGCTCAATGTTTAAAAAATTTATGTTCCGTCGATTCATTATATCGAATACGTTTCGGGTTTTCAACCACGATTGGTAATGACTCAAACGCTTCCCTTGTTTGTTAGAAAGGCAGAGTTCCTCTTATCTGGTGAAGAAATGTAATGCAGTTTAGAATGCCGCGTGGGTTTAATGTGAATTTTTGTTTCACAATTTGCGTGCTGGAATTCGCATTTGATAAACAAAGATGTATTGAGGTATAGGGAATTTGAGTGTCTCTAAAAAAAAGAATTGATAGCCAAAATATGTAACAATCGTGATAAAAAAAATTGGTACAGCCAAACATATCAAGATAATGTTCTGTACTTTTTTCAATTCCTTCTATTCATAAATTTTCAATCTTTAATAAAATACTTTCTATTTATCCACCCAAGTTCAAATAAATTTTTTTAAACTTGTAGTGGATGATACTTGATGTTAACGCAGTTTTTATAAATATTAATTCAGTAATTAAATTAAATTTGTTAATTTAATTTTTTTAGATTTAAGTTCCATGTATCTATTAATAGATGGCGCCAGATAAACTTAAAAAAAGGAATGAGAATTATTTATAAAGGTCTTTCTGCAATATCGTGAAAAAAAAGTAGGTATTGACTTTAAAAAAATAAATTTTTTATATTACTTGTTTATAAGAAAAACTCATATGTTTCATATATTTTAATGCAGTGGTATAAAATGTCTAATATTAAACAGCATTAAAATCAGACATAAATCTAGTGTCATATGATAATGTCGATTGCAGTGGCTATATATATGTATATGATTTAAATAAAGGAATGAGAGTGCCAGAAACAACTGTTTTAAACTAAAAGCTAGTGGATACAAGGCACTCCGTCTTTTAGATGAACTAGCCTATCGATTCAGTTATTACAGCTATCAGATTAGTTTGCGTTCTAAACTAAAGTACAATGTGGCATAATATCTACAATTGGTTCGACAAAGCATATCAAGATAATGTTTTGTACTTTTTTATAAGAAAAGCACTTCTGTTTAATATATTTTAAGGGAATGGTATAAAATAATCTTTGAATAATGAATAATCTTTGAGGATCAATAGTGATAATAGAGAAAAAAGTTCCCAAATCATGTTGGTCCAGAAGTTTAGGATTCTAAATTGGGCTGCCTCTAGTATACTACTTCACTGCATGTGGCATTTACCTGCCTCTTAATACTAACTGAGTGTAAATTAGTTTTGCTGTATTTCATTATGCACAAAAAAATTTTTCAGCGATATAAAATGGATTGATTTGTTTCATTTTGTGTGATGAAAAAAAAAACCAATAAAAAGAAAATCCTCGTAAAAGTCAAAAATAGGAAGCAGAGTAAGGGAAGGAAAAAAAGAAACAAGCCTTCTAAATAATACAGATGTATATAAAAGTTGATAAAGCATTGAATGGGGATTTTTTTTTTGTTTTGTTCTTAGATTTGATTTATTTTAGTTGTTGCTTTTACAGAAAGTAATCGTTTCCGTAGAAGTGGAGATGATAGAAAGCCATATCTTTTTATAGATGATTTTCTTTTGCGGGGAAAAAAGAAATAAAAAAAAAAGAGTAAAACACAGTAAAAGGAAAACTCGTTTGCGCTCAATGTTTAAAAAAGTTTATCTTCCGTCGATCCATTATATCGAATAAGTTTCGGATTTTCAACAGTGATTGGTAATGACTCAAAACACTTCCTTGTTTGTTGGAATGGCAGAGTTCCTTCATATCTGGTGAAGAAGAACGTAATGGAATTTAGAATGTCGTGAGGGTTTAATGTGAATTTTTGTTTCACAATTTGCGTGCTGGAATTTGGAGCATTTTATAAACAACGAAGTATTGAAGTATGGGGAATTTGAGTGTCTCCGCAAAGGAATTTATAGCCGAAATATGTAGCAACATGATAAAAAAAATTTGGTACGGCCAAGAATATCAAGATAATTATTTGTACTTTTCTTATAAGAAAACTCATATGTTTAATATATTTTAATGCAACGTTATTGCCATAAAATATCTCATTATAATTAACATCAATAGTGGCAGTACTTTTTTTATAGGAAAAAATGATATGTTTACTGTATTTTAATGCAACTTTATTGGTATAAAATGTATCATTAGAATTAACATTAATAATGGTAGACTATTAACAACTTATAACTAACTACTAGCTACTACCAAAACGATTAACAATTGATGGCTAACGATTAACAACAATTGTAGTGATTATATCTATGTATATAATTTAAATCAAGGAATAAGAGTGTCAACATCAACTATTTTGTGGATTTGTTAATACGAGGCAATCTGTCATTTGGATCGGCTAGTCACTCTGTCACTAGCCTTTCAGTGATTACAACTATCAGATTAACCTGGCCATTCTAACCTAAGGTACAAAGTGGCATAGTCTAATTGGACTACCTTCTCGATACTTTGCAACAAAATTGAAGGATAAAAGTAATTAGGTCACACAAAATTTAATAATATTTACTATTATTATTAAGATAAAATCCTTGAAAATAATGAATAATATTTGATAATTAATAGCGATAATAGAGTAAAATGTTCCCAATTCATATTGGTCCACAAGTAAAGGATTTTATATTGGGCTGTCTCTACTATTATACTTTACTGCATGTGGCATTTACCTGCGTATTTATAGTACCTGAGTGTCAATTAGTTCTACTGTATTTCATTATGCACAAATATTTTCAGAGATATAAGATGGACTGATTTGTTTCCTTTTGTTTTCATAACAAAAACCCAATAAGAATCAAAATCCTCGTAAAAGTCAAAAATAAGAAGCAGAGTTAGGCAAAAAAACAAAAAAAGAAAAAAAGAAAAGTAAGATGAAATAAAAAGAAACAAGCCTTATAAACAATACAGATGTATTTAAAAGTTGATAAAGCTTTGAATAGGTTTTTTTTTTGTTCTTGGATTTCATTTATTTTAGTTGTTGCTTTTACAGAAAGTAATCGTTTCGGTGGAAGTGAAGATGATAGAAAGCCATATTGTTGTGGCGCTGTCATCCACCCACTCAGTGAATGAGACGTAATTAGGAAATTGATGGGAAATGTGTAAATTTATGTATTATGTGTTTAAATTTGGTTGCAAATTATATGTTTTTTTTTGTTTTGTTTTGTCATTGTATTTCGATATTCATAAAGTTGCAATTTGTTAAATTATGTGTGAAACATTTTCAAATCCTGATTAATAATAATAATTATAATAATAAAAAGAGGAAGAGAAGAAAGAAAAGTCTTAAGTTGTGCCATTTTCATTCAAACTCAGTTCTTGGTAGGGGTTGTTGTTTGACTTCCGGTGTGGTCAGGGTAGAAGATGGCGGACCCCATGAAGTACGAATTGAGCCTCAGGCTCCTGTCACCCCATCTGGAACCGGGTTCTCGACCAATCGAAGCCTGGAATGACGTCAGCTATGACGCGGTCATGATTCGTGCTTATAAGCGGTGGTGGACAGAACAAGGGGCTTTTTTTTTGGACTGAGACTGGACGATGGTGTGACGGAAATGAAAAAAACTGAGTGTTAGCTGCTGCACCAGGTGATGAATTCGGCTGCAAGACAATCCAAGATGATCAGGGATTGAGACATCACAGCAGCAAAATGCAACCGAAATTGTGCGTAGTAATGTAAAGCACAATCTGTTTTTGCCAATTTGACAACGATCACTTTTGAGTTTTGCCGTTACAGTCGAGGATTTTGCGGACGAAAGGCTCAACGTTCCGATGACAAAGTTTGAGATGAGTACTCGTTTGATTGTTTGATTTCTCTTTGCAATATTTTATCATTTCCTTTGAACATTGTATTTTTAATGTATTCAGCATTCAGATACAGATTTTGAATAACTCTAAAGTGATATTGAATGCTCAGTGCGAGTTCAGCGCACATTTCTCCGTCCATTTTGCATATGAACTCAACAGACAGAATTTAGTGCCTCGTCCTTTTCTTGTAATTGAATTGCTTGTGATAGATATGAGTGAAGGTTAAATTACAAGAATTGATTTAATTTCTATTTTTATCTAATGTATTGTGTTTAGTTAAATCTAAGTGTATTATGTTTGTACGTAATTGTATAATATTGGTGGGGCCCCTGTTTGCATTTAATTCAAAATTAATTCATTTGTTAATATCTATTTTTATTATAATAAATCTAATGTCTATGATTGTATGTATCCTGAGTATTATTTCTTGCAGACAGTGCACACCATGCTGATTGTCGTTTAGGTAAAATTTTAATTTCCTGGGTTATTATCTAAGAACACAACGCAATTAATTCAATAATAGTATCTGATTTGTTTTGCTTTTGATTCGTGATTAGAGGTAAGAGTTAAATTAATTTAATGTCCAGATAGCAACACGACAATATCTTTTTATAGATGCTTTTCTTTTGCGAAGAAAAAAGAAATAAAAAAAAAGAGTAAAACACAGTAAAAGAAAAACTCGTTTACGCTCAATGTTTAAAAAGTTTATGTTCCGTCGATCCATTATATCGAATACGTTTCGGGTTTTCAACCACGATTGGTAATGACTCAAAACACTTCCTTGTTTGTTAGAATGGCAGAGTTCCTCCCTATCTGGTGAAGAAGAAACATAATGGAATTTAGAATTCCGCGAGAGTTTAATGTGATTTTTGTTTCACAATTTGCGTGCCGGAATTCGCATTTTGATAAACAAAGAAGTATTGAAATACGGCGAATTTGAGTGTTTCTGCAAAAGAATTTATAGCCAAAATATGTGGCAAGCATTGATAAAAAAATGGCACGACAAAGCATATCGAGTAATTGTTTGTTCTTTTTTTTTATAAGAAAAAAACATCTGTCCGAACAAAAACGTATATTTTAATGCAACATTGTTGGTGTAAAATATATCTTTATGATTAACATTAATAGTGGTAGATTAACAACAACAATTAACAATTAACTACCAACACGACAACTAACAACGACTAGCGATTAACAATTGACACAAATATTTTAGTGGCTATATTTATGTTTATAATTTAAATCAAGGAATAAAGTGTCATCATTAACTCTTTTGTCGAATTATTGATACGAGGCACTTCGTAATTTGGATCAACTAGCCTTTCTATGGAGTGATTACAGTTATTAGATTAGCTTGCATTCTAATCTAAAGTAACAAGTTGGCTTAATCTCTAAAATTGGTAGACGAAGCATATCAAGATAATGTTTTGTACTCTTTTTTATAAGAGAAACACATCTGTTTACTATATTTTCATGCAACATTATTAGTATAAAATATTTTTTTATAATCATTATTAATAGTACTAGAATAATAACAACAATTAACAGCTAACAACTACTAACTAATAACACAATGACTAATATTTATTACTACTAACAGCGACTAACGACTAACACAACAATTTAGCGGCTATATTTATGTATATAATTTAAATCAAAGAATAAGAGTGTCAGCATTAACTCTTTTGTCGGATTGTTGATACGAAACACTTCGTCATTTGTACCAACTAGCCTTTCAATTGCGTGATTTCAGTTATCAGATTAGCTTGCATTCTAAATTAAGATGATATTAATTATTAATTATTTCCGATAAAATATTCGGAAATAATGGATAATCTTTGATTATCAATAGTGATGATAGAGAAAAATGTTCCCAATTCATGTTGGTCCACAAGTCTCTATTATACTACTTCACTGCATGTGGCATTTACAGGCCTATTAATAGTAACTGAGTGTAAATTAGTTTTACTATATTTCATTATGCACAAATTTTTTCAGAGATATAAAATGGACTGATTTGTTTCCTTTCTTGTGATGAACAAAAAAAAAAAAAACCTCAAAAAACAGAAAATCCTCGTAAAAGTCAAAAAGAGGAAGCAGTGTTAGGGAAGGAGAAAAAAAGGAAACAAAGATGACATCAAGAGAAACAAGCATTCTAAGCAATACAGCATGTATATAAAAGTTGATAAAGCATTGAATAGGGTTTTTTTTTTATGTTCTTAGATTTCATTTATTTTAGTTGTTGCTTTTACAGAAAGTAATCGTTTCCGTGGAAGTGGAGATGATAGAAAGCCATCTTTTTTTATAGATGCTTTTCTTTTGAAAGAAGAAGTAAAAAAGATTTACAAAGAGAGTAAAAGAAAAACTCGTTTGCGCTCAATGTTTAAAAAGTTTATGTACCGTCGATCCATTATATCGAAAAGGTTTCGGGTTTTCAACAGCGATTGGTAATGACTCAAACACTTCCTTGTTTCTTAGAATGGCAGAGTTCCTCCTATCTGGTGAAGAAGAACGTAATGGAATTTAGAATGCCGCGAGGGTTTTTAATGTGAATTTTTGTTTCACAATTTGCGTGCCGGAATTCGCATTCGATAAACAAATAAGTATTGAAGTATGGGGAATTTGAGTGTCTCTTCAAAGGTATTTATAGCCAAACTATGTAGCAAGCGTAATAAGAAAAAATTGGTACGACAAAGCATATAAAGATAATGTTTCGTACTTTTTTATAAGAAAAACAGATCTGTTTATTGTATTTTAATGCAACTTTATTGGTATAAAATATCTCATTAGAATCATCACTAATAGTGGACTAATAACAACAATTAACAACTAACCACTAACACAACGACTAACAATTGATTACGACTAACAATTAACAACAATTAAAGTGGCTATAATTATGCATACAATTTAAATCAAGAATTAAAAGAGTGAGCATCAAATATTTTATTGAATTGTTGATACAAGACACTTATCATTTTTATCAACTACCTTTTCGATTCAGTGATTACAGCTATCATATTAGTTTTTCTAAACTAAGATACAAACTGGCATAATCTCTAAAATTGGTACGACGAAGCATATCAAGATAATGTTTTGTACTTTTTTATATGAAAAATTCATCTGTTTAATATATTTTAATGCAACATTATTCCCATAAAATAATCCGCCGATATAATTTTGTCGAATTGTTGATACAAGACACTCAGTCATTTGGATCAACTAGCTTTTCAATTCAGTCATTACAGCTATCAGATTAGCTTGCATTCTAAACTAAGGTACAAAGTGGCTTAATCTCTGAAATTGGTACGACGAAGAATAGTAAGATAATGTTTTGTACTTTTTATAAGAAAAAAATATATGTTTAATATATTTTATGCAACATTATTGGAATAAATATATCATTATAATCAACATTAAAACAGACATAGATCTAGTGTCATATGGTAATGCCAATTGTAGTGCCTATATATATGTATGTAATTTAAATCAAGGAATAAGAGTGTTATAACTGCTTTGTCGAATAGTTGATACGACGCACTTCATAATTTGGATCAACTAGCTTTTCAATTCAGTGATTACAGCTATCAGATTAGCTTGCATTCTAAACTGAAGTACAAAGTGGCACAATCTCTAAAATTTGTACAACAAAGCATATCAAGATAATGATTTGCACTTTTTATGAGAAAAACATATTTTTAATATATTTTAATGCAACATTATTGCTATAAAATATCACATTATAATCAACATTAAAGCAGACATAAATCTAGTGTTATATGGAAATGTCAAGTAGCTATATAAATGTATATAATTGAATCAAGTAATAAGAGTGTCATCATCAACTGTTTTATAGAATTGTTGATACGATACACTCAGTTATTTGGATCAACTAGCCTTTTAATTCAGCGATTACAGATATCAGATTAACTTGCATTCTAAATTAAGGTACAAGGCAATATAATCTAATTGTACTATCTTCGCCACATTTTACTACAAATATGAAGGAAAAAAGTGGCTGGGTCACACAAAATTTAGTACTTCTAACGATTAATATTAAAATTAAATATTAGGAAATAATGAAGGAGGATGATCAATAGTGATAATAGAGAAAAATGTTCCCAATTCTTGTTGGTCCATAAACTTACTATTGCACGTTGGGCTGGTTCTATTATTTTACTTGACTATATTTAGCATTTACCTGCTTAGACTTTCTACAAATATTTATATGACAGATAATATGGCTGATAAAGTAAAATGCTCACGATTCATGTTGGTCCACAAATTTAGGATTTTATATATGGCTGTTCCTTGTACTCCTTGACTACATGTGGCATCTGGTTGGTCAGACTTTCTACAAATATTTCTATAGTGGACAATATAGTTGATAATCTAAAAGGTCTCGATTCACGTTGGTACACAAGTTTAGGATTTTATGTTGGGCTGCCTCAGTTATACTACTTGACTGCATGTGGCACCTACCTTTTAGTCTTTTTACAAATATTTATATGATGGACAATATGGTTATTAAACAAAAATGTTACCAATTCATTTTGGTCCACAAGTTTATGATTTTATATTGGGCTGCTTCTATTATACTACTTCACTGCATGTATCATTTGTTCGATTATTCCTTCTACAAATATTTCTAATGGATAATATGGTTGATAAACTATAATGTTCTATATTCATATTGGTACACAAGTTTATAATTTTATATTAGCCTGCCTCTATTACAGAACTTAACTGTGACCTCTCCATGTTTAGTCTTTCAACATATATTTGTTTCCAATAATGATATCTGCTATTTAATAATAATCAATATTTCAATATACAATTTGGCGAATATTATATTTTCAAACACAAATTTTAACAATTGGTTTTATTTTCAAGTTTAGTACAAATAAAATTTAAAAGTAACCAGTGAAAGATCACATTATTCATTGAATCGTATTAGTTTTTATTGGAATCTACTTTTAAAAGAGCTGATTGATATGCCTGTTTAAAATCAAAGGTAATTTTTTTAGAGCTACATTGTACATAAGCCTCTTCTTTGAGTCACTCAAACCGTCACGTTTGTTTATCATTTTCTTAATGAATTTCTTTAGATTAAAAATTAAACTGTGCAATTTTTCGCGTTCCTCTGTATTGTTTTCCGTGGCTTCTTGTGATGCGCTTCGCAAATTGATGGATGATATCAAAGGCATTTCAGATGTACTTTGTGGTATTTCCTTAGCTGAAATAGTACTTGTTCTTGAAATATCTGCAGACTGATTCGTAATGTTGGACATTATTGAATAATGGGTCGATTCTTCAGCTGATTCACTTAGAATGTCTTCTAAAAACTCCAAATGTGTGGCAGTAGATGTACTTAGATCGTTGTTTTTATTTGCAAAGGGCGATGCTTCATTAACAAATGGAGTTTTAGCAAATATTTCTGAGAAAATTTCTTCATTGACTTTATCCCATTCAGTATTGTATTTAGCAACTTCAGTATGATTATTTTGAGATAGTTCTTCAATTTCGTGATCTAATTTGTTTGTATCATTCTCATTAGCAGCAAATATTGAATTCTTATTTCTGGGTATTTGTATATTTGTGGTGTCATTAAGTGATTCATCATTTGATTTTTCCACAATGATATGTTCAGGATTTTTTAAAATACTCACACTTAAAGGTGAATCTTTAGCATTTGCAATGAAATTCTCTGTTATTATTTCAGTGTTTCCACCAGATGATAAGATCCACCTCATCAGCATTTCAGGTTTCGACAGAGTTGATTTCTTGGTCACATTTGCAAATGATTTATCTGGTACATCTAATAAGCCATCGGCATTTGTAACATTTGCAAATCTTTCTTTATTCAAGTCATTTGCCATACTTCTTTTCCTTATCCTAAATCGTGATTTACGGTTTAGAGTTACATGATTAATAAAAGGATTTTTACGGATGTGTGATACTGATCTTTTCTTTTCTGTTTTTGGAAAATTTTCACCATTTTTAACTTTTTTGATATTTTTAAGCAATCCCAAAGGCAGCTCATCTTCGTATTCCGTTGTGACGAGTTCAGTTGAATTTTCAAATAAAGGGAACTTTCCACGACCCTTGATATATAATTCGTCAATTGAAGTTTTATTATCCCAATCGGTTTCTATAAATCTTTTCTTTTTTCTGCCAACCTTAGCTTTTTTGCTATTGTTGATTTCCTTTTCTAAATGATGTTCACTTACATTCATTCGCTTTCGTGTGGTACTTTCATTTGTTGGAGTTTCATTTGGTGTTAATACTTCAGTACTGTTGGGATGCATTTCTACCAAACTTATATTATTTTCCTCAATGTTGTCTTTGATAATTCTTACCACATTACCGTCATTTATACTGCTGTTTTCTTTTCTAAAATTCGGTGTTATCAAGTTATTTGCTGTTTTATTTTGCGTTATTTCTTGGTTTTCCACTGAATGCTTCTGTTTATGTTTGGCTTTCTTATATGCTGTATGCCTTTTTTTAGCTTTTTTATCCTTCTTATATTTGTTAAATTGCCTTTTTTTCTTGTACATTTTTCTCAGCTGCGTCCTTGAATCTTCTTTACCCATAGCCCTATCACCTTCAATCAAATCAGCCTTCATGAAATCTTTTACCTTTCCCATTCGTCGATTTTTATGCTTTTGCAAACTTGGAAAAAGTTTATTCATACTTTTTCTTTGTATAGCGGGGGTCCGCTCGAAAGCTTTGGTTTCTTTTAAAGAGATACTTCGGGGCTGGTTATCGGCAATCATTATATCTGTATTGTCTTCGTTTTTATGGTCTTCTACAGATTCTTCTGATAAATTTGGTTTTCGGTTTACACTATTTAAAGCTTTTAAAACTCTCTGGGTTTTTTCATCTTTCAAATATGGATTATTTAAAATCATTCCTGGAGGTTTCGTAGGTGGACCCAATTCCTTTCTAGACGCTGCCTCTTCTGCGAGGTGCAGCAAAATTTTCTCTGGTATTTTTATACTGATAACCATAGCATCACTTTCGTCTTTTGAAGAAAAAGGTTCCATTCGACGAGAAATACCCTCTGTTTGGGTCAAATCACCAACAAAATTGCTTCTAGAATGTTTAGTTGTTCCTTGAGTATCTCCACGCTTGCCAAATGTGATATTATCAGATGAACCAGGTAGAAAATTGACCTCGCTGTCGGGAACACTGTGTGATTTTGACGTTTTTACCGTTTTAGATATTGTCTTTAAATCTTGAATGAATATAGGTTTATCAGACCTTGAAACAACAGGTTTTACGGAGTGTTCTAATTGTGTGGTATAAAGTGCTTTGTTGGTAGAATTATTCAAATTTACGCCTTTATCAGAATTACCAATTGCTTCTTTTGGATGATGGGTCTGCTTAAAATCTCCAATGGTTTTTTTGTGCTTGCCAGCGTTTTCTTTCCTTTTTGATGAAGTTGTGTGAGAATTCGAAGCCAGAGAATTTTTAATTCTTGGTAAACTGTCTAGTAATAATTCTTCATTTTTCTTTTGGTTTTCAGACAACAATCTATCTGGCATATCTTCCTTTGATTGAGTGAATTCTTCCCTATAGAAAAGAATACATTAATTTATTTAACAATAATCGAAAATTTTACTATTTAAATTAAATCTTTTAAATAAAAATTAGTGCTTTTTTAAAAATAAAACAGGAATTTTAAATTATTCAGTTCTTAAAAATAATAAATTTTTAACAGTATACCAAAAAAAATTCATATAATTTAACTTTTGATAAAAATATATGTTTGGTTTCTAATTAAAATTCTATTGAGAAGATTGAAGATGATTCTACAGCAATTGCATGATAAAAACATTTCACGGTATTCGAATTTAAATATTATTGTAGAAAATAGGTTTAGTCTGTTTTATTAACAATAATATTAAGAAACTTTAATTGGATAATTAAAGTGAGTTTGTAGCAATTAAATAAAATGTGAAATACAACTTTTTTCTTACAATTAAAAGTATTTGTTTGAATAAGTTAAATTTACTCTTAATTATTAATACAGATATATACTATAGATACTGCCTAAATTATTATAACCACTATATATTTCAATTATGTTTCAAAGTCGGTCAGTAGGCAGACGGCCTTGGCCCACCATAGGGCTGTTGCTCCAATCATGATGATGATATATTTCAATAATCCCATTTTTTAAAAATTTACATGAGATTATTTAGAATTTATTTCTCCAGTTACTACATCCAGACTATTCTAGTGGCAAATGTCCATCATCCAAAAGTTAACAACGAAAACTTTGACATTAAATAATGAAGAATTTCCAGGAAGAGTGTAGCAGAATATCCATTTGTCAAAGTGGGCACATATGGAGAGTATGTGTTTCAATGGACATCGCGACATAGACATACTACTATGTCCATAAAAGTAACATCAATTTCCAATTTAAAATTCCCGGGGCATATGGAATTTCAACTTTAGGTTTTTTTCACTGTCTTTGACATCAGTGTGAAATTTTACGTCAAAATATTCATTAGTGTGTGAGTTACGCTTGACTTTGTGAGACGCTAAAACCGACTCCGGCGATTTTTGAAATGTCTGAATTAATTGAGCAAAGAACTTGCATTCAGTTATGTTTGTGGAAAAGCGTAGAATTTTTCAGAAAGCATTCCTCTATAAGAAATGTGTCCGGAAAGAAATATTTAGAAGTGGCGTAAACAGTTCAAAGAAGACAAATAACACATTGAAGACGAAAAGTCCTCTGGTCGAACATCCACCTCAACCGACAAACTCCACGTCCAAAAATTAAAGAATTGGTGCTTGCAAACCGTCGATATATAACTAGAGAACTTGCTGATGATGTTGGAATTTCAAATGGATCGGTCAATTCTATTTTGGGCCTCAAACGCGTCAAATCTAGATTGGTACCGAAAACATTGAATGCGCCAGCTCACACTACATTGGTTCTTCGTGACTCTTTTGCCAAAAATGAAACCCTTATCATTCCCCAGGGGATTAATTTAAAAGCGATGAAATAAATTTGTAAGAATAAAAAAAAAAAAATGGGTCTTTCTTTTGGGGCAGAGTAGTATATGTTTCAATGGACATAGTGACTTAGATATACTTACTTTTTTTTGCTCTTGATGCTCGATGGGCCGTCTTTGTGGAAATTCAATGGAATCAAATCAGTTGCAGATTCTTCATATCTTTTCCCTTCCTTCATCATGAAAGGAATTAAATTGTCGACAAAGAACTTGGTTAAGAGTGATTCAGACATTAGAGACGTTGATCCCGGGACAGAGTGGAATGTAAATGTTTCTACAGGTGGTTCCGTGGTTTTAATAACAAAACTATTGTCTACGTCAGCAATAGTCATTATTTTCTTGACTTCATCCAATAATGCTTCAGAACCGTCTTGATTTTTAGATCGATTTTTATAAGACCTCTTGGACCTCTTCTTTTTATAAAGTTGTGTTCTTTTAGGTCTATAGAGAGAAGAAAAGCATACAATTTTTTTTGTAATTTTGTTTTCAAAATCACAAGATAATTTTCATTTTTTTAAATCAAGATTCCTAATTTTTTTTTGCCTAAAAAAGGGAAAATTTTTCCTTGTCCCTAAAGCCTTTTTCGACCGATGTTTAACGACATAATGTTATAGTAACCTTGCTGTTTTATTCAATTTTTTTTTTCAGCAATAAATGAACCAAGGTTTTTTTCATATCAACATTAGATAATTCAGAAAATACCGCTAGAATTTTTTTTTCAAACTGATATATAAACAATCATTGCAGACCTAATAAATGCACACCCCCATATCAATATCCACCCTTGCATACGCGTGTTCTTGCATATGGAGCAGATTACAAAATCCAATTTATGATTACTATGTAAAGCCACAGAGCCAGATGATTCATATGAAGCCCTAACCTCAAATTTCACAATGTTTATTTATAATGTATAAATTATACAAACAATATACCTATTCAAAATAATCACACCATAAAAGTCATTGAATATTAGCCTTCCCATAACTTTAAAAATTTATTTAATTAAATTAAATTAATTTCCTGCTCTTTAGTACTCTTTTCTAAAATTCTATGGACATAATGAAAGATTTTTCACCAAATTAAATTTTTAGGTCAGATATTTGGGCAGCGGAGTACATTATGATTCATCTTCCATTGCATGTAGAATCAGTGCTGTAAATAATAGAAATAATAAATTTCGAGATAGTTGTGCCTTAAGTATTAGTACTAGCCATTATTTTTAAGAATTACTAACGATGGCGATTGGCCTAATGGAAGTGAATCAGTCCATCCTATGTGATAAGCTGGTTGGATGTGAACCTACTACTGTGATTCAAAAACTGTATAATGCATTTCTAAGAAAGGAAACATATCCATGAAATAACTGCCGCAGATTACCATAATTTGTAAATAATATCAAGGAGACAAACGACGTAGTATGTATCAATTCATCTCTCAGATCGTTACATATAATAATAACCACTAGATTGGTTTGGTTTGTCGCTTTATGGTAATTTTGTGCGTACATTAGGCTAATTAGAAAGAGATCTACAGTTTAACGTGGATTCCGAATCCCTAACAAAGTTCCATGCCACGCCAAGATTTGAAACTGAAGACTGTGTTACCAAAGGCCAGAGCACTAGTCAACTGGGCATCATGCCACAACAACCACTATAAGACTGGTATCCAGATCAACTGCACGCAAAAGAGAGGATAGACAAAGGAGAGCTGCATGTAAGACGTCCAGTATGTGTATTCTTCATACTCCGCCATTGAAAAGAAAGTTTTAATTATGCACGCATGAGTTTCAATACAAGTGTAGGTCAATAGTGAGTTGTACTCTTTATTGTTACTTCAGATTTTATTTTCAAAGTGACTCAATATGATTGTTGGTCTGGTGAAAATCGGGAACCCACTCTTGTCTCCGTCATATCAAGGAAATGGGCGTATTAACTTGGTAGCGTGTGCTTATGTGCATAGGTGGCTCTTCGGGTGGACTTACTGAATATCTAAACATAACAATCTTGATCCAATTGTTTGATCTTACAGGAGACACAGCTAATGATTTATTTATTCTACAAAGCGTTAGTTCTAGATCACGCGAGCTCAGTTGTGGAAGGATTACCTTTGACCTGAACCCAATTGAGTGTGCCTGGATTGCTTTAAGGAGATATAGTGTTGAAATTAAACTACTCCAATGTAACCCTTTAGGATCGTGAAATTGCCTTGTAGTAGAAATAAGCTTTGATGCCAACTGAGTTAATCAGCGCGATATGGTGGACGTGTAATATAGTTGTTGGGCCCGTATGGACTGAATATTAATTCCAAAATAAAGCTGATCACACATTCACTCAGATATTAGGATTTTTTTTGCAAGTTTTCGTTCTTTGCAATTTCAAGACAGAAAAATAAAGCTATTGTTTTTATTTTACCTACTAAAATTTATGGCACTGTTTCATTAATAAATTTGTCAAATTTCGTTAAATTCTCAATAAATAGAAATTGTACAATCACATTTTTTTTAGATTTATCCTTAATTTGTGGAAACCAGTGCATAATAGACAGAAGGACTGAAGACACGGTAAACGTGATGTAATATATATATTATATACATTGTAATATACGAGGAAAATAAATACTCTGCATGATGCGGATATTTAAAAATATGAAAATATAATATTTTTTAATGTTATGCATGATCTAAAAAAATTTGATTCTTTAATTGTCGATTATATAGTTAATAAATGAAAAAAGATGATGTACTGTTACTTACTTATGGAGTTCTAGTTGGTAACGCCTATTTTCATTATGAGCAAACCCTTTTTTAGGGTTTTTGTTGCCTTTGAAAGATTCATTTTCAGCGTTATTTACATTGTCCAATTCGCTATTAATTTTCTTCTTAGGATGAATAGATTTTCGAAAAGATTTACTTGATTTATTGGGACTATTTATCTTTGCGCTTTTATCTTTACGTCTGGGAACTGCACGAACTTCAGATTCTTTATATTTTTTTTCAATAGATAGGTCCTTTATCTTTACGTTCAAGTCCTTTACAATTTCGGTCGATGAATCAAAATCCTCAAGACTTGACAATGGGCCTTCACGTCCAATGGGTAGTTTTTCTACAGTTTCTTCCAGCTTCAAGTGGATCAATTCCCCGTAGTTTGGTTTCAGAATATTATCTTTATCTTTATTATTTGTTTCAGACCCATCTTTATTTTTCTTACTTGAATTCAGGGGATCATTGCTTGTCTGCAGGGGAAGTTTGAATGGTTGTTTTCTTGCTGACGACTTGTCCATCAGCAATTCTGCTATCTGACTTGGTGAAATCTCATTTGTTTTAGTCGTCTGGTTCTCCCTTGTTACAGTTGGTTCAGTAAATAATTCTATTGAAATTTCCGTTTTTTTATGAGTCAGTTTTACTTTGTTTTTATTTGGGGTATCATGTTGTTTAGGAGATTTTGTAGTAGGTTCTTTTACGTTCTTCAAAGGACTGATAAGGTTATTGTTGGATTTATGTGAAGTGTTATTGATGATGTCTTTATGTTTATTTTTTGGAGTCGTTAGGTTAAGTTTGTTTAATCTGGTCAAATAGTTTTTGTTCGCCAACGGATTTTTTGTAGTTTGATCTGGTAAATTAATCTTTGTGACACCAACTAATTTCTTACCAGAATTATACGGTTTACTACTGTCTGATTTATTAGATACTTTTTCTTTCTTTAAATAATTACCGGCAATGTCACTTGATTTATGTGGGGTTTTCTCTAAATTTTTATAACCGTTTGTTGAGGTTGTAAAGGATTGATAAAGATTGATAGAGGTTGGGGATTGATAAAGATTGATAGAGGTTGAGGATTGATAAAGATCGATAGAGGTTGAGGATTGATGAAGGTTTGATTCCGACACAGATACAGGATGCTGCTTGGAAATCCGCAATGGTGATTCTATTGCACTTTCATTGAATTCCGTCTTTACAATGTTTTCCAGGACGTCATGATCCGATTTCTGAAACAGTTTTTTCAAATTCTGAAAACTGTTTGCTAATTTAGTCGTTCCATTTTCATTCTTCAGAGAGATAACTATTATATTATCATTAGATTTAAACGGAAGTTCAGAACTGTTTTTGATTAACTCTAGATCAAATTTAAGTTTCGCATCGGAATTGTCATTCGATGAATCAAAATTATTCTCAGGTACTGAAATATTATTGTGATCTTCCTCATTATTTTTGCAAGTAGTGAAATCATTAACATTGTTATTAATTATTTTGCTTTCCCTCAATTTCTTCTTGATATGTCTCAAATTACCATTCGCCTTAGATGCTTTGTGTTTATTCTTTGCCAATCTTTGCACATTGAGACTTTTCTTTCGCGGACGCATGTCTTGATGAGGTTTTAATGTGTATTTGCCAACATGTTGTGTGTCTTCAAATGATTCCTCAGGAGGCTGAGTTGGAAAGAATTCATCAGAATAAACAGGATAAGTCGAACTGTCGTCTTGGCTACTGCCAAATCCATCGTTAAAACCAATATTTGCATTAAAATCGACATATTCGTTGTTGCTGTGTTCAAGGTCCTCGCGTTTTTTGGGCGACTTCGTACGACTGTCGGTATCTGAAATATCTGTATTTTCAAATGATGGTTCATAATCGCTAATGGAATCAACAGTTGATTCAGTATTCTCGTCATCAGGCTCTCTGATGAACAGTATAGGTTTGGTTTCGGAGTCGTAATAAATGATGGTAGGTAAATAAGAAATTTTTTTGGTTGTTCTGTCTTCTGCCTCAGGAAGATCGGCTTCGCTGTCATCTACATATTCAGACTCAGTGAACTGATTTGGAGATTTCTCAACGCCTTCATCACCAAGATATTCGGTTTCATCGTCGTCAGAATGTCTTCCCAATACAGGCAGTGATTGAAAACAAATGATTTGTAGTAGAACCAGGAAGAGAAACGAAAAAGGTACACAGCGGTCAAACTGAAAAAAAAAATAATGATTAAAATTATTAATTAAATTAATAATTCACTTTATTCCTCTGTGGTATTTCTGGTAAGTAAGTTAGCAAAATCATTTAAAGCAAAATCAGAAGGAACAAATGAGTGGTGGTGTCTTCTTCTTGGCAGGGGAAGCACTTTTAAAATATAAAAATACCTCAAATTATCTTGAAGATTTAAAGAGTATAAGAGAATTAAAAATGCAAACAAACACATATCTTATCTAGAATATAGCGTTTGAGCAATACTGACCGACAGCCGAATATAGGAAAAAGAGTCCTACCTTCAAAGAATTTTAAAATATAAAGAAATAGCTAGAGTAAAATATAAGTATTGTTCGTGAATTTTAAATTCCTACGCTAAATTTCAAAGCAGATGATTTTATTGTCGTTTATTGAATGGTTACAGTTAGTTGCATTTAATGATCCAAAACTTAAGGTTTTCATTTCTAATAATGAGTGTAAAGTGATTATTGTAAACACAACTGTTGAAAGTAACATTTTAAGATTTTTGTATCACTTCAGATTACTAACTGAAGCAACTATCTACTGAGCTCCCTATCAGATTAATAACTGAAGCAACTATCTACTGAGCTCTCTATCAGATTAATAACTAAAGTAACTCTCTACTGAGTTCTCTATGCGATTATTAACTGAAGCAACAATAGAGGTATGCGATGACGATGCACTGATGATTCATAACACCATCTAGAATTGCATTACCTAAATCTGAATTCTAAGTCAATATCTCAAAGTTGGATGGGGCAATTGAGCTAAATATTTAAAAAAAGGGTGTGAGAACAGGGGAATTCCATGTGCAGTTGTTTTTACATAGTAAAACCTATGTAGAATTGCATGAAAAAAATTTCAATCTGTATATATTTTGTGGCAATTCAGTAGCCAAAGATTGGGCTCTATAAAAATAAAAATTCACTCTTATAGGTACTTATTATGACAACTTTTGCGCATATAGACTAATAAATTGAGGTAAACGTTTTACTCAACTATAATGTAAAATGCACAGGAAATTAAATGTGAAGTTTATAAAATTTAAAGTCATAATACTGTTGTAAAATAAAGATAAAAAAATTACAAAAAAAATTTAATTAATTAAACTGGATTAGTGAAATAAACTAATATATATAAATTGAAGTTTTTAAAAAAGACACAATTAATATACAATTAAAATCTCCCCCAAAAATTAATGATTATTGCTACAGATTATCAATATTAGTACAATTTATCATAAAACACGATTAAAGGTAAATTAATTCATTTTAATACATAATATTTTTTTTTACTTTTATCAAAAAATTATTTGTATATCTTATTTTATTTTTTGAAAGCCAGATACTTTGACCTTCAACAATTTGTCACTAAAATGGCAAAAATGTACCAGATTCAGTGTTACCATCATGCTCCTCAATGTCCGCTGCACTGAACGCTAATTTTAGCATAAAACGAATACTGTCAATAATGTCATATCTGAAGTTCCTCTTATTCTATTCAAGCCCCCCAAAAAAAACACTTTCTGCGCTATAGATGTTTCAAGGCCATATCCAATATAAAGAAAGTAATTTTCTATCAGATTACACTTGCTGGGTTTCAAATCTAGCCACTTTAATTTGGAAATCCAATGTTTTATTTTTCAGGTGACTCTGGCTGATAAATCAATGTATTAAATGATTAGATTTGATTTTATTATAAAATTTAACAAAGTTCACATGAGAACTCTTTCGAAATTCGTATTATTTGGGATGAATGCTTTCCAGTTCCATTGCCTGAAAGCATTACAGAAAACATTATTTTTAGACTGTGGAATAATCTTGACAGATGAGCTTTGACCCATTTAATAATTTGATTTATAGGAAACTTTTCTCTCAATTGAAATACTAGTAGTGTCATAAAAGAAGAACAACTTTAAAAAGTGGGACAAATCAGATGAAAGTTTTTCAACTCTGGTGGACTATTCTACTGAATTATTGGCCGAAACCCTTCAATGGAAACGTAACAAAAATCAATGCAATAATATATATTTATAAAATTTATGTTGTTAAGGATCTTAGAAAAATTTATTTTATTATATAAAAATAAATTTATTTGAGAATTTTATTACTTTAATTAATAAACTTAAAATTACTTTAGTAAAGTTTCATTTAAAAATGTTTATCTTTTATTTTTAACTTTTTTTTATAAGAATATATTTTGATTAATTCATTATCAATTTATTTTTGGCTTTCAACTGATCAAAACAGAAACTGATAAATCTTAGAAAAAGAAAAAAAAAATGTCTAGGATAAAAAAACGATTTCTACGATATAAAATTTTTTTTTTCTATGATAAAAAAAAGAGTATTTTTCTATGATATCAAAAAGGTTTTTTTTTCTATGATAAAAAAAAAATTATTTTTCTCTGATAAAATTTTTTTTTCTATGATAAAACATGACAAAAAAGACTTTTTTTTGTATATTTTACATAAATTATATTAATAAATTTCTAGTTCTACGTATTTTATGGTCTTTCTAAAAAAATTGACAAACCAATGTCAAGTATTGCTTAAGAGATTTGTGTAAGGATGCTGAACCATTTTTAAAATTGACAAACGGGCAAGTAGGACAATTTCAAACAGAACGGTTAATATGAATAACAATAATTTCAGAAGGTTTTAATTAACTATTTGTTAAAATTTTAAACTTAATAATATCAAAAGAAAAATGAGAAATTACTCAATAAATTATTAAACATCTTTTTTTACAAAATTGTTTGGTGCCTCATATTTCCCTCATATAGTTTTGTGCCTAATATAACTATTTATTTTTTACCACGTACTTAAATGCTGAAAACCTAAATTAATTTCTTGTCTACTCAATGCATTTTTACTGAAATGCAATTGCTATATCTAAAATAAAATTATCGGAATTCGCTAAAATCATCTACGATTTAATGTTCTAATCGTCGTTATGAAAAACCAGCATTAAAAACCAGAATGAATCAAAAGCGTTCTATTGAATTGAAAAATTTTATCCCTTGCAATTTCTTTTTATTCTTATAAATGCTGTAATTATTTAATATCTTCGGTAATTGAATATAAGAACATGTTAAAAACAATTATTGTTGGAACTTATAATCTGCTTTGCATAAGTATGCCAAATAAGTATGCTTAAATAAGTAAGTCAAATTTTAAAAAATTGAATAGGAGGAAAAAAATGCAATTATGTTATTAATATATGCTTTCATGTTTTTAATCTAAAACTTACTTATCGTAGATTAAAAACATGAAAGAATCCTCAACGTGTTTTATTAAAAGTAATTATGTTTAAATCATCTAATATTCTATACATAATTTTAAGTTTTAAAAATCAAAATGAAACAAAAATTCTTACATAATTACATAATATCAACTTTGAACTTTTTATATACTAAAAAAATTATTATGGTATGTTAAATCATATAAACTCATTCAATAAATATGTTGAAGCATACAAAAAGAATCATCAATGAATAAATCAATGAAAAACAATGAAAAACTGTCAACTGCCAAAAGACGCAATTATAATGTCTTCGATAGGTAATTTTAAGATTAAAAACAAGAAATAATCAAAAACATGTTTTAGTAAAAGTGAGTATGTTTAAATCATCTATAGATAAGTTTAAGTTGGAAAAATAAGAATGAAGCAAAAATGTATACACAATTGAATAATATTTATAATATAAATTTCAAATTTTAATATGTTAAAAATTATTATGGTAGGTTAAATCTTATAATCCCATTGAATAAATATAAATAACCGTCAATGAATAAATAAAAAGAAAAGTAGAACAATTGTACAACTCTTTCACGTGGCTACTCCACATCCCAGCGAATGAGACTACCAGAGAAGTAAGAAAAGATTGAGAGGGAAGCAGACAACGTATAACAGAAACTTCTCGAAGACACTGAGATCACCGAGTATGCACAAAGATACCATCGTTTACATTAACTGGGGAGAAGACGTCTGCCATTGGTTCTTGGGAATATAAAGGCAGAAGAGTTAAACTATTCATATAGTCGATTGAAGAGATTCAACATGAATCGCTGCGTGCTTTGAAGGCCATCCCTGCCGATGACATTTCAGCATGCATTGAGGATTGGAAAAAAAATTGACGTAAGTGCATTGTGTCCGGAGTCAATTACTTTGAAGGCGATTAATTAAATTTGGAAGAATAAATAAAGAGTTTTTGAAAAATAAATATCTTGTCTTATTTTTTGGGCACAGCATTAAATCATATAAACCAGGGATGGGCAAACTACGGCCCTCCGGAAGGTTCTATCCGGCCCGCAATAGAATTTTAATTTGCCGGTCCGAGGCAAATTAAAAGAAATATATATTTACATATTATATATCCATCTCCTTTTCTATTTTGATTAAATATTGTGAAGCAGCGAAGTCAGATTTGTAGATCGAATTAATTGAGTTGCAATCTAACAATCATCTCAATAAGTTGTTTCTAAATATGCCAAAATTAGAGTTTTACAAATCATTAGCGAAAGTAAGTTTCCCAAATTTAATATGTCAAGCCCAGAAAATCAGTGCTATGTTTGCTTCATCTTATATATGTGAACAAGTGTTTTCAACTATGAACCTTAGAAAGAATTATTTCCTAAGCAGACTGACGGATGAGCATTTAGCCTCGTTCCTTAGAATCAGTACATCTCATTTCCAACCCCAATATAAGGAACTTTTAAAAATGAAATCGCAATTTTATTCATCTCATTAACATATGTAAACTGTAATACTTGTATATTGCTTTTAAAATTTTAGAAAAATTCATTTTGGCCCGGCAAACTTTTTTTTTCGATTTTTGGCCCGCGACAGAAGAAGTTTGCCCTTCCCTGATATAAACCCATTCAAAAATATGTTGAAGCATAAAAAAATAATCATCAAGGAATAAACAAACAGAAAAGTAAGTAGAACAATTGTACAACTCCTTCACGTGGCTGATCCACATCACAGCGAATGAGACTAGCAGAGAAGTAAAAAAAAGATTAGAGAGGGAAGCAGACAACGTATAACAGAAACTTCTCAAAGACACTGAGTGCACCGGATATGCACAAAGATACCATCGTTTACATTAACTGGAGAGAAGACGTCTGCCACTGGTTCTTGGGAATATAAAGACGGAAGAAGTAAGAAAAGGGTGGAGATGAACTTGAGGGGGAAAGTGGTCCAAGACGTAAGTGGCTCCAGGAGGGAAGATGATCCCAGTTTTAGATAAAGTAATTTTACTGAGCGGAGAGATCCGAAATCCCTAAACGGCAATCTTCTTGGCTTAGTTCTTTGGTAATTGAAAGTTGTAAATTGCCATAATCAATAATGCCTGTCAATGGCGTGTCTTAGCTCAGTCGATTGTATTTTAAATAACTTCATTTGGATGTCGTCAATGGAGCTGTTTAAAGATTTAAGTAAAAGATTGAGCAGCTTACTAGTATATCATTATTTCTTGCTGTTTTATTAGAAAATTAACATTGTATTGAGTTTTGAGCACTTCTGGTACGTAATTGTATTAAGTTAAATTATTTTTAAGATCATAATGGATTCTTAATTTATCCATCAGTGATTGTCTTCCCCAATTACTTGAAAAATTGTGTCCTGCAAATGATTGTTGTTTTATTAGAACAATTTGAGCATTTCTGGTGCGTAATTGCATTAAGTTAAGTTATTTTCAAGACATCAAGGGAATGGATTATTATTTTATACATCAGTGGTGTCTTCGCAATTGCTTGATAAATTATGTCATGCAAAAAAGGCACATCTGTTTACTTTTTAAATAACCTACAATTATTAAAATCTCTATGTTTTTATAAACAGAAACATTCAATCTGTATAATAAAAAAATCAAAATTCGGTTTTTTTTTAAGTATTGTTATTTACTGGGCCTTATGCATAAAAGATAAACTTTACAAAAATATGTAAATAAATATATCAAAATTAAATAAACATAATATTACTTTTATTTTTCAAATAAATAAAGTTGTGCTTTTTTATTAAATGTCTTCATTTTACATATGCTTTTAGGGCCTGATGGCCAAGTGGCTAGCGCTCAGGTGCTGGTATCATAGGTTTCGGGTTCCAGTCCCGGCGGGGCCAAGAATGTTTGTAGTGGTTCGGAATCCACTTTAAACCATAGGTCCCGGTCTAATAAGATCGTAGACTCGCGTCCGTAGCATATCTTCAAGCTACACGTGCCACCTAATCGGCTGTGGAAGCAATTAAATAGCAATTCCTCATAACTTTAAGAAGCCACTGATCACGGACTTCAACTGCCATAGGAAGTTGACATCAGTTATTAGCAGACTAAGAACTAATCATTACAGAGGGAATGAAGATTCTCCCATACAAGACCAGGAAATACATCCCCTGCAAAAATTACCTTAACGCTTTCCTAACACCTCAGCACATTCTAGAGTACCCATAACTCACTCCCCAAGTTTTTCAATTGGGTATTTTGCCAATCCAGGCCAACTTAAGAGAAGTCCTTTATAGTGAAGCAACGCCATTGCTAGTGGCCGCTGGAGTGAAGGCGCTTGACTTGAACAACAACAACAACACGTGCCCCCTGGGTAGTGCTAAATGAGTAACAGCGCTGCAGCCTTTGCTTATGGCATAAAGATTAACTTCCTCTGTATTGCCAGCTGCATTAGATAACAAAAACTAATGCAGCTAAACAAATAATTTATTTATTTCAATTCTAGAGATTGATCGAAATCATTCCAAATAATACATTATACTGAAAATTAAATCATCTATTATGAAATCTGCATATATTAGTAATTTAAAAACTCCGCAATAAAATCACTTTATATAAGTTTGGTTTTGTAATGGCAGATCATTCATCAGCCGTAGGCTTAAAAGTATTTCGCAAATTAATAAGTAGAATGTAGCAAAAACATATCAAAGTCTGGATCTAAAGCAATCTTAAATTCCTGATAAGAAAGAAAGAATACAACAAACGGAAATCTTTTCAATCGTTGTTTGCATAGGTTTTAAGCGCCATCGAAAGTTTGCTGAGAATCCAGCTTTTAAACTCCATCGCGAATGAAGTAAAAGTATTTGAACTGTTTGGAGAGCCGAACGCAAACAGTTGGAATGAATGGATAAAAATAAATTTTAATTACATATCTTCCGTGTTTATTCACGTTGGAGATTCTTTTGAAGAAAGATATCTGAAGTAAAGATATTTTGCGAAAAGGATAGATAAGAATATTTAACTGTTTGCGGTTAATACATGATTTCATTTATTATAACTGATATAGGAATTATATTATGGAATGTATACATTCAATAGATTTTTAAAACTGCGCATTATTAAAATTGTTTTTAAGATTTTGTACTTTAAGGAGATTTACAATTTATTTATTAAATTTAAGTAATATTTTGATTTATGTATTCTTATGTCAGAAAAAAAAATTAATTGTACTTTCTATATAGCAGTATTTCATCATCAATGGCGCAAAAACCCTACGGTGGGCGAAAGCCGTCTGTCTAGTGGCAGATTTCAAGACGAGTGAGAGGTTTTCTTTTTACGTGTGAGCCCTACGCCCAGCGGCCATATTAGACCGGTACTTACGTTTCATAGTGGATTCCGAACCACTAAAAACATCCATGGCATCGCCGATACTCGAATTCGAACCCAAAGCACTAGCTACTCGGCCATCAGGAACCATTCATTTAAATATATAAAACACTGCATTTTTCCAAAGAAAAGATTGATTGAAGTTTGGAAAAGAGATTGATTGAATTTGGAATTGATATTTAGAGATTGAATGAAATCATTGGAAGCAAATAATACATTTTACTGAAAATTAAATGATCTATTATGAAATCAGCACTAATTGAATATAGCAGTTGAAAAACATTGATTAATCAAATAAACACTATTATCAAGACAGGCATATCGACATTTTTTTCGATCTATAACATGCATATATTAGTAAATTAAAATCACTCAAATAAAATCTTATATAAGTTTGATTTTTTGATGGCAGATCATTCATCAGCCGTAGACTTAAAAGTATTTCGCAAATTAATAAGTAGAATGTAACAAAAACATATCAAAGTCTGAATCTGAAACAGTCTTAAATTCCTGATAAGCAAGAAAGAATACAACAAAGTGAAATCTTCTCAATCGATGTTTGCATAGGTTTTAAGCGCATCCAAAGTCTGCTGAAAATCCAGCTTTTAAACTCCATCGCGAAAGAAGTAAAAGTATTTGAACAGTCTGGAGAGTCAAACGCAAACAGTGGGAATGAATGGATAAAAAGAAATTTTAATTACATATCGTCCGTGTTTATTCACGTTGGAGATTCTTTTGAAGAAATTGGATCTGAGTAAAGATATTTTGCGAAAGAATATATTAGGATATTTAAATGTTTGCGGTTAATAAAAATGATTTCATTTATTATCAGAGATATAGGAATTATATTTTAGAATAAACATTCAATAGAAATTTTTTACAATTGCGCATTATTAAAATTGTTTCTAAAAATTTGTGGAGTATTTTAAGGAGATTTACAATTTAGTTAATAATTTTAAATAATGTTTTGAACTCAAAAAACTAAAATTGTTCTTTCTATCGTGCAGTATTTACGGAATATTAATATTTACGAATATTTTATAAAAATTGGAAGAAAAAGCAATTATGTTTTCTTATAGCTGATATAACATGATTTTAGGATCTTAATTTTTCTAAAATTCCATATACACGAAAAAAAATTTGTATGTAAAGCAGTCAAATATCACATTTCAAATTTGTAGTGGCGAATAAATTATTATTATTTTGTTCTAATGCAGCTGGCACACAGTTAGAAAATTGTCTTGGATGCCTTAAGGCAAACACTGCACCGAGTTACTCACTTAGCACTACCCAGTTGGTTCTAAGTGAGTAACTCGGTGCAGGGTAGGGAGCTATGATCATGTTAGATAATCGTACTTACGATTTAAAGTAGATTCCGAACACCCACAAACATCCATGGCACAGCTGAGATTCGAACTCGAGTCTTAGCCACTCAACAATCAAGCTCCATGCATTTAAATATATAAAAAACAGCATTTTTTCAAAAAAGAGAATGATTGAAATTTGGAAAAGAGATTGATTGAATTTGGAATTGTTTTCTAGAGATTGATTGAAATCTTTCCATATAATACACTATACTAAAATTAAATGATCTATTATGAAGTCAGCACTTCAAATAATTGAATAAAGCAATTGAAAAACATTGGTTAATCAAATAAACACCTAACAACACCTATATTTCGATCTATAATATGTATATGTTAGTAATTTCCAATCCCTCAAATAAAATCAGTTTATATAAATTTGTTTTTTTTGATGACAGATCGTTCATCAGCCGTAGACAATATTTCGCAAATTAATAAGTAGAATGTAACAAAAACATATCAAAGTCTGAATCTAAAACAATCTTAAATTCCCGAAAAAATGAAAGAAAGAATACAACAAACTGAAATCTTTACAATCGATGTTTGCATAGGTTTTAAGCGCCATCGAAAGTTTGCTGAAAATCCAGCTTTTAAACTCCATCTCGAATGAAGTAAAAGTATTTGAACAGTTTTGGAGAGCCGAACGCAAACAGTTGGAATGAATGGATAAAAAGAAATTTTAATTACATATCTTCCGTTTTTATTCACGTTGGAGATTCTTTTGAAGAAATTGGATCTGACTAAAGATATTTTACGAAAGAATATATAAGGATATTTAAATGTTTGCGGTTTTATACATGATTTCATTTATTATCAGTGATACAGAAATTATATTTTAAAATATACATCCAATAGAAAATTTTTACAAAAATGTAATTATTTATTAATTAAAAAAGTTTCATTAAAAACGTTTTATTAAAAATGTTTTTAAGGTTTTGCCTAGAGCTTTAAGGAGATTTATAATTTATTTAATAACTTTAAGTAGTATTTTGATATTTATATTCTCATGTCAAAAAAATTAAAATGGCATTTTCTACAGTGCAGTATTTACGGAATATTAATATTCGGATTTAAAATATTTATAAACATGAAACGAAAAGCAATTACGTTTTCTTATACCTCCTGAAACATGATTTCAGGTTCTTAATTTTTTTTGGTTCCATATACATGAAATATGGGACTGATTAATATACTAATTTTCTTTTTAATTAGTTTATTAATCAGTCCCATGCTACATTTTAATTTTGTAGGGGAGAATAAATTATTAAAATAGTTTATTTGTTTTGTGTGAATTTAATTAATTATTGTTGGTGATATCGTATTCGTTATAAAAATGAATAATTATTAATATTTACGTAATGAACAACTAATTTTTTATACAAATGTGATAAAGCTATTCAGTTGATCGGTATACATTTAATATTTAATAAAAAAAGATAAAGCATCCTATTGTTCAATTCCTACTATTAGTTCACACTCTTCCTATATATATTTATATATCTTGTTCAAATTTCAATCGTTCATATAATACTTTTTATTGATCCCTAAGTTCAAATACATTTTTTAAGCTTGTAGTGGATGGCACTTGATGTTAATACAGTTTTTTCAAATATTAATTCATTCATTAAATTTAATTAAATAATTGAAGAACTGGATTGCTCGAAATTCACTGGAACGGTTCCTTGCAATAATGAAGCCTTACAAGAGATGAATAGAAGGAGAAATTATAGACCACCATCAACTTCATAAATTAGTAATGAAAAAAAAAATAGAAAGTGAATAAATAGTAACAAACAAAAATAATAGTCCAGCACCATACATAGAAAGGAAAATGGAAAATTGCAAAGATATTCGCTTTCTATTTTGCCACTTAATAGTGTGGTTCTGTCATATGTATATCCATATTTATAATAATTGTAATTATTTAATAAGAAGTAAACTAAAATAAAAGTTGACCTAAGTAGGAATTGACTTTAAAAACATTGTTTTTATATTACTTGTTTTTATAAACTATAAAAAAAAAAAAAAAATAGGATGCATTAACTTCTGATGATGTTTTTTTTCAAGAAATTCCTCTGTTTGCGATATATTTATAATGTAAAATAAATAAAACCAGCAAAAATAGTATTTGTTACTTTATTTCATATATTGCGTAGTATATTTATACTACGCAATATATGAAATAAAGTAACAAAATTGACTATTTATAGTGTCCTAAATTAGATTTATTTGAGCAATATTTTGAGATACGACATTACATAGACTGAAGGATACGATGTACAATACGAACATACTAAACATAAAAAAATACAAATTTTCCATCTTTTTGTAGAGTAAATTCAAAGTAACATCGAAATTCAAAAAATTTCACGTCCTTACAAAACAGAAACTCTATATTTATTTCCCAGGATATGCGATACTTTAACATGAGATTTGATATGTTGCTCATAAATTTACAAACAAATAGCAGTATGTCTACTGTTTGTAGAAAAATTGAACAACTGTTTTTCTATAGATTTAGTTCTTGGAATATTCCATAGAATTTATGCAAAATAATATAAATTTGTAAAAGCAAATTTTGTTATTTTAAACATAACAAAATTATCTGATATATACCTAATATTTAACTAAACATTTGATTTTATCAAAAAAAAAATTTTTTTTTTTAAATGATGGAATACAATATATTTTTGTGGCATAAGATGTAGCCTTTTTGATTAATAACAAATATGAGAATATTAATATATAATATAACAAATATGAAATATGAATATAAAAAATATTTTAGGATGTAGTGAATAAAAGGATGTTATCTACATAGGTATTTCCTTACAAATTTAAGAATTTATCTATTTACGAATCTATATTTTAAAAACCGTTTACATTTTTATGTTTTAAAAGGATTATACATATATATATATAGAAAGAGAGAGAGAGAGATTTTGTAGGGTGAAATATCCTTTCATTGGGTTAGAGGAAGAGCAGATGAAAGCATAAATCCCTAGATACTACCCTCAGTTATTTTTCTGCAAAATTGTAGTGACAGTGAGGCAGACCTTGGTGTACCTGGGTAACGCTGAACGTTCTGTATTTTTGTTCTTTTAGAGGAAACTATATTAAGAATTAGATCACTGATACCGTACACAACCAAAATATTAAAATATTTTTTTATGTAGTTCTATACGCTATTTTTTATAAAGCATTGGCACACAAAAAACTATTTTACATAACTGTACTATTATATATAAGACTGTACTAATTATATGCATGACTGTTTCTTGCTAAAATTTGGCAAAAGTGTCTATTCTTTCACTATGAGTAAACATTCGAAATTAAAAAAACATGTAAAACACATCGCAATGATTTGCATGCCTGTAGACAAGTCTTGTATGCATGCTTTGAACTAAAAGATTGATACTTAAATCATTGAGAGCAAAAATTTAAGAAAAACAAATTAACTTTTTAATACCAAGACAACTATCGCGTCTCCAAATGAATATATTTAAAGATTTTTATATATTTAAAATTTCATTAATTTCTAAAACATTTTATAGCAGTTAAGAGTATGTTCGTCTGGTGGTGTAGCAATCAATACACATTTTTCAGAAATTGGATTGAAATTCTGAACTCATAAATTCAATATCCTGAAATAGCCTTATCTTTTCTTTCCATGAAGTAATCTCCAACTGTCTTTGAAAGCGAAAGCTCTGATCTTAAAAATAAAACCAAAAAAAAGTTTGATTGTTTTTTTTTCCTCACAAATCTTGATTTGTTTTAAGATTTTTCTTTCAATTTTATTCATTCAAGCTTTCAACTTTATACAAATAAATACAATTATTATTTTATTGCTTTCAGATGACTTCAGCCATTGTAAACATTCCTGGTTCAATACGGTGGAATCCTTAGTAAAGTTATTGTTAGGAAATGAGGAAAAAATCTGTAATTAATAATCTGTTTGTAATGTGTCTGATTTTAATGCATTGTTTTTCTGTTTATCCTTACATTCTTACTTCCATTCAAACTTTCAAAACTGCTAAGGGCCGAAAGATGAGAAAAAAAAATAGTTATTGTGAATTTTTTGGCTAAGAATGATCGTTATGTTATATAAATTAATTTTTAAGGCTTTATATTGTATTTTCAATAGCCAGACAATGCTTGGTTATAACTGCCAGATCCTAATGCATATAAATTGTCATACATTTCCTTTAATAATTCTTTAGGGAACCAATACCTGCAGCTATTTTACAATCTAATTTACATGGTATAATACCGTGTATTAAACGATGATTCTTAGAAAAATTTCATTCACATAGTTACCTAAATACTTAACATTTTTACTCCTCCATCCATTAAAAATGAATTTAGAAATTCTCTGTACTGTATTCGAAGAAATCTGACACTTTGAATGTGATCGGTTACCTGGCACAAAAATAAGCTGTTTCCTTTCTGCGTTAGTCTAGGCTACACCTGAACCACTCCTCCAGTGAGCTGTTCCTCCCACACCTTCTAAGTAAGTTAGATTGGCCAAGGAGTCCACCCCACTATTTCTTCCTTAACAAAGCAAGCTAGATTTTCACCCTCACCAGACAACACAAAACCAGAAAATAGGGTCCGAAGGAAAATAGCATTCAATTCCACTCGAATGGACTCTTCTGAAGATTGGGCATGTCTTTTGATTATCTGCCCCCCATCCGCAGATTTAATATACAACTCGGAATGGTGACAGTGGGCTTCCAGAAAGAGAACGGCCGCATCTTTATCAATCAAAAAGGGGTTGCGATTGAAGCGAGCTGTCAAGAAGACATGGCCGGTGACTTTTTTTGTGTGTGGCGGTAGTCATAGAGTGTCTCCAACGAAATTGGAAAGCGGATAAGGCATCACAATGCTACATTGATGGCTCCTCGCAAAGGAAGATAATTCTTATATCAGTTTATTCAGCTGTTGTTGATTTTAACTATAGTTACCAAAGAAAAGGGTTTTTAGCCTTATTTTTTCCTTAAGTAATTTGAAAACAATTTCGTATGTAGAAATGGACCTTTTATAATAAATGTTCAATTTGCAAACTTTAATGTTAATACTGTGTGTAGTTTCTAATCAATATATTACATTGTTGAATTGTAAAAATTAAGTTGAATTGTAAAAACAATTAAAGTTGAATCTTAAAAACAGTTTCAAATTCGAATCGGATTTGCTATCTTATTTTCATGCTGCCTTTTTACCAATTAGCTATTACTATGGCCTTTGGTACCACAGAGTTCAAATCCTGGAGGTGGAATGAATGTTTGTAAGTGGTTCGGAATCCACTTTAAACTGTACGTCCATGTCTAATTAGCCTAAAGTGTGCAAAAATGACCGTAGAACGACAAACAAATTCAAACCCATAGTTATCCCTGTTTGTTTAGCCCTCGTGTGCAATGTAAAATTTGCATTGCTATGTAAAAAGTATGGAAGAAACTAGTGACAGTTTTATAATGACACATTTGAGCTGCAGGAACAACTGCGTGAATATCATATTGGGTTGACTGGGTTTGAAACCCTATAAGTGAACATAAATAAGTACCATCTGTGTCTGTGCAAATGATGGGCATAACTCTTAATTGTTTTTCCATTTGGTTTGTCGCTCTACGGTCATCTTGTGCACACCAGGGCCAAACAGACCGGGACATACAGTTTAAAGTGGATTGCGATTGACATTGAGAACACACAACAAGACAAACATTGAGAACACACATAAAAAAAAACTGTATTAACATCCAGTGTCACTCACTATAAGTTAAAAAAAAATGTTTTTTAACTCGAATGGATGAATAAGAAGTATTTTATTAACGATTGAAAATTTGAACAAAATATATATAGGGAGAGTGTGAACTAATAGTAGGAATTGAAAAATAAACTGTTTCCTTTCTGCATTAGACCATATCTGAAACACTCCTCCAGTAAACCACTGTTCTTCCCACACCCTCTAAGTAAGTTAGATTGGCCAAGGAGTCCACCTCCACTATTTCTTCCTTAACAAAGCAAGTTAGAGTTTCACCTTCGCAAAACCAGAAAATAGTGTCCGAATGAAAATAGCATTCGATTCCACTTGAATGGATTCTTCCGAAGATTGGGCATGTCTTTCGATTATCTGCCCCCCATCCCCCAGATTTAATATACAACTCGGAATGGTGACAGCAGGCTTTGGGAAAGGGAACGGCCGTATCTTTGTCAATCAAAAAAGGGGTTGAGATTGAAGCCAGCTGTCAAGAGGACACGGCCGGCGACTTTTTTTGTATATGGGGGTAGTCATAGAGTGTATCCAATGAAATTGGAAAGCTGATAAGGCACCCCAATGCTATATTGATGGCTGCTCGCAAAGGAAGATAATTGTTTTATGAATTTATGCAGCTACTGTTGATTTTAACGATTTACCAAAGAAAATGGTTTTTAACCTTATTTTTTTTCCTAAGCAAGTTTTTATGTATAAGCGGCCTAAGGAATTTTGTATGTATACCATTTATACACAAATGTTCACATTGTAATGCTTAACGTTAATGATATTACTGTATAATGCTTTTTTCCCGTAGTTTTCAATCATTATATTATCTTATAAGATTTTATAAAGGTGAATTTTAAAAATAGTTTCCAATTTGAATCGGATTTGCTACCTTATTTCCATGCGGCCTGATGGATGGCCAATTGGATAGCTCTCTGGCCTTTAGTACCACAGGCTCCAATTTCAAATCCTGGCAGGGGACAGGGATGTTTGTGAGTGGTTCGGAATGCTTTTTAAACTGTAAGTCTCACTCTAATAGGATCGTAGAGCGTTGCGGGGGTAGTGTTACTCCGCGTCCGTAAGTTCTCTTTAAGTTACACACGCCTGCTGGATAGTGCTAAGTGAGTAACATCGGTGCAGCGCTTGCTTTAAGGCATCGAAATCAACTGTCTAAGTATTTGCAAGCTGCATTAGAACAAAAAAGTATCATGAAAAAGACTTATCTTTTCTTCTCATGAACCAATATTTAAGTGTCTTTGCAAGGGAAAGCTTTGATATATAAATATAACAAAATATAACAAAATATAACAAAAATATAATAAAAATATAACAAAAATATAACAAAAAAAGTTGATTGTTTTTTCCTTCAAAAATCATGATTTGAATGGGATCGGTTACCTTAATTGTCCTGCATTGACAAAAAAAAGCGTTTCCTTTTTACATTAGACCATACTCTTGAAACACTCCTCTAGTGAACCACTATTCCTCCCACTCCCTCTAAGTAAGTTAGATTGGCCAAAGGAGTCCACCCCACTATTTCTTCCTTAACAAAGCAAGTTGGATTTTCACCCTCACAAAACCAGAAAATGGTTTCCGAAGGAAAATAGCATTCAATTCCACTCGAATGGACTCTTCTGAAGATTGGGCATGTCTCTCGATTATCTGCCCCCAATCCGCAGATTTAATATACAACTCGGAATGGTGACAGCGGGCTTTGGAAAGGGAACGGCCGTATCTTTGTCAATCAAAAAGGGGTTGCGATTGAAGCCAGCTGTCAAGAGGACACGGCCGGCGACTTTTTTTATGTGGAGGGTCATAGAGTGTCTCCAATGAAATAGGAAAATGGATAAGGCACCACCATGCTATATTGATGGATGCTCGCAAAGGAAGACAATTTTTAAATAAATTTATGCAACTGCTGTTAATTTTAACAAGTTACCAAGAAAAAGGGTTTTTTTCCTTATTTTTTTTCCAACAAATTGAAAGCAATTTCTTATGCATAAATGGTCCTTTTACAATAAGTGTTCAATTTGTAAACATAAATGTGAATACTGCATAATATCTCCTGCTGTGGCTTCTAATAATTATATTATCTTATTGAATTGTAAAAGTTAAGATGAATTGTAAAAACTATTAAAGTTGAATTGCAAAAATAGTTTCAAATTCCAATCAGATTTTCTTATTTTTATGAGGCCTGGTGGCTAATTGGCTAGCGCTCTGGCTTTGGTACCACAGGCACCAGGCTCGACTCCTGCCGGCGCCGTGGATGTTTGTGAGTGATTCGGAATCCATTTTAATCTGTACGTCTCGGTCTAATTAGTCTGAAGTGTACAAAACTAAGTGTTTCTAAGTTTAAGTTCTGTAAGTAAGTTTCTAAGTGTTTCTGTGTTCGAAACGCTATAAGTGAAGAAAAATGAGTATCATCCGTGTCTGTGCAACGGATTGGCATAACACTTAATTGTCTTTCCATTTGATGAGCGGATTTGATGATTCGTTCGAATGTTCGAAGACAAAATATGGGTTCACTGCCGCAGTGGTTTATGCATCTCAGCTTTAACTTTTAATTATTTTCAAATCATTGTAGTAGAAACATGTTACTTTTGTTCGAGGATTCAGATATGAAGAGCCATTCGCTTATTGGTAATTCTGTACTGTGCGGCCTGATGGCCGAGTGGCTAGCCCTCTGGTGGCTAGCCCTCGGTACCACAGGTTTGGATTTGAATCCCGGACGTGCCATGGATGTTTGCAGTGGTTAGGAATGCACTTTAAACCGTAAGACCCGGCCTCCCATGAGCGTCACAGAGACCAATCAGACTTCTTCTCACCCACATCAATCCAAACTGTATAGGGGCTACTCAGCTCTAGACACAGTGATGTTGTGTAGTAGTAGTAGTAATAGTATGGGTTAACAAAGGTACATATGAATCTGCTGCATATCTATCATTCCATTGGCGATTTATGGCGACAAATGTCCAGTTTACAAAAACAAATGTATTGTCAACTTTAACTTTTATTAATTACTAATGAAATCAACCCCTTTGGAACCATTTTAAAATAATATTCATAATTGTGTCTTATTTTTATTTAGAAATGAAACATCATCGACTTTAACAGAGACAGACTAAAATTTAGAATGAATGATAAAAGTATATTAATTATTTTCTCAATGATTAAATGAGCAGTATTCCTCCTTTTTTAACTAATGCCTGAATAGTGAAAATATTTTTGCAATCTTTTAATTGCGACTTTTGGTATCAATGCCATATCATTACTATTATCACATAATTAATAATCTCCCAATTATTAAAAAGTAGATTATTAATATAAAGCTGCTAAAGCAACTGCATTTATAGTTATTTCAAAAATAGGTAATATCTTATTTGAAATTATTTTCCTTTATTGGTTTTTAGTTGTTGTTTTAAAAGTTACATTTTAAATTTGTTACAATAAAGACAATAAATACAATTTACAATAAAGACAATAAATACAATTTATAATAAAGACAATGTAATACAACCAGGAAAAATTGTTTAAAGCAAGTGAAAAAATTTGATGAAAAAGTAATACTGAGATTACAAGAATATTTTTCCTAACAAAAATTCCTTGATCTTTCCAAAAGTCTCACATGAGATAAACAACATAAGTTATTCTACGTAGGAAATTTAATGTAATTTATGTTGTATATAAAAATGTTGTAGACAGTAAATTAGATTATAAGTGGAAGTGTTCCAGAAAAACGAAGTTTTCAAATAACATTATTCAGTAAGTAAAGCGAATGACAAACTATTTAAAAAAATAACATAAAAAAGGTTTGCATATCTTTCATTAATATCAAAAATATGTTTTTCTATGAATTGTTACATTCTACCAATAAATTTGTGTATTTTTGTAAAAATTCCTATTTAATTTTAAAGAATTTTTAGTAAACATGTCTTAAAAAATGATTTATTCGGTTATTTTAAACGAAACATGGTTTTTAATTTATGGATAACTAGATATCTGTTGTTTTAACATCTATGTATTTTTCTTAAAATCCTGATTTTATTTCGAAAAATTACTGACAAATAGTTTTCTTAAAATGTCATTATATTAAAAAAAAATGGTGGTTTGAAAGTTGTTATTTGAAGCGGAATTGGATTTCCAAATTTATTTCTAAAGAAAATGGCGTATCAGTATCTTTAAAAGTAAAGAATTTTTTATTTGAAGAGAATCTAAAAAAAACCGCTTTTAGAATATTTTAATCAAAGTTTTATGCTATTATAATATTTTTAGAAAAGAATTAAACTTTAATCAGTGTTATTTTTAGTAATTAATTAAAGTAAGTGCTTGGTGAAAGTTTATTTCCAATTAATACCAAAATATTTTTTTTTGCATCATAGTTTAATTGTTAAATTTTTATAAATTCAAATAAATTAATCCTTTGTCCTTGAAAAACCTTCCTTTTCTCTCTCTAACGAAAAAAAAAAACTATTTGTTTTAATTATTAATTGGAAATCGTAGAAAACTATAAATAAGTTAATTATTCTTAATAGCATTTCACGTATTTTTGCTTTTTACAATGAATTAAAATATAAATATTTTTATGCCATCAAAACTCATAAACTATTTATGAATGAATTTGAAAAAGATTTAATACTAAATGACAATCGGATTTAAGATTTTGAAAACTTTAAATGCAATTTGCAAATAAAAAAAAATAAAAAAATAGTATCACTTCATATTTAAAAACACAGTTTGTAAGAGGTTAAAACATTTGAAATTGTGATGATGTGATATTAGTTAAATAGATATGTGAGCAAATTAAAAAGTAAGTAATAATAAAATTACTGAAAGAAATAAAAATCTCTACAAATTTAAAAGCAAAATAAAGCATATAATTTCATAAATTCTCAAGTAAAAAGGTTCCTCCGATTTATGAAAGCGATTTATTACATTAATTGGCCACAGCAGCTCTACCAGAAATATTATTAATGAATAGTAATTATTATTAATGAATTCGTTTTCTCAAAAGAAGACACACTTGTATACACATTTAAAGATAAGTATTCAGGCACTTATCACACTTTTAAAATAACACTTTTATCACACTTTTAAAATAATAAAAAATACTAAAGGAGGAATGAAGTTTCAATGAAGGATGAGAGAAGTTTAACAATGGAGGAAAGAGTTCCAATGATAAAGGATGAATTTCAACGATGGTGGAACGACGTTCAAAACATGGTTCAACGATGAAGGTCAAAGTTCAATTATGGTAGAACAAGGTTCAACTATGGATGACAAGGTTCAACGATGAATGAATGAAGTTCTACTGTGGGGGAAAGAGGTTCAATGTTGAGTTAATGAAGTACTATCGTGAAGGAATGGGACTCGACAACGGAGGAACAAGATTCAACGATACGGAAATGTGGTTCAATAAAGATGTAACGTGGTTCAACGATGAAAGGCAAACGTTCAACAATGGAGGAACAAAGTTTAACGATGAATGAATGAAGTTCTACAGTGAAGAAACGAGGTTCAATGTTGGGTGAATGAAGTACTAATGTGAATGAATGGGATCCAAAATTGAAGTACAAGATTCAACGACAGAGAAAAGTAGTTCAATAAAGAAGAAACGTGGTTCAAAGATGAAGGACAAAGTTCAACAATAGATAAACGAAGTTTAATGATGGATGAATGAAGTTCTACAAGTGAGGAACAATGTTTAGCAATGGATGAATGGGTTTCTACATGGATGGTCAATGTTCAGCAATGGAGGAACGGGGTTCAACGTTGTAGAAGGTAAAAAAAGTCCTAAATCGCCAAAAGCGGATTAAACAGCACGCTTCCTGCCAAGTTGCTTATAAAGATTGCATAAAAAGTTATTTATTAAAAGTGTTAAATATAAATTACGATTAAAAATCGATTTAAAAAAATGTGACGAAACATACCATTGTAATACCATACCAATGTGATGAAACATACCATT
>BPLQ01011454.1:483825-515194 GCA_021605075.1 Caerostris darwini
ATACCAATGTGATGAAACATACCATTGTAATACCATACCAATGTGATAAGACATGCCATGGAAATACCATACCAATGTGATGAAACATACCATTATGAATAAAGGGCTGAACTGCTATATATTTCCTAAGCTGATTCGAAGCCATTCAACGATTACTGAATTCTAATACCAATGAACGTTCGCGTGATGTATTAAGGAATTTTTTCAAAAAGCTTGTAAGAAATTATTTCAATCAAATTAGATCTCCAAAATAAGATGAAGAAAACTGCTTTATTTGAAATATATTGAACTAGAAAAAAACCACTATGCTAATATAGAATAAATGAAGTCTCATTTAGCAATTGAAATCCTAACCGCCTTAAACCTTATCATTACCAGATAAAAAAATTATTACTATTATTATTCAATCACTACCAGATAGAAAATATTCAATCTGGTAAAGATTGAATGGTAACATTTTATGAAAAGAAAGTCCATTTCATTGATTTATCAATTTTAAATTGAAATTGTATACATGTTCAAAAAATTAAGAACATATAAAGATATAAATTGATTATAAAAATTGAGAATGTACCTGTTTTTAATCCCACTTCCCTCTAAAAATACAATTTAAACCCTCTTCATAATAAAAGAAAATTGGGGGGGGGGGAGGGAGTACAGAATAATATGTTTATATATGAATCTATAAATAAATATATATACATTTATAATTTAAAATTTTTTTATTATCATTTGAAAAAAAATAAATTTTTAGAGATTCTTCTGTAGCCTCTTATTGAACGTATTCGTATTAAAATATTCCTGTAACTAGTACTAAATTGATTAATTTATTATTTCTACAAACTTAATTATAAATTAAGTTGCGTTCGATACCAGACAATTAAATTTGCTTGTAGTTTCGTAGTTTAGTTCAAAGCTAGTAGTTCATTAAGAATAATGGAAGATGAGTTAAAGAAATTATTTGAAAATTGAAGTTTAATATATCAATTGAATTTTATAATGAAGTACCGCGATCTTTAAGCTTGCTTAGTTCAATAAACCTTCATGGGTGTTTTATGGAATTTTATTATTTCTTGCTATCAAATAAATATTCATAGAAACTACGATAAATAAGATATAAACTATTTCACACTCAAGAGCCAAAACATTATGACCACCCCTACATTTTGCAACTAACTCGCCTGGATGACGTGGAAAACACGTGATCAGGTGGAAGTGGTATTTAACTGGTATTAAGTGGTGGTATTAATCCATGCCAAGGCGGGTTGAAGCTGTGTTGCGCGCCAAAGGTGGGCCAACTCGTTATTGACAGGGGGTCATTATGTTTTGGCTCTTGAGTGTATATGATTTGCGAATCACTACAAATCATTATCATCGTTAACGCAACAGCCCTATGTTGGACCAAAACCGTATACTTACTGGCAGATATCAAGATACTAAATGTTTTCTTTTTACGGGGTAGGGTTGTCAGTTCTACGCCCAACGTTCTAGAGTCATATTAGGCCGGGACCTACGGTTTAAAGCTGATTTCGAACAACCATGCTATCGCCGGAACTGAAAACTGTGGCACCGAGCGCTGGCCATTCAGCCATAAGGCCCAATCATGATAAATAATACAAAGTAATCTAAACAACATTTCGTGCATACTTTGCTTATTAATCTAGGTATTCCAAATATATAGTGGGTACGGAAATAATTAGTGACCTGTACGAAAGCAAACTATCCCATTCTTCCCATTCTTCAGAATACCAAAATTTAAAATAAAATAAATAAAAAATGATGCAACGTTTTTAGATTGATGCTAATTCAATAATTAACATCATTATTTTTTTTTCAAAGGTTGATTACATTATCATGGTTTCACTCAATATTCAAAATAAATTTGATAGTGATAGACACAACATAACTTGAAAGTATCAAATACAGCTCACCATGCAGAAGATTCTATGTCACATGTTCATAATGAAAGAATCCGAATGCTTGGCGACTTTATTTGGCAGGTGATATGAGTTGTAGGTCAATAAACAGAAAATGTGGGCGCCAACTTTTGATATCAACCGTACTTTTCAATGATGTAAAGATTTCGATATAGTTTCAATGGAATACCTGTAGAGTACTGGCCACTTTCAGTACAGCATCTATAGCTGTCTATTTTGCCTGAATAAAGATGCACTGTCCATTTTTAGATATTCACTCAGATGAAAAGTTGTTTTTCATTTTAAAGACTGTGTTATGTCGTAATATTGCAGAAGTTGCCAAATCGGCAATAACTTGCAAAATGTGGTAGGATGCTTATAAATTGTAACTTTATCTGATATTTGCTTACATTGGAATACGTCAAAACAAGTTGTTCGTTTGAAGCGACCTTGACACCTAGAAGTCGCCATTTGTTTTAATTTGATATGATGTGGTGGGAAAGAGGAATCAAAACACGATTATACGGAATGAATGTTATTGCATCAACCAGATTCGCAGACAAGTTTCAAAGTTCAATAATGAATGTTGCATGCGTAATTCAGCGATGACGATTTATGTGTTTAGTCATAATATTTTTGAATGAAATGAAGGGAAAAAACATCATAAATATTTACGAATCCGATGGAAATGTACAAGTAGAGCCTGTTCAGAGAAAAATAACACGACAAGGTACATAGTCATCTAGTAAAATTGTTGAATAGGCGGAAAAATTGCTGGGTAGGCTATCTTCAATAAATAGTGTCAAGCAGTTGGTTTCAATTAGAATAAATAGTAGATCAAAAGAGATGTGTGCCAATGATTTTGTTCTTTTAATCAGAATTGTTCAATAATTTTGTTCAGCCTAAAGGAAGGATTTTAATTACAGACAATTTGAGACAATGATTAAACTTTTGTCATGTTCCGATTTCTAAATCACTGTGTATAACGACTGAATGTTCTGTCTTTGTCTGAATACAAAAAAGGAAAAAAAAAATATAATGTTGAGTAGCAGCAATACAAATTGGTTGTGTCGCTCTACAGTCGTTTTGTGCATACTTTGGGCTAATTAGTGGACTACGTGGACTTCGAATTACTCACAAACATCCGTACCACAGCCAAGATTCGAGCCTGAAGCCTATGGTACCAAAAGCCAGAGGGCTAGCCAATTGGCCATCAGGCCGCACAGTAAATAATCACCAATAAGCAAATGGCTCTTCGTGTCTGAATCCTATGAGTTCTCGAACAAAAATAACATATTTCCACTACAATGATTTGAAATTAATTAAAAAGTTAAAGCTGAGTTGCATAAACTTGTAAAAACCCAAATGCAGCATATATATTTACTTGAACATGACCATGGTTCATACAAAAAACGAAAAGTTATCTATTGTATATTTTCTTTAGTCGTACATTTTAAATGTTTAATGAGTATTAAAAACTTTATTAAAAATATAATTATTTTTATTATTTGATTATTTTGTTTAATAAGTATGACAAAAATAGGATTTTTATTGTTGTAACTATGTGTAATTAGTCAATTGGTTGTTTCTATTAATGCGATTTAACAATTATTTGTGAAAATATTTGTTGCTAAATATAGGATGATCTAAATATTCCTATTCAATTTGAATGCATTTCTAATAACAAAAGTAGTTGCAGGTTTAAATGAAGTTTTAAAATGGAACAGGCTTTTGGTAATCCCATAAAGTAAGTTATGAATTCTTGAAGCAAAAATTATGACGATGTTGATAGCTAATAAAGTAAACAAGGGAAATAAACATTATATCCTATCTAAAACATGACATAAAAACATTATATCCTATCTAGGGGATTCTTATCAAATAATCCTAGCTCCAGTTTTCAATCATTTAGTAAACATTGAATAAATATTTACTAAATGTCTGCAATGTTAATCTATTTTTCAATATTTACGTGTTATTTTTAAGAAAAAAAATGTGCAATTCAAAGCGACATAATTTTTATTTAATTAGAACCGGAAATTTGTTTAAATTTTCATTAAAAGCTGGGAACCGTTAAGGAAATTTCTCCGTTATATGACTTTAAAAATCTATGATTTTATGACTATGACTCCGTTATATGACTTTACTTATCTATGATGAGGTTGACAGGTAAAAGGATAACAGTAGATCCATTTTGAGAGTTTTGGGGCTAATTTTTATATAACTATACATTAAAATATTATTTGATGATTTTGTTTTTGAAGCTTATAAATTTGTGTAAATTTAATTATTTGAATTACATTGATGTTGATTATTACTTATGTTTATTTTTCTATTTTTTAATTATATCTCTGTTGTCATTTATTAATTATATTAAGCTAAATAGTCGGCGTTAATTATTTAAAATATTGAATCAAAATATTTTTTTGCCAGAAACGAAGAAAAAAAAATGTTACTTTGAAGAAAGAGTTATTTTCTTTAGAAGTTTACTTGACAGAAAAATTGTGTATTCTCAATTTTTGGACTGTAAACCTTTGAGTTATATATCAGAGTTTTAGATGAAAAGATACAAATCAAAAACTAATATTTCCTTCGATTGAATTGAAAAAATTAGGTTTATTTATGTTATTAAAATATTTAATTTAACTAATTCAATGATGAACTGAACAAGCGCATTTGTAATTTTTTCGTCAACAAATTTGCACACGATCTTTTATTTTATTAAATAAAATAGATACAACAGATAGAATTAAAAATATAAGGTTTATGTATGTTATTAAAATGATTAATTGAATTAAGTAAATGATGAACTGAGCAAATGCATTTGCAATATTTTTGCCCCGAATTAAAACAAAATCTTTTATTAAATAAAATGTAACTTGAAATGTGGATCAATTTTCTTAGGAGGCCTGCATATTGTTATCTAATTACGGAAATATATAAATTGATTAAATGTGTGAAAGCAGAAGTATTTTTTTAAAGTAACTGTTTAGAATATGTGAAGCATAAATTAAAACAAATGAATAATTGCTAGGCAAGTGTGAATTATAATGGAGGTGACCATTCTTTGAAGTTATGTATGATTGTTATCTCTGAAAACATATATATGGATTAAATGAATAAAAGCAGAAGAATCTTTTAAAATAAATAACTAAGTAGATGAGTATCACGCAAACATAAACTCAAACAAATGAATAAAATTATTTTGATACAAAAAAGTTTTCTAACCATGCATTTAAATGTGTCCATTGTATTGTTGTCTGAGTCCTTAGTAATTCTACTTATATTATAGATTCTCCTTATTATAAAAGATGCAAAACCTTTTTGAACATACTTTTCTACGTATACAAAACAATCAGTTCACTTACCATTACAAATGGAAAAGAATATTAGTCCAGAATATTTCTGTGGTACTGCATCGTTAATCCAATTTTTGAAGTTCTTTCATTTTGCTTAAAAGAAATCCCAACAATGAAGATTTCATGAAGATTTTAAGAATGAGATTATAAGAATACAATCGACATAATTCATCATTTTTTTGTTTGTGTGTTTAGAATCATTATGGTAATCCATTGTTTAAATTTACAATTGTTTGATAACAGAGAATCGGTTTCCAAATTAAATGAGGAGAAAATGGCATTCACTAATTTCTTTTTCATTTACTGAAGAAGAATTAAGGAATATTCATCCGCTAAATCAGATTGAAACAATTGCTATTTAATTCAATAAGCACTAAATTAGAGCATTAACCACATTTCGTGAGTGATTGTGTGTCATGCAGGTTCATTTGGATTTACAATAGAAGGGAATAATAAATACTCGTGAATTGAAGTAAATATTCATTAACTGCTTCTGTTTATATGCTAATAATGATATTATAGGGAAAAAAAATACTATTTTACGTTTTATTTGGTATTTATGCTTTTAAAAACAGTAAAAAAAAATTGTGATCGTCATACATTTGTGTCCAAAAAGTAAGAACAATTTTCAATTTAATATTCTCGGGGCTTAAGAAATTTCAATTTTTCTTTCTTTTTTAAGTTGCTGGCACTGTCCTTGACATCTGTGTGAAATTTTACGTCAAAACATTCATTAGTGTTTGAGTTACACTTGGCTTTGTGAGACGCTAAAACGGATTCCGGCGATTTTTGAAATATCTGAATGAATTGAGCAAAGAACTTGCATTCAATATTGTTTCCGGGAACGTATGGAATGTTGCAGAAGGGGATCCGGTGAGCAAACCATATCGGAAAGAAATGTTTAGAAGTGGTATAAGCAGTTCGAAGAAGGCAGAGAACGCTTTGAAGACGAAGAGCACTCTGGTCGACCATCCATCTCAACCAGCGAAGCTCACGCAAAAAGATTCAAGATTTTGTGCATGCCAAATTAGAAACCTTGCTGCTGATGTCGGAATTTCAAAAGGATCTGTCCATTCCATTTTGGGTCTTAAACGCGTCAAATCACGATTGGTACAGAAAACACTGAATGCGCCAGATCACACTGCATTGATTCTACGTGTCTTCTTCGCCAAATATGAAACCCATATCGTTCCACAACCACCGTATTCACACCGTGCGACTTCTGGCTATTCCCTAAACTCAAAAGACTACTCCGGGGACACGGTTTTGAGTCGATTGAAGAGATTCAACCTGTTTCGGCGTGCGCTTTGAAGGCCATCCCTGCCGATGACTTTTCAGCATGCATTGAGGATTGGAAAAGAAGTTGAAGTTCATTGTGTCTAGAGGGGATTACTTTGAAGGTGATGAAATAAATTTGGAAGTATAAATGAAGAGTTTTTGAAAAAAAAAAAAATTTGATCTTACTTTATGGGCACGGCAGTATTATATTTTAGCTGGGATATTTTAGTAGAATAATTCCGTTCCATGTTATAACTATGTATATCACCTAAAAAACAATATACTTTCGTCAGAATATCCTTCAGAAAAAAATATTACTTGATATATCCAAGAAAACTATTTGGTTCTGATAATAGCAGAAATGTGTTCCTACAAAAAGAGAAAAACATCCACCAAATTCTTTTCTTTAATAACTTTTAACAGCGATATCAAAATAATATACTGTTGGTTCTCTTAGACCCTAAATAAAGTACAGGCTCGCCTAAGATAAATATTTACTCATCGTTTTAGACATATTACTACTTGTTGGGTAGTGAAATACATGAAATTTTTATTTTATATATGATATTTATTTATCGAAGGAAAGTTTCCGATCTAATACTTAAGAAGGCAAGTTATCGAAAAGGGGAAAAAAAAATGCTCTAATATATCGTGTCAAGAAAGTTGTTTTCATTAAACTGTGTATTCATTCATGGTTTAAAAATATTTGTGGGATTAATATTAATTATTTCATTGTATTTTACAGGATTAAATAAATTATATTAAATGAAAAGCTGAGTTGTATTCTTAATAGAAGTGAAAAATAATGTGATTCGACTGCTATTTAAAAATTTAACACAAAAGAGTAGTCTTAAAAATTCAATGAAAAGATGTGTACAAAGGAATAATCATCTATTATTATGTATGTGAATCATCTATTATAATTCAATTCATTTTTTAAATCAATATTTTACAATAATTCAAAATCATATTTAAATGAATATTTTACAATAATTCAATTCACATTTAAATGAATATTTTACAATAATTCAATTCATATTTAAATAAATATTTTAAAATAATTCAATTCATATTAAGATAAATAGTTTCTAATAATTCAATTCATATCTAAATAAATATTTTACGATGATTTAATTCATATTTAAATAAATATTTTACAATAATTCAATTCATATTTAAATAAATGTTTTACAATAATTCAATTCATATTTAAGTAAATATTTCACAATAATTCAATTCATATTTAAATGAATATGTCACAATAATTCAAGTCATATTTAAGTAAATATTTTACAGTAATTATATTAATATTTAAATAAATATTTCCCAATAATTCAATTCATATGTAAGTAAATATTTTACAGTAATTACATTAATATTTAAAAAAAATATTTTACAATAATTCAATTCATAAATAATACTAAGAGCCATCTCTGATAATGACAACACCTAATCTCTTTAATTGTAAAAATCAATAAGAAATTAGTAGAAAGAAGCCGTCTTAAAACGAATTTGTAAGCAGTCATAGGAAATGATTTCAAGAATTTCGAGTTTTAGGGTACTTCCTTTATAAAGGTTTAATTTTCACTTTTCTAAATTTTTTTTATCTGGGTATTTTAAAAAGCATTTGGAAAAAATTCTGATAAAGCAGCGTCTGCGATTATACATCTCAAAGTATCAAGTCAAGTCAAATAAGCAGTCAGGAATTGGATTCTCATGGATGGTAGACGTAAAATTTAAATGGGTAGACTCGATAGTGACTATGATAGAATACAGTCCGACTATCTGGTAATGCTAATGTCCTTTCATTGTAAAAGAATAATCATGAATTTATAAATTCTACTTTCTACAAATCATAATAGATGCTGGTTTAATTTAGAACTGTCTGATGGCCAATTGCCTAGAGCTCTGGCCATTGGTACCACAGGCTTCAGGTTTGAATCCGGACGGTGGCATAGATGTTTGTGATTTGTTCGAAATCCATGTTAAACTGTAGATCACAGTCTAATGAGCCCAAAGTGTGCACAAAATGACCGTAGAGACCAAACTATTTAATTTATCCAATCTAGAAAAAACATATGGTATATAATAATATCCCTCTACCAAATAATATAAAATTTGAATTGTTTTCTTACTTCTGATGCAACATACAAAACTCAATTAATAATAATAAATAAATTAATAATTTTTCAAACTAAACATATTTTTGTATCTTCAAAAATTTGCACAAATAAATATATTTATGGGATTTTTTTTCTTTTCCTACTTTATAAAATTGAATTATAATTGAATTTATTATTTGGTACAGTCTATACTGTACCAAATAATAAAAATATACATATTCTAGTACACTTCAAAATAAATTAAAAATATTAAACTTAAGATTCAATAATGTTTACAACCAAGAAAGGTACTCTGTATGATACTCTTTTAGCTTGAAGAAAATCTTATTGCATATTATTTTATGTTTATTAACACTTTTTCAGATAAATTTCTTGCCTAAAAAAAATAAATTTCCTGACATTGCTTACGAAAACATCGCTCTTATTATTAATAAAATTAAACTTTTCAGTGGCGACAGTAAATAATAAAAAAATACATATGTTATACTTATACTTTTATTAAATTATTACTTTAGGATAGTTACTTTTATTAAATTTTATTATTTAAAACAAAACAGTTACTTTCATTTATGGTATGCAACAAAATAATATTAAATGTATTAAAAAAGAGTGGGTTCTAGAATTTGCAAAATTATATCTCTCCAATAAACTTAACTAATAAACTTCTCTCAATCAAAATTTAATTGCACTTGGTGTTGCTTTGCAGTATTGTATAAATACTATATATAATATATGCAGTGAATACTATATATAATTAATGCATAATTTAAGGTATAATTATTTATTAAAGGTTTATGACTAATTAACTTTTCAATTATTAGTGCAGAATTAGTATGCAGTTATTAATACAGTATTTATAAAAGTGTCTTAAAACTTCGAGGTGATAATACACCATGCCTTGATTCAGGATGACAGCAATTTCGATATTTTAGACTGGCTGTCCTCCACAGTATATTTAGGGAACTTTTTAAAGTTATTTTAATGCCTGACAATATTCAAATACTTTCTTAAAGTGATATGCATGTATCATAGTAAGGCAAAAAATATCTGTTATAGGATAGCTTTACATACTTCGTTAAAGGCGGGCCTAATGGCCGAGTGACTAACGCTCGGTATCGCAGGTTTGGTGTTCAAGTCTTGGCGGTGACTTGGATGTTTGTAGTGATTCGGAATCCAAGTTAAACCGTAGGTACCAGTCTAATAGGATCGTAGAGCGTTATGGAGGTAGTATTACTCGCGTAAACAGTATATATTCAAGCTACACATGCCCGCCTGGGTTAGCAGTAAAAGTGTCCGCCTGAATAAGTAACAGCTGTGCAGCTCTTGCTTATGGCATAAAGATGACTGTCTCTGTATTGCCAGCAGCATTAGAAAAAAAAACTTTGTTAAAGGTTATGCATTGAATTATTGCACAACCTTTGAATAAGATATAATGTACCCTTTAAAATATTAAGTATTTTGAACCTATTTGAGAATAAATTAAAACAAAAGTTTTACTCATCTATAATCAAAGCCAACAACTAGTCAATATTTGACTGTTTCCCTCCTAACTTTCTGGTGACATGGATTATTTTGTTCGTGCTACGCCTTTTTTGCCATATTATAATACATTTATATCATTTTAAGAGAGTATTTTGTATGCTGTTAGACATTAGGGTAACTTTAACTTTGAAAACTTCAAAAATTTTCTGTTGGATAAAGTCTGGAGATCGTGATAGCCAGTCTAAAATATCAATGTTATTGGGGTGATGTATTATCATAGAAAAGTTTTAATACAAATTTTTGTAAATATCGATTATTTTAGAAATTATGGATAACAATAATTCTGCAAGTACTTTATATCATAGGGACCTGATGGCCGAGTGGCTGGCGCTGTGGCACTCGGTACCACAGCTTTTAGGTTCAAATCCCCGTTGACACCATGAATGTTAATATTTGTTCGGAATCCACTTTAAGCCGTAGATCCCTGCCTCATATGATCGTAGAGCGTCACAGAGTCCAATCAGACTTCTTCTCACTCACATCATTCCCAAACTATAAACGGGCAACTCAGATGTAGGCACAGAGAAGTGGTGTGGTGTAGTAATAATAGTAGTAAATTAGATCTGAGCTCTTACATGACCTTCCCCTTACCATTTTCTTACATCACCAGCTACCGTCATGTATCGCTAGATCATTCTGTTATTTTTTCTGTGTTTTAGAATGGGTATCGCAGATTGTGGTATACACAGACTTTTCGATTATCCATCTTATTTGGAATGCAATTATTAAATTTAAATAATTTTCTTTTTAAAATAGGATGTAAGTGTTGCTATTTAAATGCTTATTTGTTATTAAATACTTTTACATGTTTTAAAAATATCATTATTCTGTAAAAAATGTTGGAATAAAGCTTACAAGAAAATTTGATGAATCAGGAAATAAGAATTTTGACTAATGCTTTATCAAAAAGCGCCTGTAAGCTGCATCCTACTTTAAACGAAAAGGTTTTTATTTTTCACAATCTTGAAACAAATTTCTGTGAATCTCCATTTTTTTTTGTTTCAGTACTTACTTTGCGCCCGGTTCGGTTAAATAAACCAGCAGTCAGCTAACATTTAATTTCTCATCGATTTTTAAATCAAATAATGGTACTTACATTCTGAGATTACTTTTAGCAATCTTTTTCCTATCCATATGCGAATTCATCTTCGTGAGAACGCGCTGTATTGGATATTGAACAGCTCAACCATCTGGAAATCATAAATTTGGAATAGCTTGGTTCATGCTAAAATAAAATATAAACGTGTTCAAAGGAATACTAAGTTCTCTTAATTCAGCCATATTTCGAATAAATGTAATAATTTTTGTGATTAATAATTTATTATTTAACCGGTATAAAATATTATTACTAAAACTGAGTTATTTTATCTGTCAATATAATTTTTATTCTCTAAAGTAGATTGAAACTCAGAAAAAAAACCCACTTTTGCAATGAATTTCTTTACCAAATCGTAAGAAAAAACAGATAAGGGTTTATACCTATTCATGAAGATGATGATAACAGTTCATTTATTTTAAAATTGTTTTAAAGTAAATGATTCCCCATAAGTTTGGTCAAGGTATCAGGTAAAACAGGTAAGGGTTTATACCTATTCTTGAAGATGGTGATAAAAGTTCATTTATTTCAAAATTGATTTGAAATAAGGGCCTGAATGGCCGAGTGGCTAGCGCTGTGGTGTTCGGTACCAAAGGCTTCGGGTTCGAGTCCTGCCGGTGCCATGGGTGTTTGTAGTGGTTAGGAATCCACTTTAAACCGTAGATCCTGGTTCTAATAGGATCGTAGAGCGTTGCGGGGGCATTGTTACTCCGCGACCGAATCTTCAAGTTACACGCGCCCCCTGGGTAATGCAAAGTGAGTAACGTCTGTGCAGCGCTTGCCTTAAAGCATCCAAGACCAAGTTGTCTAAGTGTTTGCCAGCTGCATTGGAACGAAAAAAAATGATTTGAAATAAATAATACCTCATACTTTTGATCAAGTTATCAGAATTCGTCCTAAACATCAAAAATCATTTTAAAATTATATGTATTGTTCCTCATTGAAACAAATTTTTTGTCATAATGTACTCCTTTTTATGAAGCGACACTAACTCTGAAAATGTTTATATTTAATCTTCTAAAATGAAAGTTCTCATTATTTAAAGTTTTATAGTTACTTTCACAATTATTTCACTATCTTGTACTGTACATATACTATCATAAATTAAAAAAAAAATTCTAGTTAGTTTTTTGAACAAAATCCAAAATGGACTTAATGAGTTCATTATTATAATAAAGAGCCTAAATTTTATAGGGCTGCTAGAGTTCTTATGGCGGATATCGCCACAGTTTGATCTAAGAAAAAAGAACTTTTAAATTTACCATTTATTGAAGGTTTTTATTATTTTATCAATGATTTGTTATTCACTTCTATGAGCTTCGTATTATACTTTATGATACACGAGGTTTTCTTGTAAATTTCAATCAAAAATATCTATTTTAAAAAAATAACTGAAAAAACCACAAAAGTTTTGCTATAATCAAGAAAAAAAACGGTGTTCGCTTTTGGAATCTAAAACATATACTTACTACAACAAACGTGTACTTGTATACAACGTTCACTGCACTTTACTTAATGGCTTTTAATTCTGACAAATTTACCCAGGCTAAATTTTATTGGGCTGCTAGAGTTGTTATGGCAGATATCACTACAGTTGCAGGAAAAAAAAAACTTTTAAATTTACCATTTATTTGGATGTTTTTATTATTCCATCACTGATTTGCTATGCTACTTCTGTAAACTTTGTATGATACTTTATGATACACGAGGTTTTCTTGTAAATTTCAATAAAAAATATCTATTTTACAAAATAATAAAAAAATCCACCAAAGTTTTGCTATAAACCAAAAAAATGGTGTTCGCTTTTGGAATATCAAATGTGTACTGCTTGGGAAAATCTCCTTTTCCCCTCAGAACACCTGAAACGAATTCTTGGCTGGATCTTCCTTTGAGCTGGAAATTCAACAATTGCAAACAACTTATTTTTCGCAATGCCAAGATCTGCATTCGCCTCAATCCTTGCGAAACAGTTATATACCAAGTTAGAAATGGAAACTTCACTTTATAGCATAGATAGATACGGTATTCTATAAATTTTAATACTAACATCACATAAGCACAAACACTACAATTATTTTTTTCGACGAAATAAAATTCTAAATAATTTAAAGTAATACAAAAAAAAGACCTATTTGAAAAGGTACGCCTGTTTTGTTTTCTTTTAAAATACTGAGAGTAACGCTGTTTTCGTATTTATTAGCCTGCATTTTGAATGATATTATTTGTTTATTTATTTCTATCGGAAAATTTTTTTTGTAATCTATGATATTCTGTATTTTCTAAGTATGTTGTGCATAAGAAAACAAATATTTCTACAAACAACATGTGTTTCTTGATAATTAATAGTTTCTTTTTATTATTTTTATATTTTCATGTATATTGAAAATCGTGAGGGAGCATGAGCATATAAAGAATTTATCATAAAAAGTTTCATACAAAATGGTATAAAATTTAATTTACAAGTAAGCTTCACAAAACGGCCGCCAGTGATTTCATTGAAATTTATATTATGAATAGGTGTTGACTAGGATGTTAAATTGCAAAAGTAGTATAAACTACTTTTCGAAATTTTTCCCGATATAACGAAAATATCAAATTTTTTTTATATAATTAAAACACGCTTTGTTGAAACTTTATCTCCTATTATCCTACAGAAGTGAATTATACTATCCGCCAGGATTTTACTTATTTTCTTGTTTAATATATTTCTTAAATATCACACATTATAAATGCATTACACACATTATAAATTCAGTAACACATTATAAATTGCGTACAACAATGCTGTAGTACAGTTTTGTTTGGACGTTTTTATTATTTTGTCACTGATTTGCTAGTTACTTCTGTAAGCGTCGTAGGATGCTTTATGATGCATGAGATTTTCTTGTAAATTTCAATAAAAAAAAATATTTAAAAAATAGTTTTAAAAAAATCCACCAAAGTTTTGCTGTAACCAAAAAAAACGGTGTCAGCTTTTGGAATATCAAATGTATACTACTTGGGAAAATCTCCTTTAACCCTCAGAACACCTGAAACGAATTCTTGGCTGGAGCTTCTTTTGAGCTGGAAATTCAACAATTGCAAACAACTTCTTTTTCGCAATGCCAAGATCTGCTTTCGCCTCAATCCTTGCGAAACAGTTATATACCAAGTTAGGAATGGAAACTTCGTGAGAAGATACTTGGCAACACGCCAATGGCCAAGCTTTCATGCTTGCTGTAAAAAGAATGATTGCCATTTACTGCTTTTTTCTCATTCTTGTTTCTGTGTCACCACTTTCTTTCTTTATTTCTTACTTTTTATTTCTTCTTCTTTTCTATTAAAATGTATTCATGTGTTACGAAACAGTGGATGACTTTACATTTCTTGTATACCCTCTATAATCGATAGGTTTCTCTCTTATTCTTTTGTTGCTCTGTTCAACTTTATTTTTGAAACAATACCACTCGTTGCTTAAGCTATTTTTTTTCTTTTTTTTTTCACCGAAGTAAAAAGAACGACATTTTGTTGTTGTTGTTGTTTTTGTTACATTTTCTCTTTTTTTTTTATTCTTTGTTTTCTGTTGTTGAATCTAAGGGAGAAAAAAATGGCTTTTCTATACGAGAAATAAATAAATGAACATAAATAAGAATGAGAGCTTTTCTGACATTGATAAAATTCTCTCTCCGATTCAAAGCCAAATATAATGAATGGATGAGTAGTGAAACTAAAGCAGATTTCAAAATTTCACTTTATAGTATAGATAGATACGGTATTCTATAAATTTTATTGCTGACAACACATGAGCACAAACACTTCAATTATTTTTTCGAACAAAATAAAATTCTACTATAAGTAAAAATAATAAAAAAAGACCTATTTGAAATGGTAAGTCTGTTTTCTTTTCATTTAAAATACTGAGAGTAATGCTGTTTTTGTATTTATTAGCCTGCATTTTGAATGATACTATTCAATTATTTCATTCTATCCGAATTTCGTTTTTGCAAGCTATGATACCTTATAGGAATTATATTGCTTTTTTTAAGTATGTTGTGCATAAGAAAACCAAATTTATTTCTACAAACTTTACTACTTTTTTCTTGCTAATTAATTGTTCGTCTAATTGCTTTATACTTTCTTGTGTATAATTCATTAAAAACCATAATTATGTAGGAGCATATAAAGAATTTATAATTCAAAATTCCATACAAAATGATATAAAATTTTATTTACAAGTAAACGTTGAAAAATATTCATCAGCGATTTAATTGAAGTTTATTTTATGAATAGATATTGAATATGATGATACCTTGCCAAAGTAGTAGGAACAACCTTTCGAAATTTTTCCTTAGATAACGAATATACCAAATGTTTTGCTATAATTAAATCGCTTTTTTTTTGTGAGTTTATCTCGTATTATCCCTTAGAAGTGAATTATATCATCAGTGAGGATTTTACTTTTTTATCTCGTTTAATTTTTTTCTTGCATTACACACATTATAAACAATTCGATACAATTATAGAAATTCATAAGTACTTCCACAATAACACATACATTTATATAAATTATTTTATTTATAATTTTTTTTATTTTACCTTATGAAAAGCCTTGTTATAAATCTACTTTTTAGTGATGACTAATTCTTTGTTTATTTTTTTAGAGAAAAATTCATGATTGTAATAAACGTAATAAGCTGTTCGCATTCAACTAGATTTAGAAAATATTCAGAATAGGTTCAAAGTAGAACGTTTTTAGTCGAAGTTCTCAACAGAAAACTTAATTACGTTTGTCTTTGGAATGATTTATTACCAAATAATTGTAGAATATGCAAACAAAAAATACAAGAAAGTAAACAAAAGAATTAGCTAAAGAGTATCAAAATACCTAAACGGCCGATGAAATTGCATCTTATGTTATAGAAACTGATAGCTTTAATAAATGTGAAAAGTACATTTCTTAGTCGATGTACTAACACTTATCTTTACATTCGATGCATTGTCAATCTATATCAAAATTTTGTCAATAGATCTCTGTCAATATTCACAAAGTGTTCAAGATACCATGAAGCATATTAATTTTACTATAAATACCAAACTGGTTCTTCCATTACTTTTTGTACTTATAAATATCATAATCCAATAGTTAGGCACTATTATGTTACTAACACTGAACATAAATTCAATAATAGAAAATAACGTATATTTTACTTCCTACTATATCAAAATTAAATCTAATCTCTTCTATTCAAATGCTGTGCGTTAATATTTTCGTTAGTTATCAAAATTGCAAAAATACACGGTGTTTTGTCTTTTTTCATACATTTAAGTTTGTGTAAAACGTCCGTCTCAAGAATAGAGTCCGCAAAACCAATTTCGTTTTTTGCAACAATTTTAAATCGATTTCGAAATTCCGGGGTTGATCTGAAACTTTAAATAAAATGGATCGAGTATCCGAAATTCTTTTCCCCTGAAACCAACTTCCATGGCCTCGCGATGCATTCACCCTTCCGACGCTGCATTAGATATTAGAGAGTTTTTGCATACCGTACATTAGTTACCGAAGGACGTCCGTTAGCTTTTTCTCCCTAGCGCGCATGCTCATATTAAACTGAGCATGCGCGCTAGGGAGAAAAAGCTAACGGACGTCCTTCGGTAACTAACATACGGTATGCAAAAACTCCCTATTGAATTGAAACGCGCTCCACTCATTGAGTGAGAAGATGCATTAAATTTAAAAGGACTCGCTGGCTTTTTCTTTAAATGGATGGAAAAAAAAGAAACCCCGGAGAATAATAATATAAGAAATCTCTTGTCAACAAAAGTAGAGGAAAAAAAATCTTTAAATCTCAGCTACCCCTTTCAATAACTTTGTTGTAAAGCGGTAGGTAGCCTGTTTCGCCTGGTACTTTAATACGAAATTTCAAAAGATTTCAATACCGAAGATGCTTGTTTGTAGGTGGAAAAATGCATTCTTTGTGTGTTGGGAAGAAAATTTTTTTTCCATCCTTCAACAGTCCTTTTCAAGCTTCCTTCTTCCACTCTTTCTTCCTTTCTATATTATTTCTTTTATTTTGACCTTTGTGTCATTTCGCTCGCAGCAAAACTTCCCCCTGTCCTTATTCAAATGGTTTCATTTGGTGGAGCAGCAAGCAGAATCGTTTCAATGAAGACGTGGAACTGGAGGAAGTTTGGGTTCTTTGGTAATTGCCATCTTTCTGGCGTCCCCCAATTTAAAGAGGAAACCAGATTCCCGCGAATGGGTTGTAATTGAATCGATTCAAAAGTTTTAAAGGCAAGCGGGTTACGATCGAAGAAAAGTTTGCGCAATGAAAGAAGAGGTCTGATTATACTTCCGGGAAATGAGTTGTGGGACGAATTGCTTACAGGATCCTGATTGCTTTCGTTTACCAAGAATTCCACTTGGTAATTGTCAGATTTCTTCGAAGAAAACATCATCGGAAATTTCTAAATTCATATCTAATAGATGGAGTATCAAAAATGTTATGCATTTAGTTTATTATTGACATATGAATTTCATACGAATCTTCTTTGTTGTACGATATATAATATAAATTAGCTTTTTAAATGGCTGCAAGTTATGGTTCCCTAATGAATTATTTGCAATTGCTGGTAAATGAAATTTGTGACAAATTATATGCATTAAGATCTGGCAAGTATAATCAGGTATTGTCTGTCTATCTGAATGTTTGAGTGGCTAGCACTCTGGAATTTGGTATCACAGGTTTCATGTTCGAGTCGTGGATGTTTGTAATGGTTCGGAATCCACTTTACGCAGTATTTCCCGGTCTAATTGTATCATATAGCGTTGTGTAGGTAGTGTTAGTCGCGTTCCTAGTATATTTCCAAGCTACTCGTTTTCCCTGGGTAGAGCTAAATGAGTAAAAGCGGTATATGACAGAAAGATTAATATGGTGCATGACATGGTATAATCTGTACATAGCATGAAGATTAATTCTGTCTGTATTATAGAAAAATCAACCTTAATTTATCTTTTAATATATAAAATGTTTAACTTTCCCATATTTAAAGATCACCCGCAAATGTGGTCTTGCGTGTTTAAAATGTTAGTATTTTCGTTAGCATCAGGAATCCCAAGAATGCAGGGTTTTTTTTCCCGTGCATTTAAGTTTTGTAAAATATATGTCTCAAAAATAGAGTCCGCAAAACCAATTTTGTTTTGTTGCAACAATTTTAAAATCGATTTCGAAATTCCTGGGTTGATCTGAAACTTTGAATAAAATGCATCGAGTATCCGAAATTCTTTTCGCCGGGAACTAACTTCCATGGCCTCGCGATGCATTCACCCCCGACGCTGCATTAGATATCGAATTGAAACGCGCTGCTCACTCATTGAGTCAGTAGATGCATTAAATTTAACATAACTCGCTGCAGGTTAGCTTTTTCTTTACAAGAAAGAAATTAAAAAGAAACCCCGGAGAATAATAACAAAAAAAATGTCTTGTCAACAGAAGTAGAGTAAAAAAAAATCTTTAAAATTCAGCTACACCTTTCAATAAATTTCTTGCAAAGTGTTATTCAGCCAGTTTATTACTGGAACTTTCATACGAAATTTCAAAAGATTTCAATACAGAAAGGGAGAAGATGCTTGTTTGTACGTGGAAAAATGCATTCTTTGTGTGTTGAGAAGAAAATTTTTTTCTTCGACGTCCTTTTCAAGCTTCTTCTTCCACTCTTTCTTCTTTTCTTATTATTTCTTTTGTTCGGATCTTTGTGTCATTTCGCTCGCAGCAAAACTTCCCCCTGTCCTTATTCAAATGGTTTCATTTGGTGGACCAGCAGCCAGAATCGTTTCAATGAAGACGTGGAACCAGAGGAAGTTTTGGTTCTTTGGTAATTGCCATCTTCCTGGCTCTTTACCCCATTTAAAGAGGAAACCAGATTCCCGCAAATGGGTTGTAATTGAATCGATTCAAAAGTTTTAAAGGGAAGTGGGCTTCGATCGAAGAAAAGTTTGCGCAATGAACGGAAAGGTCTGATTAAACTTCCGGGAATTGAGTTGTGTGACGAATTGCTTACATGATCCTGATTGTGTTCGCTTACCGGGAAACTCCGTTTTGTGATTGTCAGATTTCTTCGAAGAAAACAGCACCGGAAATTCATTTCTAATGGTCGGCGAAGTAAAAATGTTAAGTATTTAGGTTATTATGGGAATGATATTTTTCTACGAATCTTCTTTGTTACATGAGATTATATCTTGTATATAAGCTTTTAAAATAACTGCAGATTATGGTTCCCTAATTAATTATTTTTTACAATTGCTAGTAAATGAAATTTATAACAATTAATATGCATTAGGTTCTGGCAAATATAATCAGGCATTGTCAGGGTATTGAAAATACAATAGAGAGAAATTTTAAAGGAAATTAACTTTGTAATTGAAATTCCTTCTGTCATTGGCAATTACAAAGCCGACAGTTATCAAAACATTATATTGAGGACAAAGTATCAGGTTTCTTCGGAAGTAGCACTGGAAATTTCTAAATTCATTTCTAATGGGTGGTGCAGCAAAAATGTGAAGTATTTGGGTTATTATTGGAATGAAATTTTTCAACGAATCATCTTTGTTACATAATATTATATAGTGTAAATTAGCTTTGAAGAAAAAAAAGTGAGTTTTAAAGAATATGTTTCGTAGAAAAATCTCAATTCAATAATACACCAAATACTTAACATTTTTGCTCGACCAACCATTCAAAATTAATTTAGAAACTTCTAGTGCGGTTTTCAAAGAAATATGACCATTACAAATATATTTTCAATTACAAAGTTAATTTCCTTTGAGATTCTCTATTTTATTGTCAATAGCCAGAAAACGCCTTATACTTCATTGCACTTGCCAGATCCAAATGCATATAAATTGTTATAAATTTCACTTACTAACGAAGGTAAATAATTCATTAGTGAACCATAACCTGCAGCGATTTCAAAAGCTAAGTTACATTTTATGTAACAAAGATGATTCATAGAAAAATTTCATTCCAATAATAATCTAAATACTTAACATTTTTGCTCCGTCTCCCATTAGAAATGAATTTAGAAATTTCTGGTGCAGCTTTCTTCGAAGAAATCTGACAATTACAAAGTGGAGTTCCCGGTAAGCGAAGGCAATCAGGATCATGTAAGCAATTCGTCACACAACTCAATTCCCGAAGTACAATCAGAACCTCTTCGTTCATTGCGCAGACTTTTCTTCGAACGGAACCGCTTGCCTTTAAAACTTTTGAATCGATTCAATGACAACCCATTTGCCGGAATCTGGTTTCCTCTTTAAATGGGGGAGAAGCCAGGAAGATGGCAATTACCAAAGAACCGAAACTTCTTCCAGTTCCTCGTCTTCATTGAAACGTTTCTGCTGGTGCTCCACCAAATGAAATCATTTGAATGAGGACAGGGGGAAGTTTTGCTGCGAGCGAAATGACACAAAGATCCGAATAAAAGAAATAATATAGAAAGCAAGAAAGAGTGGAAGAAGAAGCTTGAAAAGGACGTTGAAGAAAAAAAAACCTTCTTCCCAACACACAAAGAATGAATTTTTCCGCGTAGTAACAAGCATCTTCTTCGCTTTCGCTATTGAAATCTTTTGAAATTTTCGTATAAAAGTACCACGCGAAACTGGCTACCTACCACTTTGGCAAGAAATTTTTTGAAAGGGGGTAGCTGAGCTCTTAAAAATTTTTTTTGCCCCCTACTTTTTTTTAAAACAGATTACTTATTTTATTTTTATTCTCTGGGGTTTTTTTTTTTTTTTTTTTTTTTGTTCCTTCTAAAGAAAAAGGCTAACCAGCGAGTTCTGTTAAATTTAATGCATCTTCTAACTCAATGAGTGGAGCACGTTTCAATTCACTATCTAATGCAGCATCGGGGGTGAATGCCTCGCGGTGCCATAGAAGTTAGTTGCAATTGAAAAAGAATTTCGGATATTAGATACAATTTTATTTAAAGTTTCAGATCAACCAGGAATTTCCAAAATCGATTTCAAATTGTTGCAACAAAATGAAGTTGGTTTTGCGGACACTATTTTTGAGATGGATGTTTTACAAAGACTTAAATGTATGAAATGAGAAAAAACTCAGAGCATTCTTTGGATTTTGATACTAACGAAAATACTACCACATATTAAAAACAAATAACCACATTTGCGGGTTGTCTATAGATATGGGAAAGGGAAACATTGTATGTATTTGAAGATAGATTAATATACATAAATTAAGGTTTTTTTTTTTTGTTATAATGCATCTGACAATACAGAGACATTTATTCTTATGTCAGGAGCAAAGACCACTTTATGCCCTGCACCGTATTAATCATTATGCCATTCACCGCTGTTCCTCATTTAGCTCTACACAGGGGGCACGTGTAGCTTGAAGATATGCTACGGAAGCGAGTAACACTACCACCTCAACGTTCTGCAATCATATTAGGCCGGCACCTACGATTTAAAGTTGGATACCGGACCACTACAAACATCCATGGCATCGTTGGGATTCGAACCCAAAACCTGTGGTAACGAGAGCTAGAATGCGAGCCACTCGACCGTTAGGCCTCTGAGGTATTTCATTATAGTATTAATTGAGGTATTTCACTTTTTTCTTTACTTTTGAATGTCGGAAACCTCAAACCGAAATCATTTAACACTATAAATGCAAATCTGTAGTAGTATCAGTTTTACCCAATGATCTCCAGAGAATGCACCTCCATCTGTTGTTGTTACTAATACCCTGATGTAGAAAAATCTCACCAAAAGATCCGATCTCAGACGACAGATTCATGGCTAAGAGTAATATGCAGCATCGCTTTAACGAAGAACCACGAGGGCTGAAGACTGACTAAACCTCAAGACAACGCTCTGCTATCCTATTATGCCGGGTCCTACTGTTTAAAGTGGATTTCGAACCACTGCAAACATCCATAGTACCTTCGAAACCTGCACCACCGAGATCCAGAGCGCCAGACAGTCGGCCATTCAGGCCCACCGCCATTTGCTTATACACTTTTGAACGAACGTTTCCCAGGGATGGAATCTTCAAGGCCTGCACGATCTTCGAGCCCAAAGCGGCTTAATGGACAATTGACTAGCGCTCTGGACTTTGGCACGATGGACTTTACCACAGGCTCCAGGTCCGAATGATGGCAGTGGCATGAATGTCTGTTAGTAATTGATTATAGTAATACTAATTATAATAATCAATTAAATTATCATATTTATGTAATACTATGAATTTGTAGTCTGATGGCAAAAAAAAAGAAAATACAATATATTTTACCTTCAACAAAATCAATGTGTTAGTGTTTATACCACTCGGCCTAAAATTAAATTTTTCATCGACTAAATTAATTGAATATGTCTTCGAACGGCAGAGTTAATTTTTCGAATAAAGTTTTGTAGCAATAACTCCAGAAACCTTAACGCATAACTTTTGCTGCTGCCGTCTTTCGCCAAAATCGTGTTAATGGACTTAAAACTTATTCCTCGCTGATTCCAAATCTGGCACTCAAACACAAGAAGTGTTCGAGTTGTCATAAATTTAATGTCTTTTATTCTGCGATGAATTCCAGTAACTGCGTTTCTTCGCATTTCAAATCTGTTGAAATCGATTTTGGAAATTCCTGGGTTGATCTGAAACTTTAAATAAAATTGCATCGAGTATCCGAAATTCTTTTCGCCGGGAACTAACTTCCATGGCCTCGCGATGCATTCACCCCCGACGCTGCATTAGATATCGAATTGAAACGCGCTGCTCACTCATTGAGTCAGAAGATGCATTAAATTTAACAGGACACGCTGGTTAGCTTTTTCTTTAAAAGTAGTAAAAACAAAGAAAGAAACCGCAGTGAATAATAATAAAAGAAATATCTTGTCAACAAAAGTAGAGGGAAAAAAAATCTTTAAAATTCAGCTACCCCTTTCAATAAATTTCTTGCAGCAAAGTGGTAGGTAGCCAGTTTCGCTTGGTACTTTAATACGAAATTTCAAAAGATTTCAATACCAAAGATGTTTGTTTGTACGTGGAAAAATGCGTTCTTTGTGTGTTGGGAAGAAGATTTTTTTCTTCGACGTACTTTTCAAGCTTCTTCTTCCACTCTTTCTTCCTTTCTTTATTACTTCTTTTATTTGGATCTTTGTGCCATTTCGCTTGCAGCAAAACTTCTCCCTGTCCTTATTCAAATAATTTCATTTGGTGGAGCAGCAAGCAGAATAGCTTCAATGAAGACGTGGAACCGGAGGAAGTTTTGGTTCTTTGGTAATTGCCATCTTCCTGGCTCTTCTCCCCGTTTAAAGAGGGAAACCAGATTCCCGAAAATTGGTTGTAATTGAATCGATTCAAAGTTTTAAAGGAAGCGGTTTCGATCGAAGAGAAGTTTGATTATACTTCCAGAAATTGAGTTGTGTGACGAATTGCTTACAGGATCCTGATTCCTTTCACATTCCGGGAAATCCGCTTTGTAATTGTCAGATTTCTTGAAGAAAGAAAAGATGCCGGAAATTTCTAAATTCATTTCTAATGGGAGATGGAGCGAAAATGTTAAATATTTATGTTATTATTAGAATAGGATATTTATACGAGACATCTTTGTCACATAAAATGTCACTTAGCTTTTAAAATGGCTGCAGGTTAGGGTTCTCTAATGAATTGTTTACAATTTCTAGTAAGTGAAATTCATACCAATCTATATGCAATAGGATCTGGCAAGTATATTTAGGCATTGTCTGGCTGTTGAAAGTACAATAGATAGTCTAAACGAAATTAACTTTTTAATTGAAACTCCTCTTTGTAATTGGCAGATTTCTTCGAAGAAAGCAGCACCGCAAATTTCTAATGGATGGTATAGAAAACATGATAAGTATTTAGATTATTATTGGAACGAGATTTTGCTACGGATCTTCTTTGTTGTACGATATATAATATAAATTAGCTTTTTAAATGGCTGCAAGTTATGGTTCCCTAATGAAATATTTGCAATTGCTGGTAAATGAAATTTGTGACAATTTATATGCATTAGGGTCTGGCAAGTATAATCAGGTATTGTCTGGCTAATGAAAATACAATACTGTTTTAAATAATATTAATTTGTGTAACATAAATATTAATAATATTTCTTATTCAAATATACGGGGTCTAAGTCGCTAGCACAATGGAATTTGGTACTACAGGATTCGTGTTCGAGTCGTGGATGTCTATAGTGATTCGAAATGCACTTTAAGCAGTATTTCCCGCTCTAATCGTATCATATAGCATTGTTTGGGTAGTGTTACTCGCGTACCTTCAAGCTTCATGTTTTCCCTGGGTAGAGCTAAATCAGTAACAGCGGTGCATGGCATGGTATAATGGGTGCAGGGCATAAATATTACTTGCCTCTGTAATGCCAGCGGTATTATAACAAAAACAACCTTAATTTCTTCTAATGTATAATATGTTTCAATTTCAAATATCTATAGATCATCTGCAAATGTAGTTTCTCGTTTTTAAAATGTGTTATTATTTTCGTTAGTATCGGAATCGCTAGTAAAAAATACATGGTGGTGGTTTTTTTCCCATATATTTAAGTTTTTGTAAAACGTCCGTCTGACAAATAGAGTCCGCAAAACCAATTTCGTTTTGTTACAGCAATTTTAAATCGATTTTGAAATTCATGGGTTGATCTGAAACTTTAAATAAAATTGCATCGAGTATCTGAAATTCTTTTCCCATGAAACTAACTTCCATGTCCTCGCGATGCATTCACCCTTCCAACGCTGCATTAGATATTGAATTGAAATGCGCTCCACTCATTGAGTGAGAAGATGCATTAAATTTAGCAGAACTCGCTGGTTAGCTTTTTCTTTACAAGGAGAAAAAAAGGAGCTCCCAGTGAATAATAATAAAAGAAATCGCTTGTCAACAAAAGTAGAGGAAGAAAAAAAAAATCTTTAAAACTCAGCTACCCCTTTTCAATAAATTTCTTGCAAAGTGGTAGGTAGCCAGTTTCGCCTGGTACTTTAATACGGAATTTCAAAAGATTTCAATACCGAAAGAGAGGAAGATGCTTGTTTGCATGTGGAAAAATGCATTCTTTGTGTGTTGGGAAGAAGGTTTTTTCTTCAACGTCCTTTTCAAGCTTCTTCTCCCACTCTTTCTTCTTTTCTTATTATTTCTTTTATTTGGATCTTTGCGTCATTTCGCTTGCAGCAAAACTTCCACCTGCACTTATTCAAATGATTTCATTTGGTGGAGCAGCAAGCAGAATCGTTTCATTGACGACGTGGAACCGGATGAAGTTTTTGGTTCTTTGGTAATTGCCATCTTCCCGGCTCATTCTCCCATTTAAAGAGGAAGCCAGACTCCCGCAAATGGGTTGTAATTGAATCGATTCAAAAGTTTTAAAGGCAAGCGGTTCCGATCGAAGAAAAGTTTATGCAATGAACGAAAAGTTCTGATTATACTTCCGGGAATTGAGTTGTGTGACGAATTGCTTACATGATCCTGGTTGCTTTCGCTAACCGGGAACTCCACTCTGTAATTGGCAGATTTCTTGGAAGAAAACAGCACAGGAAATTCAATTCGTTTCTAATAGGTGGAGGAGCAAAAAAGGTTGAGTATTAAGGTTATTATGGGAATGAAAGTTTTCTACGAATCCTCTTTGTGACATGAGGTTATATAATGTAAATTAGTTTTTAAAATAGCTGCAGTTTATGGTTTCCTATTTACAATTCCTAGTAAATCTAATTCATGGCAATTTATATTCATTAGGATCTAGGAAGTTTATTCAGTCGTTGTCTGGAGATTGAAAATACAATAGAGAGTCTTAAAGGAAATTAACTTTGTAATTGAAACTCCTTTTGTAATTGTCAGATTTCTTCGAAGAAGACAGCACCGGAAATATCTAAATTCCTTTCTAATGGGTGGAGGAGCAAAAATGTTAAGTATTTAGGTTATTACGGGAAGGAGATTTTTCTACGAATTATCTTTGTTACAGGAGATTATATCTTGTAAATTAGCTTTTAGAATAGCTGCAGGCTATGTTTCCTTAATGAATTACTTACAATTGCTAGTAAATGAAATTTATGACAGTTTATATGCATTAGGATCTGCCAAGTATCATTAGGTATTGCCTGGCTAATGAAAATACAATGCATAGTCTTAAAAAAATTAATTATTTTAACACAGCAATCATTTTATTCAAATATTCACAATGCCTTGGCGGTGGCATAGGTGTTTGTTAGTAGCTCGGAATAAATTTTAGAGTCCCTGTCTATTTAGCTCCCTGTCTGTTTAGTCCTCGTGTGCACAAGATGACCGTAGAGAGACAAACCAAACCAATCTTCGAGCCAACGTAGCTGCGGGGCCAACACATGCTTTTTTTTAATAAATCGCTTTACACAGTGTCTAAGGGAAGGGTTTTATCGATTATAAATGTATCTTGCCCATACCGTACATTAATAAAAATTAAATATATAACTGTAATTATATTTAAATAAAGTTTTGATTTTGTGCTATATATTATTATATAAAGTGTGAACTTCATTGAACGTAAAAACATGCATGCTAAACTGCAATACGCTTAATTGAGCAGAATTTAAATATGCCTTACTTGTTATCAGCAAACAAATAAGTGTCCTTCGAAAGCAAATTGCAAGGAAGTCGCCTATTAATTATAATCATGTCGTCATGCAATGATGTGCATAATTACCTGCAACGTTTTCTATTACTCCTGTCGTTTAGGACGTTATTTTGGAATTGAGAAAACGTTAAATAAGGGTGCGCGAGTTAATGGAACGGAAACGAGAAATTGATTCTCTGTAAACATAAATGTCACAGTTTTGTCCAGAACTATAAAAAGACATGCTCGGATAAAAATTACAATTACTTCATTTCTGCTCCTGTCACTTTCTCTCTGAGCTGCCAGAAATGCAAGGACATCGTTCGAGTCCTTGTTAACCACCCTCTCGATGGATAGATGTCATTTCATTTTCGCTCTTCAATGTCTTTTGAATTGCGAAGAAAAGCAATTACTGTGAATCATTGCAGAATAAAAGACATTAAATTTATTACGACTCGAGCACTTCTTGTGTTTGAGTGCCAGATTTGGAATCAGCGAGGAATCAGTTAAGTCCATTAGCACGATTTTGGCGAAAGACGGGCGGGAACAAAAGTTATGCTTTAAGGTTTCTTGGAGTTATTGCTACGGAACTTTATTCGAAGAATTAACTCTGGCGTTCGAAGGCACATTCAATTAATTTTAGTGGAATGAAAAATTTAATTTTAGACTGAGTGGTATAAACACGAAAACATTGATTTTGTTGAAGGTAAAATATATTGGTTTTTAATTCCTTTTTTTGCCATCAGTAATTGAACGTTTTCAAAAAATATAATAAATTAATTGATTAATATAATTGAGATTATTATATTAAATTATTATTAAATTCATTTAATTTAGTAGATATCAAATTTAATTTTAGACTAAGTGGTATAAACTCGAACTCATTGATTTTGTTGAAGATCAAATTAATTTTTACTACCGACTAGGGCCAGATTTCCGAGTGGCTATAACCAAGGTACCAGAAGTTTCGGTTTCGACTAAACAATACCCAAAATTAGCTAACCAATACCTGATTATACAGATCCTAATGCATATAAATTTTATTTACTAGCAATTGTAAATAATTCATTAGGGAACAATTACCTGCAAGCTTAGTTATTAGCTTAATTATTTTAAAGCTAAGTTGCAAGATATAAACTCGTGTACCAATGATGAATAGTAGAAGCATTTCATTACCGTAATAACTTAAATACCTAATATTTTTGCTCCACCAGCCATTAGAAGTGAATTTAGAAATTTCCCGTGCTGTTTCCTTCGAAGAAATCAGACAACTACAAAGCGGAATTCCCGGTAAGCGAAAGCAATCAGGATCATGTAAGCAATTCGTCACACAACTCAATTCCCGGAACTATAATCAGACCTCTTCGTTCACTGCGCCAACTTCTCTTCGATCGGAACCGCTTCCCTTTAAAACTTTTGAATCGATTCAATTACAACCCATTTGCGGGAATCTGGTTTCCTCTTTGAATGGGGGGAAGAGCCAGGAAGATGGCAATTACCAGAGAACCAAAACTTCCTCCGGTTCCATGTCTTCATTGAAACGATTCTGTTGCTGCTACTCCACCAAATGGAATCATTTGAATAAGGACAGCGGGAAGTTTTGCTGCGAGTAAAATGACACAAAGGTGCAAATAAAAGAAATAATAACGAAAGGAAGAAAAAGTGCAATAAAAAGCTTGAAAAGGACACTGATGAAGGATGGAAAAAAATCTTCTTCCGAACACACAAAGAATGCATTTTTCCACTAACAAACAAGCCTCTTCTCGCTTTCGGTTTTGAAATCTTTTGAAATTCCGTATTAAAGTACCAGGCGAAACTGGCTACCTACCACTTTGCAAGAAGAAATTTATTGAAAGGGGCAGCTAAGTTTTAAAGATTTTTTTTTCTTTCTCTACTTTTGTTGACAAGAGATTTCTTTTATTATTATTCACTGGGGTATTCCTTTTTTTTCTCCTTGTAAAGAAAAAGCTAACCAGCGAGTTCTTTTAAATTTAATGCATCATCTCACTCAATGAGTGAGCAGCGCGTTTCGATTCAATATCTAATGCAGCGTCGGGGGTGAATGCATCGCAAGGCCATGGAAGTTGGTTTCTTGGCAAAAAGAATTTCGGATACTTGATGCATTTTATTTAAAGTTTCAGATCAACCCAGGAATTTAAAAATCGATTTAAAATTGTTGCAACAAAATGAAATTGGTTTTTGCGAACTCTAATATTTTTGAGACGGTTGTTTTACAAAAACTTAAATGTACAGAAAAAAAAAAGAACACCGTGAATTCTCGGGATTCTAATACTAACGAAAATACTGACACATTTTAAAAGCGAAAAACCACATTAGCGGGTGATCTATAAATATGGGAAATGGAAACATTTTATATATTAAAAGATAAATTAAGGTTTTTCTGTTCTAATGCAGCTGGCAATAAAGAGACAATTAATTTTTATACCATTCCATGTACCATATTAATCTTTCTGTCATAATGTCTGTTACTCATTTAGCTCTACCCTGGGAGAACATGTAGCTTGAAGATATGCTACGGACGCGAGTAACTCTACCCCCACAACGTTCTACAATCATATGAGGCCGGGACCTACGGTTTTAAGTGGATTTATTATTATTTTTGAATGCCGGATACCTCAAACCTAGATGGCAAAGTTGTAGCAGTATCAGATAATGCTTGCTTCAAGCACCTCCATTTTCTGTTATTATATAGTTGTTACTAATCCAGCTGGTGCAGGAAAACCTACACATTGGAGTTATTGCTATACAACTTTATTTTAAAGAATTAACTCTGGCGTTCGAACACGTATTCAATTAATCTAGTGTGACGGAAAATTTAATTTTAGACTGAGTTTTATAAACACGAACACATTGATTCAGTTGAAGGTAAAATATATTGGTTTTTTTTTTTGCCATCTGACTAGTAATTGATAGTACTACTGACTAGTAAGAGACTATAAGAGTAGTTGACTGACTAGTAAGAGATATATTAAACTAATTGATTAATATAATTAATATTATTATATTCAATTATTATTAAATTCAATTAATTAACATAGTAAAGTATCTCTTCTTCATGTATCTTTAGTTCAAATATGAAATCTCTGTGACCCGTGGTTCTTCTTTTTTACAGCATTTTGAAAGTGGACTTTAATTATAATTGCACTGTAAATGTATCTTGCCCATACCGTACGTTAATAAAAATTATATATATTAATAATAAAAGTAAATTTATTTAAATAAATTTTCATTTTGTGCTAGATATTATTTAGTAAATTGAGCAGAATTTAAATGTTTTTTACTTGTATCGACTAACAAATAAACAAAAAAGAACACCAAATAAGTGTTCTTTCGAAAGTAAATTGTAAGGAAGTCGTGTATTAATTCTAATCATGACGTCACGCCAATGATGTGCGTAATTACCTGCAACGTTCTTTATTGCTCCTGTCGTTGAGGACGTTATTTATGATTGCGAAACGTTAAATAAGGGTGCGCGAGTTAATGGAACGGAAACGAGAAATTGATTCCCTGTAAAAATAACTGTCACCGTTTTGTCAAGAACTGTAAAAAGACATGCTTGGATAAAAATTACAATTACTTCATTTCGCTGCTGCCATTCTCTCTCTGTACTGCCATAAATACGTTCGAGTCCTTGTTAACCTCTCGATGGATAGATGTCATTTCATTTTCGCTCTTAATGTCTTTTGAAATGCGAAGAAAAGAAATTACTGTGAATCATCGCAGAATAATAAAAGACATTAAATTTATTACGGCTCGAGAACTTCTTGTGTTTAGTGCCTGATTTGGAATCAGCGAGGAATCAGTTAAGTCCATTAAAACGATTTTGGCGAAAGACGGCAGCAGCAAAAGTTATGTGTTAAGGTTTCTTGGAGTTATTGCTGCAGAACTTTATTCGAAGAATTAACTCCGGCGTTTCAAAGACATATTCAATTTATTTGGGGGATGAAAAATTTAATTTTAGACCGAGTGGTATAAACGCGAACACATTAATTTTGTTGACGGTAAAATATATTGTTTTTTCCCCTTTTCTGATTAATAATTGCTAGTAATAAAGAAGTATATCAAATTCATTGATTAATAAAATTGATATTATTTTATTCAATTATTATTAAATTCAATTAATGAAAAAAATTGATAATATTATATTCAATTATCATTAAATTCAACTAATTAATATAATTGCCATCACTATATTCAATTATTATTAAATTCAATTATTTAATTTAATTGATACTATTATGAGCATTTGTATAATAAGGTTCATTGTATAAGCACAAGCACATTGATTTTCTTGAAGGTAAAATATATTGTTTTTGCCATCGGACTAGTAATTGACAGTATTAAAGAAATACAATAAATTAATTGTTTAATACAATTAATATTATTATATTCAATTATTATTAAATTCAATTAACTAGTATAATTATTATTATT